>JAJOZX010005537.1:0-315000 GCA_023014485.1 Bathynomus jamesi | reverse complement strand
CTCCCGTGTCTAATGATCGTCTCCATATCCAGTATAGGGGCTCAGCGATTGCATTCTTGCAGTTTTTGATCAGTGTGGCATTCCATTTATCCGGTCCTGCCGCTGAGTGTGTTTTTAGTTTCCCTATGGCTTGTGTAATATCATCCGTCGTAAAGTCGAAATCCGTTATACTTTCCCCTTGTGGTTCTTCTTCAAAGAACGCGTTTCTATCGCATATCAATTTGTCAGTTTTTGGGATACTGAAAGATGATTCATACTGAGCTTTTAATATTTCAGATACTTCTGTTAGATCATCATATAAATCACTGTTCTCATTTTTTAAAGGTCCGATAGTCGCTTGGTTTTTCGACTTTCTTTTTGCGAAATTACAGAAGTACTCTGAGTTAAACTTTATCGCTTCGATAGCGTCGTCGTCTTCTTTTTCTGTATGCTTCTCGATTTGTTCCTGTATGATGACATCGATACTTTGTAGTTTATCATTTAATATATATATATATATACTATATATATATTAGGGTGTCCCATTTTTTTTCTTAAGACGACCTGACCACTCGTGTCATGCCCGGATGTGGGTTGGGCTAAAGCATTGGCTCTGTGATTTTCAACTCGATCAGATGATATTTATAGGTCCCGACGTTTTATGACTTTCTTTTGGTTTTCAGAATTGATCATTATGGCGTTGACAAGATCAAACATCAAGTTGTGGCTTCTTGAGAGGTCTCCGATAGCAGAGCTGGCTAAATCTCGATTACCAAGTAATATGGACGTGTTGCTCCTTTTCTTCTACCATCACCGCGACCAAAAGAAGACAGATTCCAACAGTGTCAAGGCTGTAATATCGGCTGTATTAGAAATCTGGGCTAGAGCCAACTCGAATCTGGCAACAACCTCCGTTCATGCCTCGACTAAACTGAAAGCTTTGGTTCAGAGGTATCGAAATTTGCATAAAAACAAGAACAAGACTGGAATGACTTACAATATGCAGCTGGATGTATTCTTGGCTGATATGGAGGATATTTTTGATGTCGCCCGCTCAGACGTTCTGGATCTGGGAGATATCCCTCTTGAAGACAAGGAATTCCTCATTTCCCAAAGGGCAGAGTTACATGGGAGGTGAAGATAGAAAATATAATGCAGCCACAATGAAAAGACAGGAAAGGGAAAGAGCTCTTGAGCGGGCACACCGGCGTCAAACGGAGGAGGCTCTAGCTGTAGGAGTCACAGAAGAGGCTACCGACAGCAGTTCTAGCACATCGTCAGCTGACAGTGGAAACGAAGCCGTCACTTGTGGACTTAAACCTTCGAAAGCTCCCAAACATGACAGACTAAAAGAAAGTCTGAGTGATCTTGACCTGGCAGCAACTTGGGATCGCGAGGGCCTTTCTGTTCGACAGGCAACATCAGCGTTTGCTGCGACTGCAAAATCCCTAGCTCTCGGTCCTGACAGTGTTCCATCAAAGAGCACGGTTCACCGCTTCCGACAAAAGGCCCGTACAATGATAGGGACCAATGTTATTGGCCACCTCGAGCAGCTTCCACCTCGACTGCAGATCCACTGGGACACAAAGATACTCACTGACATCGAACAGGAGGGTAAGTCAGTCGATCGGATTGCTGTTGTGGTGACTGGGGATGGTGTGGAAGAGCTATTAGGAGCACCGAAAATAATAGACGGCACAGGACAGCAAATGGCAAGCGCAGTCCATCAAGCGCTCACCCTAGTCGGAATTGAGGACAAGATCATAGGCATGGTGTTTGACACGACGGCATCAAACACAGGGATAGTGCAAGGTGCGTGTGCGCGTTTGGAAGCGGCATTGGGAAGATCTCTTTTATGGTTTGCTTGCCGTCATCACGTTCACGAAGTGATTCTCAAGGATGTCTTCGTCGTGTGCCTAGGAACACCACCAAGTCCTCAAATCCCACTTTTCAGGAGATTCAAGGAGGCCTGGCCATCAATGAACCACTGTCAGTTGGATGCATTTGACAAGGACGAGGTGGCTAAAGCCTTCATAAATGACAATGCTTGCCTTTCACAAATGCGACTTCAGGTAATAGACTATCTCCGCGATGCCCTAAGAAGTGGTAATCATCCTCGAGAGGATTATGAAGAACTTCTTCGACTGAGCATCTTGTACCTCGGAGACGATGTAGGACGTTACAAGCTTCGGCCTCCAGGGGCTTACCATCAGGCCAGATGGATGGCTAAAGGTATTTACTGCCTGAAAATAGCATTACTGCAGTCCTAGTTCTCCGAACTTCGTCTCCAAGAACTGCAAGGGGTTCGCCGTATGGCTCTCTTCGTGAGCCTTGTATACGTGCGTCACTGGCACGAGACTCCCATCGCCATCAAATCTCCCAAAAATGACGTTAGGCTGTGCAATCTTCTTGTAGGTTACCCTAACAAGGACGTTGGAAACAGCTTACCGGGCTGTGCTCCGTCATCTGTGGTATATCTCGGAGGACTTAATCTGTCTTGCACTGTTTGATGACAGAGTTGACGACAATGAAAAGCGTAACATGACGGCTAACCTGAAAAAGCGCCCTGGGAAAGGACTCAAACGGGTCCAAGGCAAGGGACTGCAAGTGGATGGCCGTTTAAGTCCGTGGGTGACGAGTCGATCCACCACACTCTTCCAGTTTCTCCAAGTTGAGCCCACGTTTCTCACCAAAGACCCTGAAACATGGCCTACTGACAAAAACTACCGTCTGGCAAAGAGCCGAGCTGCAGAACTGATGGTGGTCAATGATGCAGCAGAGCGAGGCATCGCACTCATTGAGAAATACACAAGCAAACCTCTGTGCCGTGATGAAGAAGACCTCCAGTTCCTCCTTCGAACTGTCTACTCACACCGACGGAATGTGAGCCGGAAGGGAACAAAAACGGATCTCATGAAACACGTGTTTAGTTAAAATGCATAAATGTGATGCTTTGAAATTGTTGTTTGTGTGTTAAGATTAAAATACATGTTTATTTTGTATAATCATCTTTGTGATGGAACTTTTGAAAGAAATATTTCAGTTAATTTGCCTTTCAGTTAAGAGGAGAAATAAAGTGTTCAAAGTTCGGGACCTTTAAATTTCCTTCGATCTCCCTGCAATTTTACAGGAAGACTTCTAATGGGAAACATCAAAAGAGCGCAACACGAGCGGATTTGTATCCCGAAAACAAATTTGGCCCCCTATGAATTTGGGACACCCTAATAAATATATTATATATATATATATATATATATATATACACATATATAAAATAATTCTATATATATATATATATATATATACACACATATATATATATATATATATATATACACACACATATATATATATATATATATACACACACACACACACACACATATATATATATATATATATATATATATATATATATATATATATATATATATATATACATATATATATATATACACACATATATATATATATATATATATATATATATATATATATATATTATATACACTATATATATACAGGGTGTCCCAAAAAACTATATACTCTTTATAGCATCATATATTTTAAAATTAAAAAAAAAACCAAACAATATATTGTTATAGCAATTGCCAATGAAAGGTAAATTAGTAATCTAAGTGATCAAAATGTTATAGCGAGTTGTTTGCATATAAAATTTAATTAACTGCGCCAAGTGCTCAAAATGTTCTCCGGCGGCATGAATGCACTTTTGAATGCGTCGACTAAGCCTGGCCTTGTTTTATCAAAGGCCTTGTGATGGCGAAGCCTATGGACCGAACGTAGTCTAGTCACTCACTAGCTTGCTTCGGACTTAGCCTACGCACTCATTCCACGATACAAACTCTACAGCATTCAACTTTATTCAGTTCAGCAAAAGAACCCATGTTGCGTAAACATTTGACACTGGAGCAACGAAAAGGTGTTCTGAAATGGTATTGGAAATTTGAGAATGTGTCCGAAGTCCAGCGGCAATGGAACCGGAAATTTGGTACAAAGCCACCGACACGTCTCGCCATTACAAGCATCCTTGACAAGTTTGAGGCAGAGGGATCTTCTCAAGATATGCACAAGCGAAGATCTGGACGACGCAAATCAAGTGCGAGTGATGAAAATTCCGTTTTAGTGTTGCAAAAATTTAATCGATCACCACAGAAATCAGTTAGGCAATGCGCCCGTGAGACCGGAATCAGCAAATCAGGTGTTCACCGGATTTTAAAGTCGGCAAAATGGAAAAGCTGCATTCCAAGTCTGTTACACGCCATGACTGAAGATGACCCTGATCGCAGACTCGAATTTTGTGAATGGTTTCAGTCAATGGAAGCCGAAGACGTACAGTTTGCTAACAAAATCGTGTGGTCTGATGAAGCTACCTTCAAGCTGAATGGCACAGTAAATCGACACAACTGTAGGTACTGGTCACTTGATAATCCACACGTTTATGTGGATGAACATGTTAATTTACCAGGATTAACAGCATGGTGTGGTTTATCATCCAGGGGTTTGGTTGGACCATTTTTCTTTAATGGGACAGTTACCGGTGCCGCATATCTCGACATGCTGCGGACAGAAATTATACCTGCAGTTCGGAAGTTGTTTGGAAACGACGACTTTTACTTTCAACAAGATGGAGCCCCCCCCACTCATTATCATTCTGATGTCAGAAGGTACATCGATGAAACGACGTTGCCTAACCGTTGGATAGGACGAAGAGGAAGCGTTGAGTATCCTCCACGTTCACCGGACTTGACTCCACTTAATTTTTACTTGTGGGGCTACGTGAAGGATGCAATTTATGGTACAAGACCTGCAACACTCGAACACCTTAAGGATGCAATTAGGGAAAAGTGCGGGACCATCACAGCATCCACATTAGTCCATGTCTGCGAATCAGTTAGTCGACGCATTCTTAAAGTGCATTCATGCCGCCGGAGAACATTTTGAGCACTTGGCGTAGTTAATTAAATTTTATATACAAACAACTAGCTATAACATTTTGATCACTTAGATTACTAATTTACCTTTCATTGGCAATTGCTATAACAAAATATTGTTTTTTTTTTTTTTAAATTATAAAATATATGATGCTATAAAGAGTATATAGTTTTTTGGGGGACACCCTATATATATATATACATATATGAAAATTATTTCACGAAGGTAACACGTGAAAAAAATTTATGATGAATAAAACCACGAAGGAAAGGAAACACAAAATGGTGCTCAAGCGCTTTCGTCTAATGACATCCTCAGGAACACTGAAGTACATAAAAAGGTTAAGCCTATATATAGGTTACAGAAAGAAAAAAAGAAAAAATAAATAACATACATACACACACACACACAACATATATATATATATATACATACATATCTATATATACAAATACATACACACATACATACATACATATATATACAATAAACAGAGAAGTAAAAATAATAAAAAAAAAAAAAAAAATTAAAAATTAAAACCTTAAACGATTACCAGTGAGGCGTACAGATTTTGTAAGGAAAAATATCGATTTTTAGCACAAGATCAAATGGATTATAAAAATACAAATTTATACTAGAACTCTGCCGGGTTTTAACACAATGCTGCTATGGTCAGGTTTCGATATAAAAAAATGCAAATTAAAAGTTAATCGATTTTTAGCACAAGATCAAATGGATTATAAAAATACAAATTTATACTGTCCGGGTTTTAACACAATGCTGCCTATGGTCAGGTTTCGATATATATAAAAAAAAATAATAAAAAAATAAAATGCAAATTAAAAGTTAATAAAGTAGAAAACAAGTTTACCAAAGATTTAATGTTTTACCTTCTTATCTATATCTGTTTTAAAGGAATTCAACATAACAGGATCGAGTTGAAAAAGACCTTTGCTTATGTTGAAGTTATTTGAAAGTTGGATAATGGCAGACTCAAGAATATTTCTATTAACAATGTTGCTTGAATGGAATAAAACTGAAGCATTATTCCAATCAATACAGTGGCTAACTCTGACAAATGGACAAAAAGGGCACTGGACAACTGTCCTGTTCTAACGGAATATTGATGCTGTTTTATACGTGTGTGCAAATCCTTTCCCGTCTGACCTATGTAAAAGGAATCACATTGTTTACAACCAATTTTATAGATAATGCCTGAATTATTGGTAGGGCTATTTTTTACTATGATATTTTTCACAATATTGTTATATGAAAATACTACATTAATATCCAAAAGTTTAAGTACATTAGCAATGCCTAAAAAGCCCGGGAAAAATGGAAGTACTAAAATATTTTTTGACAAAGTACGAGTGTTAATATTGACACGATAGAAAGTTCGTTTTGCCTTGTTGAGACAAGATTCCATAAACGCAGATGGATAACACAAATCACTTCCAATACCGTTGATTTTTTCCAATTCGGCATCGATGTATTCCGGACTGGCGATCCTAAGGGCGCGGAGAAACATTGATGAAAATATGGCCTTCTTAGTGGGGGTATCATGTCCCGAGTAAAAGTGTACGTAGGACAAATTGTTTGTCGTTTTCCGATAGATACTAAACTTAAAACCTGGGCTTTCCCTATGTACACGCACATCCAAAAATGGGATTGAATTGTCTTGCTCAACTTCTAAAGTAAACTTAATGGAGGGGACTTGATCATTTAACTGAAGGAGGAAGCTATCCAGGTCACGATTCATGGGCCAGATACACAAAATATCGTCGACGTACCGCAACCAAGGGATGCCAACCCCCAGGATTCTCGGAATATAGGTAATTTCGAAAAACTCCATATAAATATTGGAGAGGAGGGGCGATAAGGGGTTGCCCATAGCCATCCCAAAAACTTGTTGATAATACTCGTTATTGAAAGTGAATTTACAGTCTTTGATGCAAAGCTTAATGAGTTCCAAAACAATGTGTGAAGGTAGTGGCAGGTCATACTTATGTAATTCTTGGGAGAGAAAGTCAAGCATATCGTCAATCGGCACTTTTGTAAACAATGAACAAACATCAAAACTAATCAATTTATCGTTAGTTTCAGTACGTGCATTATTCAATTTTTCCGTAAGATCCATGGAATTTTTACATGTGAATCAGAGATAGTTCCGAGAATGGGGGACAAGACTTTGACAAGCCATTTGGAGAGTTTATAAGTAATAGAGCCCACCGAGCTAATAATAGGGCGCATAGGGTTACCAGGTTTGTGGGTTTTAATAAGACCGTAAAGGTAGGGCAGAGCAGGTATATAGAACGTACTTCAGTGTTCCTGAGGATGTCATTAGACGAAAGCGCTTGAGCACCATTTTGTGTTTCCTTTCCTTCGTGGTTTTATTCATCATAATATTTTTCACGTGTTACCTTCGTGAAATAATTTTCATATAATGCTCACCACGCGTTCCTTCGGCTTGCTGTTCCCTCTCTTGTCTCCGTTTGTGTCCGTGTTTTCTTCTACATTAATGAAGGGGCATGCAATTCGTATCCGACGGAAGTTTCTTACTAAGTGTCTGGAGGAGCAAGTTCTTCCCAAATCCCTGCTTCCGATTCGCCTCAGACAAATTGACGACCATCCGTTCAACAACTTCAGCAGATTAATTTTAAAGAAACATATTGAAGTCACCAGACAAAATGAGTGGTCCGCCTTCAAAAATTTAAACATCGCCAAACATAATTTTGTAACCGTTATTCCCCAACCGTGGATCCAACCTTTGTTTGATGAAATTTACAACGAGTTGCGTCGGAGAACTACTTCACTTCGTAACATTTTGGATCGAAAAATTAAAAGTCTCATTCGAGATAGTCAGTGGAGTAAAAAAGCAAGCTCAAAGTGTGTTTTGAACCTTTCTTCGAAAAACATTAGTGACGATGCAAAAAGTGCCCTTGGATATGGTATGTCCTTTTTTATTGTTAAAAAACCTTCGGCTTTACAAATTTGTTACAGTCTCGCGTGTTTTGAAAAACAGTGTAATCTCCCTCAGTATTTGTTTAACATAGTTAAAGGCCTCGTTTATAGTGCGGCGAATGGTAATTACGAAGATAACTTTCCTAAACGTTTTCGCAATAGCCTCTCACAATTAAAAAAAGATGGGGAGCTCCATATTACTAAAGCAGACAAGGCTAACACCATAGTTATTATGGACAAAGTGGACTACATCGGAAAGATGAACGAGCTTCTCCAGGACCCCGCACATACACCAAACTTAGGAAGAACCCGCAGGATGACGTCATCAAATCATTTAATAGTGGCTTGAAACGCCTTCTCAAAGATCATAAGAACTTAATTCCGCTTTTCATGTCCACTTCACCTGCTCTGCCCTACCTTTACGGTCTTATTAAAACCCACAAACCTGGTAACCCTATGCGCCCTATTATTAGCTCGGTGGGCTCTATTACTTATAAACTCTCCAAATGGCTTGTCAAAGTCTTGTCCCCCATTCTCGGAACTATCTCTGATTCACATGTAAAAAATTCCATGGATCTTACGGAAAAATTGAATAATGCACGTACTGAAACTAACGATAAATTGATTAGTTTTGATGTTTGTTCATTGTTTACAAAAGTGCCGATTGACGATATGCTTGACTTTCTCTCCCAAGAATTACATAAGTATGACCTGCCACTACCTTCACACATTGTTTTGGAACTCATTAAGCTTTGCATCAAAGACTGTAAATTCACTTTCAATAACGAGTATTATCAACAAGTTTTTGGGATGGCTATGGGCAACCCCTTATCGCCCCTCCTCTCCAATATTTATATGGAGTTTTTCGAAATTACCTATATTCCGAGAATCCTGGGGGTTGGCATCCCTTGGTTGCGGTACGTCGACGATATTTTGTGTATCTGGCCCATGAATCGTGACCTGGATAGCTTCCTCCTTCAGTTAAATGATCAAGTCCCCTCCATTAAGTTTACTTTAGAAGTTGAGCAAGACAATTCAATCCCATTTTTGGATGTGCGTGTACATAGGGAAAGCCCAGGTTTTAAGTTTAGTATCTATCGGAAAACGACAAACAATTTGTCCTACGTACACTTTTACTCGGGACATGATACCCCCACTAAGAAGGCCATATTTTCATCAATGTTTCTCCGCGCCCTTAGGATCGCCAGTCCGGAATACATCGATGCCGAATTGGAAAAAATCAACGGTATTGGAAGTGATTTGTGTTATCCATCTGCGTTTATGGAATCTTGTCTCAACAAGGCAAAACGAACTTTCTATCGTGTCAATATTAACACTCGTACTTTGTCAAAAAATATTTTAGTACTTCCATTTTTCCCGGGCTTTTTAGGCATTGCTAATGTACTTAAACTTTTGGATATTAATGTAGTATTTTCATATAACAATATTGTGAAAAATATCATAGTAAAAAATAGCCCTACCAATAATTCAGGCATTATCTATAAAATTGGTTGTAAACAATGTGATTCCTTTTACATAGGTCAGACGGGAAAGGATTTGCACACGTATAAAACAGCATCAATATTCCGTTAGAACAGGACAGTTGTCCAGTGCCCTTTTTGTCCATTTGTCAGAGTTAGCCCACTGTATTGATTGGAATAATGCTTCAGTTTTATTCCATTCAAGCAACATTGTTAATAGAAATATTCTTGAGTCTGCCATTATCCAACTTTCAAATAACTTCAACATAAGCAAAGGTCTTTTTCAACTCGATCCTGTTATGTTGAATTCCTTTAAAACAGATATAGATAAGAAGTGTAAAACATTAAATCTTTGGTAAACTTGTTTTCTACTTTATTAACTTTTAATTTGCATTTTATTTTTTTATTATTTTTTTTTATATATATCGAAACCTGACCATAGGCAGCATTGTGTTAAAACCCGGACAGTATAAATTTGTATTTTTATAATCCATTTGATCTTGTGCTAAAAATCGATTAACTTTTAATTTGCATTTTTTTTATATCGAAACCTGACCATAGGCAGCATTGTGTTAAAACCCGGCAGAGTTCTAGTATAAATTTGTATTTTTATAATCCATTTGATCTTGTGCTAAAAATCGATATTTTTCCTTACAAAATCTGTACTCCTCACTGGTAATCGTTTAAGGTTTTAATTTTTATTTTTTTTTTTTTTTTTTATTATTTTTACTTCTCTGTTTATTGTATATATATGTATGTATGTATGTGTATATGTTGTATATATAGATATGTATGTATATATATATATATATATGTGTGTGTGTGTGTATGTATGTTATTTATTTTTTCTTTTTTTCTTTCTGTAACCTATATATAGGCTTAACCTTTTTATGTACTTCAGTGTTCCTGAGGATGTCATTAGACGAAAGCGCTTGAGCACCATTTTGTGTTTCCTTTCCTTCGTGGTTTTATTCATCATATATATATATATACGTGTGTGTGTATATTACATATATATATAAATGAAAAGGTTTATTGGCAGACTATAGTCCATATGACAAATAATATTAATACAATGACAGTTCATATACTAAGGATGGAAATATATACAATTGATTAGAAATAATACTGCATTGTCGAAGTTAAGTGGAGCTACAGACAGACGTTTTCGTACCAAGAAGTCCATAGCTTAGAGGATAAATGGCAGGACTCATGGATAGCTTGGATGATCGGGTTGGTTGATTTTTTAATTCTTTGCATTAGACTGTATTGAGCACGTCTTCTTACCTCCGGGAAGCTCAGGACATTGCGGGTAGCAAACATTTGCGAAGCTGAGCATCTCGGGGGTAATTTATGTAAGAGTCTAAAAGACCTGTTGTACAGCAAATTTAGGGTTCTGCCAGAACCTTTTTTATAATTCACCCAGAGTTGCTGACCGTATATATTACTGCAGAAAGTACGAAAGAGTGTGTCTTTAGCTTCACTTGTAAATAAACGAAAGTTCCTTATGGTCATATTTGCTTTAGCACACAGGCTTCGAGATTTTCTTACATCCGAGTCATCACTCAAGGAGCTGGTAATAGTTTGACCCAAATACTGTACTTAAACTCTTGTACTTCCTCAATTACTTCACCATTCATTTTAAACCT
Organism: Bathynomus jamesi; assembly: GCA_023014485.1. Classification (NCBI taxonomy): domain Eukaryota; kingdom Metazoa; phylum Arthropoda; class Malacostraca; order Isopoda; family Cirolanidae; genus Bathynomus; species Bathynomus jamesi. The sequence goes on along the minus strand of JAJOZX010005537.1, from coordinate 303,977 downwards.
TATATCAGCTGGCTGATTACAGCTTTTAGGATGAAATTGCATAACCTTAGTTTTTGTAACATTAAAAAGAATATCATGTTTCTGCGAATACACTTCGCAGATGTTTAATAGCCGATCCAGACCTTTAACAGAGGGACTTATTAACACCATATCATCGGCATAAACTAAGTTATTTATCCTTGTGTTATCTATAAAACATCCCACTGTTGCCTCATTAAGTGAAGCAATTAATCCGTCAATATACACATTAAACAGCATAGGGGAGAGCAATGAGCCTTGTCTCACCCCGTAAGAGGAGCCAAAACACTCGGATAGTACATTGGCCCACCTAAAGGTATAAGATTGGTGGGAATACAAAATTTCAATAAATTTAATATGTACATGGGAACCTTCCTGTCTTCTAGTTTTGCAAATAAAATATTGTGGTTCACCCTATCATATGCCTTACTTATATCAAGGAAACAGCTATAAATGGTTGAATTACTGTCAATGTATTTAGATATTGTTTCTTTAAGTACATAGATACACAGGTCAGTTGAGTGGGACCTTTTAAAGCCAAACTGATTAGATGTCCATAGAAAATAATTTAATCTGAGTAACAAGAGTTTTTCTAGTAGTTTCGAGAAGCAGGAAGCGACAGCAATAGGCCTGTAATTATTGCTGGACACAATGTCTCCGTACTTATTTTTGATCAGGGACAAGATATATGCCCGCATGAACTCTGCAGGGATATAACTATGAGCAAGCATGGCTGATAGGAGCAATGATATATGCAGACATACTACGTGATTTGCATATTTTAAGTGCTCATTCGATAAGTCATCTACCCCTGACGCAAAACCAGTCTTTAACTCTTTAATTAACCTCTTACTTCCGAAAATGATATCAAATTATTTTTCCTTGTCCCTCCCACAATCGTTTCGCTGCAATCTATCTTAAGATTATCCATACTCACACTGTTAAGAATGTTAGAGTAGTGGTTTTTCCACAGCTTTGCAATTTCATCCTCCCCCGGCACTCCATCGATTGTCGGAGGGAAGACTTTTTTGACACCCGTTTGATTCTTAACAAATTTCCAAAATTTGTTGTTATCGTTATTTATGCGAGCTTCACAGGCTTTTGATGCTCGAATAGACGCTTCTTCCTATTTACATCGCCTTATGGCCGCCTTATACTGACCCCTACTTCTATACATATTCATGTATACTGGTCCTAATCTGGGTCTACCATGAAAGCACCACAAATCATAGGCGTCTTTCGATTCCCTCTTCAGGGGTCAATAAAATCATTCCATCCAGGAATAAACTTTGTATGATAGTTGTAAGATTTAATCAGGGGGCTTCCTGCTTCTCTTAACAGGGATATTATCTTACTATAATACCTATCTATGAGTTTACAGTGAGAATCATTTGAGCAAGGATTATTACAGGCAAGGTGCAAAATTTCTAAATTATTAAAGAGGTGTCTTGTTCTTTCTTTGTATTCTATTCTCTGCTGCATATTAACAATGGACCAATCGACGCGATTATTCTTACCTATTGAGTTCTTGTTAAGTCGTGTTGCGCATAAATTGTTAATATTTTTAATGGTCTATGATCAGAAAGAAGGAAATCATGCAAAATATGAATATATATATATATATATATATATATATATATATATATATATATATATATATATATATATATATAGAAACGACGTAAATAAGGAGCGTCTCTGCACACGGGGAAGAGAAATAACGAATAAATGAAAAATGAGGCGAACCGCCCGGGAATCGAACCCAGGGCCTTCCAATTGCCGGTTGGATGCGCTACCATTACACCACGGACCTCGATCAATCATAAATCGAAATTCTCCTACATAGGGCAGAAACCAATGCCCTGAGAGGGCACCCTCGCAAATCGTGAATATGTGCATTTAACTGCAATGACCACGCAGTATATAATGAATAGAAACGACGTAAATAAGGAGCGTCTCTGCACACGGGGAAGAGAAATAACGAATAAATGAAAAATGAGGCGAACCGCCCGGGAATCGAACCCAGGGCCTTCCAATTGCCGGTTGGATGCGCTACCATTACACCACGGACCTCGATCAATCATAAATCGAAATTCTCCTACATAGGGCAGAAACCAATGCCCTGAGAGGGCACCCTCGCAAATCGTGAATATGTGCATTTAACTGCAATGACCACGCAGTATATAAATGAATAGAAACGACGTAAATTTTTCATTTATTCGTTATTTCTCTTCCCCGTGTGAAGAGACGCTCCTTATTTACGTCGTTTCTATTCATTTATATACTGCGTGGTCATTGCAGTTAAATGCACATATTCACGATTTGCGAGGGTGCCCTCTCAAGGCATTGGTTTCTGCCCTACGTAGGAGAATTTCGATTTATGATTGATCGAGGTCCGTGGTGTAATGGTAGCGCATCCAACCGGCAATTGGAAGGCCCTGGGTTCGATTCCCGGGCGGTTCGCCTCATTTTTAATTTATTCGTTATTACTCTTCCCCGTGTGCAGAGACGCTCCTTATTTACGTCGTTTCTATTCATTTATATACTGCGTGGTCATTGCAGTTAAATGCATATATATATATATATATATATATATATATATACGAACTAACCGACGATCCAAAAGAAATATCTGATACATTGAGAGCTCAATATGAATCAGTTTTCAGTACCCCAAAAAGTGACAAAGCGATACCTGACATAAATGCATTCTTTGAAGAGGAATTGCAAGGAGAGTATATAACAGACTTTGATTTTACACCAGAAGATGTAACGAGAGCTATAGGACAAATGAAACTACATTCAGCTGCAGGTCCGGACAATTGGAACGCATTATTGATTAAAAACTGTAAAAATGAAGTAGCTACACCTTTATACTGGATATGGAGAAGATCCCTAGACACTGGGGAAATACCGAGCATCTTGAAAAGAGCAAAAATTGTCCCTATATATGAAGGAGGGGACAGATCTCAAGCAAAGAACTATAGACCAGTGTCATTGACGTCCCACCTCACCAAAGTATTTGGAAAATAGTTACAGAGAAAATTTATGATTTCCTGGAGACACGGGAAAGATTCAACGAAAATCAGCATGGATTCCGATCAGGTAGATCATGCCTATCACAACTAATAGAGCACTACAACAATATCCTAGATGCATTGGAAGGCAATGACAACTATAATGTTATATACACAGATTTTGCTAAAGCTTTCGATAAATGTGACCATGGTATAATAGCACATAAAATTAAAGACATGTGAATAACAGGCAAAGTGGGAAAATGGATCTACAACTTCGTTAGTGATCGTCTGCAGGTCGTCAAAATTCAAGGTATATCATCATCAGAATCGGAAGTACGCAGCTCAGTACCACAAGGGGCAGTACTGGCTCCACTCCTGTTCATTACCATGCTAACAGACATAGACAGCGGAGTAAATAGCAACAGTATAGTAACATCCTTTGCAGACGATACAAAGATCAGCAGAAAAATCAGCGCTGTACATGACATAGAGGCCTTGCAGAAGGACACGAACAAAATATACAAATGGTCAGAAGACAACAACATGTCATTCAACGCCGAGAAATTTCAGCTCTTGAGATATGGTAGAAAAGAAGAACTTAAACAGACTGCATATTATGCTCCAGATAGACAGGAAATTCAGAGAAGCATGAAAGCGATTGATCTCGGGATAATAATGACAGATGATGGGAAATTCGAAACACAAAATCACATAGCGATAAATAAAGCAAAAAGAGTCGCCGGACAGGTTCTAAGAACGTTCAAGAGAAGGGACAGGACAGTAATGATTCCCCTGCTAAAAACACTGATTATACCAAAACTTGAATACTGCTCAGTTTTGACGTCCCCATATAAAAAGGAAGAAACTAATAAACTAGAAGAAACGCAAAGGCATTTCACAGCCAAGATTGATGGTTGCAAAGAACTCAACTGCTGGGAAAGACTACGTAAACTAAATCTGTACTTACTGGAAAGAAGAAGAGAGAGGTACATCATAATCTACATATGGAAAATGATCGAAAAACTGGTACCAAACCTAAAACTAAACCCAATTACCATTCAAACAACACTGGAAAATAGGAAACGCAGAATGTGTAGTGTTCCCAAATTAAAGGCTCGACAAGGGACCTCCTCAACCCTGAAGGAAAATAGCTTGGTTGTCAGGGATCAAGACTTTTCAACCAGCTTCCTAAGGACCTCAGAAACGTAACAGGGGTCAAAGTTGAAGTCTTCAAGAAAAGACTGGATGCCTGGCTCAGGACAGCACCAGATGAGCCGGGCGTGCCTGGCTATGTACGGTGGAGAGCGCAAGAAAGCAACTCGCTCCTCCACCAGGCCAGACCTAGAGGCGAGGCCACCAGCTTGACCTCCGTGTGAAGAGAGACCAACGCACGAAACAACATAAGGTTCGTAAGGTATATATGTATATATATATATATATATATATATATATATATATATATATATATCATGCGGGTTGCTTCTACAGAGCTTCAATTTAATATTTAGGAGAAATCCAATGACAAGGAGAAATGTAAATGCCATGAAAAGTCTTCTTTAATGCGCAACGTTTAGAGCAATACGCTCATCTTCAGGCTGTTTAATAACAATGTGAAATTAAAATCAATATTGAATGAAAAACAAAACAGAAAATTTCTATAACCTATTCGTAAAGACAAATTTTAAAAGACTGAGAAAAGAGGGTTAAATTCTAAGTTATACAGATTTACATATAAAAATTAAGAAGTTATTTTTAAATACATATAGTAAATGTGAAATTAATACACTGGAAAAATTAACAATAGTACACTGGAATAATGGAACTAGCTACCTTACACTGCAGTTTCCGAGGCTGACTAATTTGAGCAGAGACAAGAACGGGAAACACGAGAGATGGCGAGGGCGATTGGGGAAGGAGGGATTATAAGGAATTGGGAAAGGAGGAGGGATCATATCAAATTGAGGGGGACGGCAGATGAGTCAACATTCAGACTAGGGGACAATGCTTTAATGAAAAGCGATTCTAAAATTCTTAGTGAGTTGGGACAAGTATTACAACCAAGAATTTTAAAATTGTCTAAAGTGACATCAATTTTACATTTAATGCTGTGTTCGCGAATACTCGAGGCTTCTTTAGTTTTTAAAATTTTACCTGTTCGGCCACTTATTCCCATATGCGAATAAAATCTAGCCCTGAGAAAGCGAACAGTGCTGCCAATGTAATTCCCAAGGAGACACCTAGGGCAGGTAAATAAATATACAACACCGCTACGCAACGAGTCAGGGGTTCGATCCTTCGCTGAGAAAAAGCTACCTAAAGACGTTTTATTAATAAATATGATGCGGAAATCAGTATGATAAAAAAATTTCCTTAACAATTTTGTAAATTAAAGCTTAAATTCCTTATTCAAAGGACCCATTTCAGGTACCAAGAAATATTTTATATCCTTCGGCACTGTAATACATGGAAGTTGAGGGCTATAAACATTATTTAAGAAGGATCTAATTAGTTTCTACATATTGAACAGGAAAACTATTATTAGTAAAGTATGATCTTAGATTATTAAATTCATCATTAAGTAAGGTAAAATTAGAGGTCAAATTATATCCTCTGAACAGGAGAGTTTTAATACAAGACATCTTATAGTTGAAATCAGTAAAACTAAAAAATTTCATGCCCAAACCAGTGAAAGTGGGTTTCCTGTAAACTGATGTAGTAATAGAATCACCGTTTTTCGAAATTAAAAGATCTAAGAAGGGGAGGGAGCCATTTTGCTCAGTTTCCATTGTATACGTTATATTGGGGTGCAAAGAATTTAGGAAGTTAAAGAATTGTTGCGCTTGTACCGCATTATCAAAGACTGCTATCGAATCATCAACGAAGCGTCGATAGAAAATTGGCTTGAGATGAGTGGGAGATTGTCTAAAAATTACACTTTCTAAATGAGTCATAAAAAAGTCAGCTGCTAACGGTCCGACTGGTGATCCCATCCCTACCCCATCAATTTGTTGGTAAACCTTATTGTTGAAAGTGAAATAGCATTGTTTGAAGACCAATTCTAAAAGTTCCTTAAAATGAGACAATGAAAAACCATGAAAATTATCAACTGAGCTAAAAACCCTATCTAAAATAATGGCAATAGTTTCAGATACAGGTACATTTGTGAAAAGTGACTTTACATCAAAACTGACAAAAAACTTTTTTGAATCGAAGTTTTTACCAAGGAGGTCTTTTTGGAATTCAAACGAGTTATTTATAGTGTAAGCATTTTTCGCAAAGGGGGACAGGAGACGAACAACAAATTTTGCCAATTGAAAGGTGGGTAAGTTATACGAAGCTAAAATAGGACGGAGAGGTGTTCCAGCTTTATGGATTTTAGGCAGACACTATAATTGAGCAAGATTAGCACCAGATGCGAACAACTGAGAGTAAGTATCATTTTTTATTATCTTTAAGGACTTTAGTCGTGACAGAAATCTATTAACCTGGTCTTCTAACCTTACAATGACTTTATTTACAGGTTCTAGAATTTGTTTGAATTTAGTAAGATCACTTAGGATTTCATTAGTTTTGTTTATGTAGTCCGATTTATTCAAAATAACCACTCCGTTACCCTTGTCTGGTCTAGTCACAACAATCTCCTGGTTCTTTGCCAAATTCTTAATACACTGCAAATCACTCTTCCTAAATATGAAAGATTGAAATTTAAGATTTCTAAGTTTAAGAAAAAATTCTTGAGTTAAATTTGAGAACTGGCATTTGAAATTATTGAAATCCCCCACATGGGGAACATTTTTCAAGCCATTGAAAAATTTTTCAAAGTAAAGAAAAAACGAAGGCTTATATATTTGAAACAACGGAAGCTTAAATTGCAAACCAAGTGACAGTAAAAACTTTTCCCGAGGGGAAAGTGTGTAACTAGAAAGATTCGAAATTACCTTCTCTGAATTGAAAAAATTTGGTGAATTCATTCCCAAAGCCTTTAACTTACGTTCATGTGTTTCCAAGATGGTAGAGTGAAATTTTTCTAGTTCACGTTGTACAAGAGAAATTATTAATAAATAGTCCAACAACGACAAGGTATTTTTAAGAGTAGTTATATAATGCCCAAGAGACTTGTTATGCGAATCTGATATTTTGATTTTATAATTAATTTCATTATTTAATAAATATTCCAGGGACGATTGATAAAATTCAGAGTCATATAGATTATCACGGTAGAGTTTGAAGTAAACAAATTTCGGGAAAATCCTGCAGGTCCACACATTTCAAGAAAATAACAGTCCAGTTTTGACTTGAGAAACTTTCGTGAAGTCTTCCAAACATGGCGATAAGCCCTGAGGCCATCTTGTCCATACCTTGAATATATATAATCATGCGGGTTGCTTCTACAGAGCTTCAATTTAATATTTAGGAGAAATCCAATGACAAGGAGAAATGTAAATGCCATGAAAAGTCTTCTTTAATGCGCAACGTTTCGAGCAATACGCTCATCTTCAGGCTGTTTAATAACAATGTGAAATTAAAATCAATATTGAATGAAAAACAAAACAGAAAATTTCTATAACCTATTCGTAAAGACAAATTTTAAAAGACTGAGAAAAGAGGGTTAAATTCTAAGTTATACAGATTTACATATAAAAATTAAGAAGTTATTTTTAAATACATATAGTAAATGTGAAATTAATACCTGGAAAAATTAACAATAGTACACTGGAATAATGGAACTAGCTACCTTACACTGCAGTTTCCGAGGCTGACTAATTTGAGCAGAGACAAGAACGGGAAACACGAGAGATGGCGAGGGCGATTGGGGAAGGAGGGATTATAAGGAATTGGGGAAGGAGGAGGGATCATAGCAAATTGAGGGGGACGGCAGATGAGTCAACATTCAGACTAGGGGACAATGCTTTAATGAAAAGCGATTCTAAAATTCTTAGTGAGTTGGGACAAGTATTACAACCAAGAATTTTAAAATTGTCTAAAGTGACATCAATTTTACATTTAATGCTGTGTTCGCGAATACTCGAGGCTTCTTTAGTTTTTAAAATTTTACCTGTTCGGCCACTTATTCCCATATGCGAATAAAATCTAGCCCTGAGAGAGCGAACAGTGCTGCCAATGTAATTCCCAAGGAGACACCTAGGGCAGGTAAATAAATATACAACACCGCTACGCAACGAGTCAGGGGTTCGATCCTTCGCTGAGAAAAAGCTACCTAAAGACGTTTTATTAAATAATATGATGCGGAAATCAGTATGATAAAAAAATTTCCTTAACAATTTTGTAAATTTAAGCTTAAATTCCTTATTCAAAGGACCCATTTCAGGTACCAAGAAATATTTTATATCCTTCGGCACTGTAATACATGGAAGTTGAGGCTATAAACATTATTTAAGAAGGATCTAATTAGTTTGTCTACATATTGAACAGGAAAACTATTATTAGTAAAGTATGATCTTAGATTATTAAATTCATCATTAAGTAAGGTAAAATTAGAGGTCAAATTATATCCTCTGAACAGGAGAGTTTTAATACAAGACATCTTATAGTTGAAATCAGTAAAACTAAAAAAATTCATGCCCAAACCAGTGAAAGTGGGTTTCCTGTAAACTGATGTAGTAATAGAATCACCGTTTTTCGAAATTAAAAGATCTAAGAAGGGGAGGGAGCCATTTTGCTCAGTTTCCATTGTATACGTTATATTGGGGTGCAAAGAATTTAGGAAGTTAAAGAATTGTTGCGCTTGTACCGCATTATCAAAGACTGCTATCGAATCATCAACGAAGCGTCGATAGAAAATTGGCTTGAGATGAGTGGGAGATTGTCTAAAAATTACACTTTCTAAATGAGTCATAAAAAAGTCAGCTGCTAACGGTCCGACTGGTGATCCCATCCCTACCCCATCAATTTGTTGGTAAACCTTATTGTTGAAAGTGAAATAGCATTGTTTGAAGACCAATTCTAAAAGTTCCTTAAAATGAGACAATGAAAAACCATGAAATTATCAACTGAGCTAAAAACCCTATCTAAAATAATGGCAATAGTTTCAGATACAGGTACATTTGTGAAAAGTGACTTTACATCAAAACTGACAAAAAACTTTTTTGAATCGAAGTTTTTACCAAGGAGGTCTTTTTGGAATTCAAACGAGTTATTTATAGTGTAAGCATTTTTCGCAAAGGGGGACAGGAGACGAACAACAAATTTTGCCAATTGAAAGGTGGGTAAGTTATACGAAGCTAAAATAGGACGGAGAGGTGTTCCAGCTTTATGGATTTTAGGCAGACACTATAATTGAGCAAGATTAGCACCAGATGCGAACAACTGAGAGTAATATCATTTTTTATTATCTTTAAGGACTTTAGTCGTGACAGAAATCTATTAACCTGGTCTTCTAACCTTACAATGACTTTATTTACAGGTTCTAGAATTTGTTTGAATTTAGTAAGATCACTTAGGATTTCATTAGTTTTGTTTATGTAGTCCGATTTATTCAAATAACCACTCCGTTACCCTTGTCTGGTCTAGTCACAACAATCTCCTGGTTCTTTGCCAAATTCTTAATACACTGCAAATCACTCTTCCTAAATATGAAAGATTGAAATTTAAGATTTCTAAGTTTAAGAAAAAATTCTTGAGTTAAATTTGAGAACTGGCATTTGAAATTATTGAAATCCCCACATGGGGAACATTTTTCAAGCCATTGAAAAATTTTTCAAAGTAAAGAAAAAACGAAGGCTTATATATTTGAAACAACGGAAGCTTAAATTGCAAACCAAGTGACAGTAAAAACTTTTCCCGAGGGAAAGTGTGTAACTAGAAAGATTCGAAATTACCTTCTCTGAATTGAAAAAATTTGGTGAATTCATTCCCAAAGCCTTTAACTTACGTTCATGTGTTTCCAAGATGGTAGAGTGAAATTTTTCTAGTTCACGTTGTACAAGAGAAATTATTAATAAATAGTCCAACAACGACAAGGTATTTTTAAGAGTAGTTATATAATGCCCAAGAGACTTGTTATGCGAATCTGATATTTTGATTTTATAATTAATTTCATTATTTAATAAATATTCCAGGGACGATTGATAAAATTCAGAGTCATATAGATTATCACGGTAGAGTTTGAAGTAAACAAATTTCGGGAAAATCCTGCAGGTCCGACACATTTCAAGAAATAACAGTCCAGTTTTGACTTGAGAAACTTTCGTGAAGTCTTCCAAACATGGCGATAAGCCCTGAGGCCATCTTGTCCATACCTTGAATATATATAATCATGCGGGTTGCTTCTACAGAGCTTCAATTTAATATTTAGGAGAAATCCAATGACAAGGAGAAATGTAAATGCCATGAAAAGTCTTCTTTAATGCGCAACGTTTCGAGCAATACGCTCATCTTCAGGCTGTTTAATAACAATGTGAAATTAAAATCAATATTGAATGAAAACAAAACAGAAATTTCTATAACCTATTCGTAAAGACAAATTTTAAAAGACTGAGAAAAGAGGGTTAAATTCTAAGTTATACAGATTTACATATAAAAATTAAGAAGTTATTTTTAAATACATATAGTAAATGTGAAATTAATACACTGGAAAAATTAACAATAGTACACTGGAATAATGGAACTAGCTACCTTACACTGCAGTTTCCGAGGCTGACTAATTTGAGCAGAGACAAGAACGGGAAACACGAGAGATGGCGAGGGCGATTGGGGAAGGAGGGATTATAAGAATTGGGGAAGGAGGAGGGATCATAGCAAATTGAGGGGGACGGCAGATGAGTCAACATTCAGACTAGGGACAATGCTTTAATGAAAAGCGATTCTAAAATTCTTAGTGAGTTGGGACAAGTATTACAACCAAGAATTTTAAAATTGTCTAAAGTGACATCAATTTTACATTTAATGCTGTGTTCGCGAATACTCGAGGCTTCTTTAGTTTTTAAAATTTTACCTGTTCGGCCACTTATTCCCATATGCGAATAAAATCTAGCCCTGAGAGAGCGAACAGTGCTGCCAATGTAATTCCCAAGGAGACACCTAGGGCAGGTAAATAAATATACAACACCGCTACGCAACGAGTCAGGGGTTCGATCCTTCGCTGAGAAAAAGCTACCTAAAGACGTTTTATTAATAAATATGATGCGGAAATCAGTATGATAAAAAAATTTCCTTAACAATTTTGTAAATTTAAGCTTAAATCCTTATTCAAAGGACCCATTTCAGGTACCAAGAAATATTTTATATCCTTCGGCACTGTAATACATGGAAGTTGAGGGCTATAAACATTATTTAAGAAGGATCTAATTAGTTTGTCTACATATTGAACAGGAAAACTATTATTAGTAAAGTATGATCTTAGATTATTAAATTCATCATTAAGTAAGGTAAAATTAGAGGTCAAATTATATCCTCTGAACAGGAGAGTTTTAATACAAGACATCTTATAGTTGAAATCAGTAAAACTAAAAAAATTCATGCCCAAACCAGTGAAAGTGGTTTCCTGTAAACTGATGTAGTAATAGAATCACCGTTTTTCGAAATTAAAAGATCTAAGAAGGGGAGGGAGCCATTTTGCTCAGTTTCCATTGTATACGTTATATTGGGGTGCAAAGAATTTAGGAAGTTAAAGAATTGTTGCGCTTGTACCGCATTATCAAAGACTGCTATCGAATCATCAACGAAGCGTCGATAGAAAATTGGCTTGAGATGAGTGGAGATTGTCTAAAAATTACACTTTCTAAATGAGTCATAAAAAAGTCAGCTGCTAACGGTCCGACTGGTGATCCCATCCCTACCCCATCAATTTGTTGGTAAACCTTATTGTTGAAAGTGAAATAGCATTGTTTGAAGACCAATTCTAAAAGTTCCTTAAAATGAGACAATGAAAAACCATGAAAATTATCAACTGAGCTAAAAACCCTATCTAAAATAATGGCAATAGTTTCAGATACAGGTACATTTGTGAAAGTGACTTTACATCAAAACTGACAAAAACTTTTTTGAATCGAAGTTTTTACCAAGGAGGTCTTTTTGGAATTCAAACGAGTTATTTTAGTGTAAGCATTTTCGCAAAGGGGGACAGGAGACGAACAACAAATTTTGCCAATTGAAAGGTGGGTAAGTTATACGAAGCTAAAATAGGACGGAGAGGTGTTCCAGCTTTATGGATTTTAGGCAGACAGTATAATTGAGCAAGATTAGCACCAGATGCGAACAACTGAGAGTAAGTATCATTTTTTATTATCTTTAAGGACTTTAGTCGTGACAGAAATCTATTAACCTGGTCTTCTAACCTTACAATGACTTTATTTACAGGTTCTAGAATTTGTTTGAATTTAGTAAGATCACTTAGGATTTCATTAGTTTTGTTTATGTAGTCCGATTTATTCAAAATAACCACTCCGTTACCCTTGTCTGGTCTAGTCACAACAATCTCCTGGTTCTTTGCCAAATTCTTAATACACTGCAAATCACTCTTCCTAAATATGAAAGATTGAATTTAAGATTTCTAAGTTTAAGAAAAAATTCTTGAGTTAAATTTGAGAACTGGCATTTGAAATTATTGAAATCCCCCATGGGGAACATTTTTCAAGCCATTGAAAAATTTTTCAAAGTAAAGAAAAAACGAAGGCTTATATATTTGAACAACGGAAGCTTAAATTGCAAACCAAGTGACAGTAAAAACTTTTCCCGAGGGGAAAGTGTGTAACTAGAAAGATTCGAAATTACCTTCTGAATTGAAAAAATTTGGTGAATTCATTCCCAAAGCCTTTAACTTACGTTCATGTGTTTCCAAGATGGTAGAGTGAAATTTTTCTAGTTCACGTTGTACAAGAAAATTATTAATAATAGTCCAACAACGACAAGGTATTTTTAAGAGTAGTTATATAATGCCCAAGAGACTTGTTATGCGAATCTGATATTTGATTTTATAATTAATTTCATTATTTAATAAATATTCCAGGGACGATTGATAAAATTCAGAGTCATATAGATTATCACGGTAGAGTTTGAAGTAAACAAATTTCGGGAAAATCCTGCAGTCCGACACATTTCAAGAAAATAACAGTCCAGTTTTGACTTGAGAAACTTTCGTGAAGTCTTCCAAACATGGCGATAAGCCCTGAGGCCATCTTGTCCATACCTTGAATATATATAATCATGCGGGTTGCTTCTACAGAGCTTCAATTTAATATTTAGGAGAAATCCATGACAAGGAGAAATGTAAATGCCATGAAAAGTCTTCTTTAATGCGCAACGTTTCGAGCAATACGCTCATCTTCAGGCTGTTTAATAACAATGTGAAATTAAAATCAATATTGAATGAAAAACAAAACAGAAAATTTCTATAACCTATTCGTAAAGACAAATTTTAAAAGACTGAGAAAAGAGGGTTAAATTCTAAGTTATACAGATTTACATATAAAAATTAAGAAGTTATTTTTAAATACATATAGTAATGTGAAATTAATACACTGGAAAAATTAACAATAGTACACTGGAATAATGAACTAGCTACCTTACACTGCAGTTTCCGAGGCTGACTAATTTGAGCAGAGACAAGAACGGAAACACGAGAGATGGCGAGGGCGATTGGGGAAGGAGGGATTATAAGGAATTGGGGAAGGAGGAGGGATCATAGCAAATTGAGGGGGACGGCAGATGAGTCAACATTCAGACTAGGGGACAATGCTTTAATGAAAAGCGATTCTAAAATTCTTAGTGAGTTGGGACAAGTATTACAACCAAGAATTTTAAAATTGTCTAAAGTGACATCAATTTTACATTTAATGCTGTGTTCGCGAATACTCGAGGCTTCTTTAGTTTTTAAAATTTTACCTGTTCGGCCACTTATTCCCATATGCGAATAAAATCTAGCCCTGAGAGAGCGAACAGTGCTGCCAATGTAATTCCCAAGGAGACACCTAGGGCAGGTAAATAAATATACAACACCGCTACGCAACGAGTCAGGGGTTCGATCCTTCGCTGAGAAAAGCTACCTAAAGACGTTTTATTAATAAATATGATGCGGAAATCAGTATGATAAAAAAATTTCCTTAACAATTTTTGTAAATTTAAGCTTAAATTCCTTATTCAAAGGACCCATTTCAGGTACCAAGAAATATTTTATATCCTTCGGCACTGTAATACATGGAAGTTGAGGGCTATAAACATTATTTAAGAAGGATCTAATTAGTTTGTCTACATATTGAACAGGAAAACTATTATTTAAAGTATGATCTTAGATTATTAAATTCATCATTAAGTAAGGTAAAATTAGAGGTCAAATTATATCCTCTGAACAGGAGAGTTTTAATACAAGACATCTTAGTTGAAATCAGTAAAACTAAAAAAATTCATGCCCAAACAGTGAAAGTGGGTTTCCTGTAAACTGATGTAGTAATAGAATCACCGTTTTTCGAATTAAAAGATCTAAGAAGGGGAGGGAGCCATTTTGCTCAGTTTCCATTGTATACGTTATATTGGGGTGCAAAGAATTTAGGAAGTTAAAGAATTGTTGCGCTTGTACCGCATTATCAAACTGCTATCGAATCATCAACGAAGCGTCGATAGAAAATTGGCTTGAGATGAGTGGGAGATTGTCTAAAAATTACACTTTCTAAATGAGTCATAAAAAAGTCAGCTGCTAACGGTCCGACTGGTGATCCCATCCCTACCCCATCAATTTGTTGGTAAACCTTATTGTTGAAAGTGAAATAGCATTGTTTGAAGACCAATTCTAAAAGTTCCTTAAAATGAGACAATGAAAAACCATGAAAATTATCAACTGAGCTAAAACCCTATCTAAAATAATGGCAATAGTTTCAGATACAGGTACATTTGTGAAAAGTGACTTTACATCAAAAACTGACAAAAAACTTTTTTGAATCGAAGTTTTTACCAAGGAGGTCTTTTTTTGGAATTCAAACGAGTTATTTATAGTGTAAGCATTTTTCGCAAAGGGGGACAGGAGACGAACAACAAATTTTGCCAATTGAAAGGTGGGTAAGTTATACGAAGCTAAAATAGGACGGAGAGGTGTTCCAGCTTTATGGATTTTAGGCAGACAGTATAATTGAGCAAGATTAGCACCAGATGCGAACAACTGAGAGTAAGTATCATTTTTTATTATCTTTAAGGACTTTAGTCGTGACAGAAATCTATTAACCTGGTCTTCTAAACTTACAATGACTTTATTTACAGGTTCTAGAATTTGTTTGAATTTGTAAGATCACTTAGGATTTCATTAGTTTTGTTTATGTAGTCCGATTTATTCAAAATAACCACTCCGTTACCCTTGTCTGGTCTAGTCACAACAATCTCCTGGTTCTTTGCCAAATTCTTAATACACTGCAAATCACTCTTCCTAAATATGAAAGATTGAAATTTAAGATTTCTAAGTTTAAGAAAAAATTCTTGAGTTAAATTTGAGAACTGGCATTTGAAATTATTGAAATCCCCACATGGGGAACATTTTTCAAGCCATTGAAAAATTTTTCAAAGTAAAGAAAAAACGAAGGCTTATATATTTGAAACAACGGAAGCTTAAATTGCAAACCAAGTGACAGTAAAAACTTTTCCCGAGGGGAAGTGTGTAACTAGAAAGATTCGAAATTACCTTCTCTGAATTGAAAAAATTTGGTGAATTCATTCCCAAAGCCTTTAACTTACGTTTCATGTGTTTCCAAGATGGTAGAGTGAAATTTTCTAGTTCACGTTGTACAAGAGAAATTATTAATAAATAGTCCAACAACGACAAGGTATTTTTAAGAGTAGTTTATAATGCCCAAGAGACTTGTTATGCGAATCTGATATTTTGATTTTAAATTAATTTCATTATTTAATAAATATTTCCAGGGACGATTGAAAATTCAGAGTCATATAGATTATCACGGTAGAGTTTGAAGTAAAAAATTTCGGGAAAATCCTGCAGGTCCGACACATTTCAAGAAAATAACAGTCCAGTTTTGACTTGAGAAACTTTCGTGAAGTCTTCCAAAACATGGCGATAAGCCCTGAGGCCATCTGTCCATACCTTGAATATATATAATCATGCGGGTTGCTTCTACAGAGCTTCAATTTAATATTTAGGAGAAATCCAATGGACAAGGAGAAATGTAAATGCCATGAAAAGTCTTCTTTAATGCGCAACGTTTCGAGCAATACGCTCATCTTCAGGCGTTGTTTAATAAACAATGTGAAATTAAAATCAATATTGAATGAAAAAAAAACAGAAAATTTCTATAACCTATTCGTAAAGACAAATTTAAAAGACTGAGAAAAGAGGGTTAAATTCTAAGTTATACAGATTTACATATAAAAATTAAGAAGTTATTTTTAAATACATATAGTAAATGTGAAATTAATACACTGGAAAAATTAACAATAGTACACTGGAATAATGGAACTAGCTACCTTACACTGCAGTTTCCGAGGCTGACTAATTTGAGCAGAGACAAGAACGGGAAACCGAGAGATGGCGAGAGCGATTGGGGAAGGAGGGATTAAAGGAATTGGGGAAGGAGGAGGGATCATAGCAAATTGAGAGGGACGGCAGATGAGTCAAACATTCACTAGGGGACAATGCTTTATGAAAAGCGATTCTAAAATTCTTAGTGAGTTGGGACAAGTATTACAACCAAGAATTTTAAAATTTGTCTAAAGTGACATCAATTTTACATTTAATGCTGTGTTCACGAATACTCGAGGCTTCTTTAGTTTTTAAAATTTTACCTGTTCGGCCACTTATTCCCATATGCGAATAAAATCTAGCCCTGAGAGAGCGAACAGTGCTGCCGATGTAATTCCCAAGGAGACACCTAGGGCAGGTAAATAAATACACACCGCTACGCGCAACGAGTCAGGGGTTCGATCCTTCGCTGAGAAAAAGCTACCTAAAGACGTTTTATTAATAAATATGATGCGGAAATCAGTATGATAAAAAATTTCCTTAACAATTTTGTAAATTTAAGCTTAATTCCTTATCAAAGGACCCATTTCAGGTACCAAGAATAATTTTATATCCTTCGGCACTGTAATACATGAAGTTGAGGGCTATAACATTATTTAAGAAGGATCTAATTAGTTTGTCTACATATTGAACAGGAAAACTATTATTAGTAAAGTATGATCTTAGATTATTATTCATCATTGTAAGGTAAAATTAGAGGTCAAATTATATCCTCTGAACAGAGAGTTTTAAATACAAGACATCTTATAGTTGAAATCAGTAAAACTAAAAAAAAAAAAATTCATGCCCAAACCAGTGAAAGTGGGTTTCCTGTAACTGATGTAGTAATAGAATCACCGTTTTTCGAAATTAAAAGATCTAAGAAGGGGAGGGAGCCATTTTGCTCAGTTTTCCATTGTATACGTTATATTGGGGTGCAAAGAATTTAGGAAGTTAAAGAATTGTTGCGCTTGTACCGCATTATCAAAGACTGCTATCGAATCATCAACGAAGCGTCGATAGAAAATTGGCTTGAGATGAGTGGGAATTGTCTAAAATTACACTTTCTAAATGAGTCATAAAAAAGTCAGCTGCTAACGGTCCGACTGGTGATCCCATCCCTACCCCATCAATTTGTTGGTAAACCTTATTGTTGAAAGTGAAATAGCATTGTTTGAAGACCAATTCTAAAAGTTCCTTAAATGAGACAATGAAAAACCATGAAAATTATCACTGAGCTAAAACCCTATCTAAAATAATGGCAATAGTTTCAGATACAGGTACATTTGTGAAAAGTGACTTTACATCAAAACTGACAAAACTTTTTTGAATCGAAGTTTTTACCAAGGAGTCCTTTTGGAATTCAAACGAGTTATTATAGTGTAAGCATTTTTCGCAAAGGGGGACAGGAGACGAACAACAATTTTGCCAATTGAAAGGTGGGTAAGTTATACGAAGCTAAAATAGGACGGAGAGGTGTTCCAGCTTTATGGATTTTAGGCAGACAGTATAATTGAGCAAGATTAGCACCAGATGCGAACAACTGAGAGTAATCATTTTTTATTATCTTTAAGACTTTAGTCGTGACAGAAATCTATTAAACTGGTCTTCTAACCTTACAATGACTTTATTTACAGGTTCTAGAATTTGTTTGAATTTAGTAAGATCACTTAGGATTTCATTAGTTTTGTTTATGTAGTCCGATTTATTCAAAATAACCATCCGTTACCCTAGTCACAACAATCTCCTGGTTCTTTGCCAATTCTTAATACACTGCAAATCACTCTTCCTAAATATGAAAGATTGAAATTTAAGATTTCTAAGTTTAAGAAAAAAATTCTTGAGTTAAATTTGAGAACTGACATTTGAAATTATTGAAATCCCCCACATGGGGAACATTTTTCAAGCCATTGAAAAATTTTTCAAAGTAAGAAAAAACGAAGGCTTATATATTTGAAACAACGGAAGCTTAAATTGCAAACCAAGTGACAGTAAAAACTTTTCCCGAGGGGAGAGTGTGTAACTAGAAAGATTCGAAATTACCTTCTCTGAATTGAAAAAATTTGGTGAATTCATTCCCAAACCTTTAACTTACGTTCATGTGTTTCCAAATGGTAGAGTGAAATTTTTCTAGTTCACGTTGTAACAAGAGAAATTATTAATAAATAGTCCAACAACGACAAAGTATTTTTAAGAGTAGTTATATAATGCCCAAGACTTGTTATGCGAATCTGATATTTTTGATTTTATAATTATTTTCATTATTTAATAAATATTCCAGGGACGATTGATAAAATTCAGAGTCATATAGATTATCACGGTAGAGTTTGAAGTAACAAATTTCGGGAAAATCCTGCAGGTCCGACACATTTCAAGAAAATAACAGTCCAGTTTTGACTTGAGAAACTTTCGTGAAGTCTTCCAAACATGGCGATAAGCCCTGAGGCCATCTTGTCCATACCTTGATATATATAATCATGCGGTTTGCTTCTACAGAGCTTCAATTTAATATTTAGGAGAAATCCAATGACAAGGAGAAATGTAAATGCCATGAAAAGTCTTCTTTAATGCGCAACGTTTCGAGCAATACGCTCATCTTCAGGCTGTTTAATAACAATGTGAAATTAAAATCAATATTGAATGAAAAACAAAACAGAAATTTCTATAACCTATTCGTAAAGACAAATTTAAAAGACTGAGAAAGAGGGTTAAATTCTAAGTTATACAGATTTACATATAAAAATTAAGAAGTTATTTTTAAATACATATAGTAAATGTGAAATTAATACACTGGAAAAATTAACAATAGTACACTGGAATAATGGAACTAGCTACCTTACACTGCAGTTTCCGAGGCTGACTAATTTGAGCAGAGACAAGACGGGAAACACGAGAGATGGCGAGGGCGATTGGGGAAGGAGGGATTATAAGGAATTGGGGAAGGAGGAGGGATCATAGCAAATTGAGAGGGACGGCAGATGAGTCAACATTCAGACTAGGGGACAATGCTTTAATGAAAAGCGATTCTAAAATTCTTAGTGAGTTGGGACAAGTATTACAACCAAGAATTTTAAAATTGTCTAAAGTGACATCAATTTTACATTTAATGCTGTGTTCACGAATACTCGAGGCTTCTTAGTTTTAAAATTTTACCTGTTCGGCCACTTATTCCCATATGCGAATAAAATCTAGCCCTGAGAGAGCGAACAGTGCTGCCGATGTAATTCCCAAGGAGACACCTAGGGCAGGTAAATAATATACAACACCGCTACGCAACGAGTCAGGGGTTCGATCCTTCGCTGAGAAAAAGCTACCTAAAGACGTTTTATTAATAAATATGATGCGGAAATCAGTATGATAAAAAAATTTCCTTAACAATTTTGTAAATTTAAGCTTAAATTCCTTATTCAAAGGACCCATTTCAGGTACCAAGAAATATTTTATATCCTTCGGCACTGTAATACATGGAAGTTGAGGGCTATAAACATTATTTAAGAAGGATCTAATTAGTTTGTCTACATATTGAACAGGAAAACTATTATTAGTAAAGTATGATCTTAGATTATTAAATTCATCATTAAGTAAGGTAAAATAGAGGTCAAATTATATCCTCTGAACAGGAGAGTTTTAATACAAGACATCTTATAGTTGAAATCAGTAAACTAAAAAAAAAAAAATTCATGCCCAAACCAGTGAAAGTGGGTTTCCTGTAAACTGATGTAGTAATAGAATCACCGTTTTTCGAAATTAAAAGATCTAAGAAGGGGAGGGAGCCATTTTGCTCAGTTTCCATTGTATACGTTATATTGGGGTGCAAAGAATTTAGGAAGTTAAAGAATTGTTGCGCTTGTACCGCATTATCAAAGACTGCTATCGAATCATCAACGAAGCGTCGATAGAAATTGGCTTGAGATGAGTGGGAGATTGTCTAAAAATTACACTTTCTAAATGAGTCATAAAAAAGTCAGCTGCTAACGGTCCGACTGGTGATCCCATCCCTACCCCATCAATTTGTTGGTAAACCTTATTGTTGAAAGTGAAATAGCATTGTTTGAAGACCAATTCTAAAAGTTCCTTAAAATGAGACAATGAAAAACCATGAAAATTATCAACTGAGCTAAAAACCCTATCTAAAATAATGGCAATAGTTTCAGATACAGGTACATTTGTGAAAAGTGACTTTACATCAAAACTGACAAAAAACTTTTTTGAATCGAAGTTTTTACCAAGGAGGTCCTTTTGGAATTCAAACGAGTTATTTATAGTGTAAGCATTTTTCGCAAAGGGGGACAGGAGACGAACAACAAATTTTGCCAATTGAAAGGTGGGTAAGTTATACGAAGCTAAAATAGGACGGAGAGGTGTTCCAGCTTTATGGATTTTAGGCAGACAGTATAATTGAGCAAGATTAGCACCAGATGCGAACAACTGAGAGTAAGTATCATTTTTTATTATCTTTAAGGACTTTAGTCGTGACAGAAATCTATTAAACTGGTCTTCTAACCTTACAATGACTTTATTTACAGGTTCTAGAATTTGTTTGAATTTAGTAAGATCACTTAGGATTTCATTAGTTTTGTTTATGTAGTCCGATTTATTCAAAATAACCACTCCGTTACCCTAGTCACAACAATCTCCTGGTTCTTTGCCAAATTCTTAATACACTGCAAATCACTCTTCCTAAATATGAAAGATTGAAATTTAAGATTTCTAAGTTTAAGAAAAAATTCTTGAGTTAAATTTGAGAACTGACATTTGAAATTATTGAAATCCCCCACATGGGGAACATTTTTCAAGCCATTGAAAATTTTTCAAAGTAAAGAAAAAACGAAGGCTTATATATTTGAAACAACGGAAGCTTAAATTGCAAACCAAGTGACAGTAAAAACTTTTCCCGAGGGGAGAGTGTGTAACTAGAAAGATTCGAAATTACCTTCTCTGAATTGAAAAAATTTGGTGAATTCATTCCCAAAGCCTTTAACTTACGTTCATGTGTTTCCAAGATGGTAGAGTGAAATTTTTCTAGTTCACGTTGTACAAGAAATTATTAATAAATAGTCCAACAACGACAAAGTATTTTTAAGAGTAGTTATATAATGCCCAAGAGACTTGTTATGCGAATCTGATATTTTGATTTTATAATTAATTTCATTATTTAATAAATATTCCAGGGACGATTGATAAAATTCAGAGTCATAGATTATCACGTAGAGTTTGAAGTAAACAAATTTCGGGAAAATCCTGCAGGTCCGACACATTTCAAGAAAATAACAGTCCAGTTTTGACTTGAGAAACTTTCGTGAAGTCTTCCAAACATGGCGATAAGCCCTGAGGCCATCTTGTCCATACCTTGAATATATATAATCATGCGGGTTGCTTCTACAGAGCTTCAATTTAATATTTAGGAGAAATCCAATGACAAGGAGAAATGTAAATGCCATGAAAAGTCTTCTTTAATGCGCAACGTTTCGAGCAATACGCTCATCTTCAGGCTGTTTAATAACAATGTGAAATTAAAATCAATATTGAATGAAAAACAAACAGAAAATTTCTATAACCTATTCGTAAAGACAAATTTTAAAAGACTGAGAAAAGAGGGTTAAATTCTAAGTTATACAGATTTACATATAAAAATTAAGAAGTTATTTTTAAATACATATAGTAAATGTGAAATTAATACACTGGAAAAATTAACAATAGTACACTGGAATAATGGAACTAGCTACCTTACACTGCAGTTTCCGAGGCTGACTAATTTGAGCAGAGACAAGAACGGGAAACACGAGAGATGGCGAGGGCGATTGGGGAAGGAGGGATTATAAGGAATTGGGGAAGGAGGAGGGATCATAGCAAATTGAGAGGGACGCAGATGAGTCAACATTCAGACTAGGGGACAATGCTTTAATGAAAAGCGATTCTAAATTCTTTTAGTGATTGGGACAAGTATTACAACCAAGAATTTAAAATTGTCTAAAGTGACATCAATTTTATTTAATGCGTGTTCCACGAATACTCGAGGCTTCTTTAGTTTTTAAAATTTTACCTGTTCGGCCACTTATTCCATATTGCGAATAAAATCTAGCCCTGAGAGAGCGAACAGTGCTGCCGATGTAATTCCCAAGGAGACAACTAGGGCAGGTAAATAAATATACAACACCGCTACGCAACGAGTCAGGGGTTCGATCTTCGCTGAGAAAAAGCTACCTAAAGACGTTTATTAATAAATATGATGCGGAAATCAGTATGATAAAAAAATTTCCTTAACAATTTTGTAAATTTAAGCTTAAATTCCTTATTCAAAGGACCCATTCAGGTACAAGAAAATTTTATATCCTTCGGCACTGTAATACATGGAAGTGAGGCTAAAACATATTTAAGAAGGATCTAATTAGTTTGTCTACATATGAACAGGAAAAACTATTATAGTAAAGTATGATCTAGATTATTAAATTCATCATTAAGTAAGGTAAAATTAGAGGTCAAATATACTCCTCTGAACAGGAGAGTTTTAATACAAAGACATCTTATAGTTGAAATCAGTAAAAAAAAAAAAAAATTCATGCCCAAACCAGTGAAAGTGGGTTTCTGTAAACTGATGTAGTAATAGAATCACCGTTTTCGAAATTAAAAGATCTAAAGAAGGGGAGGGAGCCATTTTGCTCAGTTTCCATTGTATACGTTATATTGGGGTGCAAAGAATTTAGGAAGTAAAGAATTGTTGCGCTTGTACCGCATTATCAAAGACTGCTATCGAATCATCAACGAAGCGTCGATAGAAATTGGCTTGAGATGAGTGGGAGATTGTCTAAAAATTACACTTTCTAAATGAGTCATAAAAAAAGTCAGCTGCTAACGGTCCGACTGGTGATCCATCCCTACCCATCAATTGTTGGTAAACCTTATTGTTGAAAGTGAAATAGCATTGTTGAAGACCAATTCTAAAAGTTCCTTAAATGAGACAATGAAAAACATGAAAATTATCAACTGAGCTAAAAACCCTATCTAAAATAATGGCAATAGTTTCAGATACAGGTACATTGTGAAAAGTGACTTTACATCAAAACTGACAAAAAACTTTTTGAATCGAAGTTTTTACCAAGGAGGTCCTTTTGGAATTCAAACGAGTTATTATAGTGTAAGCATTTTTCGCAAAGGGGGACAGGAGACGAACAACAAATTTTGCCAATTGAAAGGTGGGTAAGTTATACGAAGCTAAAAAGGACGGAGAGGTGTTCCAGCTTTATGGATTTTAGGCAGACAGTATAATTGAGCAAGATTAGCACCAGATGCGAACAACTGAGAGTAAGTATCATTTTTTATTATCTTTAAGGACTTTAGTCGTGACAGAAATCTATTAACTGGTCTTCTAACCTACAATGACTTTTATTACAGGTTCTAGAATTTGTTTGAATTTAGTAAGATCACTTAGGATTTCATTAGTTTTGTTTATGTAGTCCGATTTATTCAAAATAACCACTCCGTTACCCTAGTCACAACAATCTCCTGTTCTTTGCCAAATTCTTAATACACTGCAAATCACTCCTAAATATGAAAGATTGAAATTAAGATTTCTAAGTTTAAGAAAAAATTCTGAGTTAAATTTGAGAACTGACATTTGAAATTATTGAAATCCCCCACATGGGGAACATTTTTCAAGCCATTGAAAAATTTTTCAAAGTAAAGAAAAAACGAAGGCTTATATATTTGAAACAACGGAAGCTTAAATTGCAAACCAAGTGACAGTAAAAACTTTTCCCGAGGGGAGAGTGTGTAACTAGAAAGATTCGAAATTACCTTCTCTGAATTGAAAAAATTTGGTGAATTCATTCCCAAAGCCTTTAACTTACGTTCATGTGTTTCCAAGATGGTAGAGTGAAATTTTCTAGTTCACGTTGTACAAGAGAAATTATTAATAAATAGTCAACAACGACAAGGTATTTTAAGAGTAGTTATATAATGCCCAGAGACTTGTTATGCGAATCTGATATTTGATTTTATAATTAATTTCATTATTTAATAAATATTCCAGGGCGATTGATAAAATTCAGAGTCATATAGATTATCACGGTAGAGTTTGAAGTAAACAAATTTCGGGAAAATCCTGCAGGTCCGACACATTTCAAGAAAATAACAGTCCAGTTTGACTGAGAAACTGATTCCGCATCATATTATTAATAAAACGTCTTTAGGTAGCTTTTTCTCAGCGAAGGATCGAACCCCTGACTCGTTGCGTAGCGGTGTTGTATATTATTTACCTGCCTAGGTGTCTTTTGGGAATTACATCGGCAGCACTGTTCGCTCTCTCAGGGCTAGATTTATTCGCATATGGGAATAAGTGGCCGAACAGGTAAAATTTTAAAAAACTAAAGAAGCCTCGAGTATTCGTGAACACAGCATTAAATGTAAAATGATGTCACTTTAGACAATTTAAAATTCTTGGTTGTAATACTTGTCCCAACTCACTAAGAATTTTAGAATCGCTTTTCATTAAAGCATTGTCCCTAGTCTGAATGTTGACTCATCTGCCGTCCCTCTCAATTTGCTATGATCCCTCCTCCTTCCCCAATTCCTTATAATCCCTCCTTCCCAATCGCCCTCGCCATCTCTCGTGTTTCCCGTTCTTGTCTCTGCTCAAATTAGTCAGCCTCGGAAACTGCAGTGTAAGGTAGCTAGTTCCATTATTCCAGTGTACTATTGTTAATTTTTCCAGTGTATTAATTTCACATTTAATATGTATTTAAAAATAACTTCTTAATTTTTATATGTAAATCTGTATAACTTAGAATTTAACCCTCTTTTCTCAGTCTTTAAAATTTGTCCTTACGAATAGGTTATAGAAATTTTCTGTTTTGTTTTTCATTCAAATTGATTTTAATTTCACATTGTATTAAACAGCCTGAAGATGAGCGTATTGCTCGAAACGTTGCGCATTAAAGAAGACTTTTCATGGCATTTACATTCTCCTTGTCATTGGATTTCTCCTAAAATTAAATGAAGCTCTGTAGAAGCAACCCGCATGATTATATATATTCAAGGTATGGACAAGATGGCCTCAGGGCTTATCGCCATGTTTGGAAGACTTCACGAAAGTTTCTCAAGTCAAATGGACTGTTATTTTCTTGAAATGTGTCGGACCTGCAGGATTTTCCGAAATTTGTTTACTTCAAACTCTACCGTGATAATCTATATGACTCTGAATTTTATCAATCGTCCCTGGAATATTTATTAAATAATGAAATTAATTATAAAATCAAAATATCAGATTCGCATAACAAGTCTCTTGGGCATTATATAACTACTCTTAAAAATACCTTGTCGTTGTTGGACTATTTATTAATAATTTCTCTTGTACAACGTGAACTAGAAAAATTTCACTCTACCATCTTGGAAACACATGAACGTAAGTTAAAGGCTTTGGAATGAATTCACCAAATTTTTTCAATTCAGAGAAGGTAATTTCGAATCTTTCTAGTTACACACTCTCCCCTCGGGAAAAGTTTTTACTGTCACTTGGTTTGCAATTTAAGCTTCCGTTGTTTCAAATATATAAGCCTTCGTTTTTTCTTTACTTTGAAAAATTTTTCAATGGCTTGAAAAATGTTCCCCATGTGGGGGATTTCAATAATTTCAAATGTCAGTTCTCAAATTTAACTCAAGAATTTTTTCTTAAACTTAGAAATCTTAAATTTCAATCTTTCATATTTAGGAAGAGTGATTTGCAGTGTATTAAGAATTTGGCAAAGAACCAGGAGATTGTTGTGACTAGGGTAACGGAGTGGTTATTTTGAATAAATCGGACTACATAAACAAAACTAATGAAATCCTAAGTGATCTTACTAAATTCAAACAAATTCTAGAACCTGTAAATAAAGTCATTGTAAGGTTAGAAGACCAGTTTAATAGATTTCTGTCACGACTAAAGTCCTTAAAGATAATAAAAAAATACTTACTCTCAGTTGTTCGCATCTGGTGCTAATCTTGCTCAATTATACTGTCTGCCTAAAATCCATAAAGCTGGAACACCTCTCCGTCCTATTTTAGCTTCGTATAACTTACCCACCTTTCAATTGGCAAAATTTGTTGTTCGTCTCCTGTCCCCCTTTGCGAAAAATGCTTACACTATAAATAACTCGTTTGAATTCCAAAAGGACCTCCTTGGTAAAAACTTCGATTCAAAAAAGTTTTTTGTCAGTTTTGATGTAAAGTCACTTTTCACAAATGTACCTGTATCTGAAACTATTGCCATTATTTTAGATAGGGTTTTTAGCTCAGTTGATAATTTTCATGGTTTTTCATTGTCTCATTTTAAGGAACTTTTAGAATTGGTCTTCAAACAATGCTATTTCACTTTCAACAATAAGGTTTACCAACAAATTGATGGGGTAGGGATGGGATCACCAGTCGGACCGTTAGCAGCTGACTTTTTTATGACTCATTTAGAAAGTGTAATTTTTAGACAATCTCCCACTCATCTCAAGCCAATTTTCTATCGACGCTTCGTTGATGATTCGATAGCAGTCTTTGATAATGCGGTACAAGCGCAACAATTCTTTAACTTCCTAAATTCTTTGCACCCCAATATAACGTATACAATGGAAACTGAGCAAAATGGCTCCCTCCCCTTCTTAGATCTTTTAATTTCGAAACACGGTGATTCTATTACTACATCAGTTTACAGGAAACCCACTTTCACTGGTTTGGGCATGAATTTTTTTTTTTTTAGTTTTACTGATTTCAACTATAAGATGTCTTGTATTAAAACTCTCCTGTTCAGAGGATATAATTTGACCTCTAATTTTACCTTACTTAATGATGAATTTAATAATCTAAGATCATACTTTACTAATAATAGTTTTCCTGTTCAATATGTAGACAAACTAATTAGATCCTTCTTAAATAATGTTTATAGCCCTCAACTTCCATGTATTACAGTGCCGAAGGATATAAAATATTTCTTGGTACCTGAAATGGGTCCTTTGAATAAGGAATTTAAGCTTAAATTTACAAAATTGTTAAGGAAATTTTTTTATCATACTGATTTCCGCATCATATTTATTAATAAAACGTCTTTAGGTAGCTTTTTCTCAGCGAAGGATCGAACCCCTGACTCGTTGCGTAGCGGTGTTGTATATTTATTTACCTGCCCTAGGTGTCCTTGGGAATTACATCGGCAGCACTGTTCGCTCTCTCAGGGCTAGATTTTATTCGCATATGGGAATAAGTGGCCGAACAGGTAAAATTTAAAAAACTAAAGAAGCCTCGAGTATTCGTGAACACAGCATTAAATGTAAAATTGATGTCACTTTAGACAATTTTAAAATTCTTGGTTGTAATACTTGTCCCAACTCACTAAGAATTTTAGAATCGCTTTTCATTAAAGCATTGTCCCCTAGTCTGAATGTTGACTCATCTGCCGTCCCTCTCAATTTGCTATGATCCCTCCTCCTTCCCCAATTCCTTATAATCCCTCCTTCCCCAATCGCCCTCGTCATCTCTCGTGTTTCCCGTTCTTGTCTCTGCTCAAATTAGTCAGCCTCGGAAACTGCAGTGTAAGGTAGCTAGTTCCATTATTCCAGTGTACTATTGTTAATTTTTCCAGTGTATTAATTTCACATTTACTATATATTTAAAAATAACTTCTTAATTTTTATATGTAAATCTGTATAACTTAGAATTTAACCCTCTTTTCTCAGTCTTTTAAAATTTGTCTTTACGAATAGGTTATAGAAATTTTCTGTTTTGTTTTTCATTCAATATTGATTTTAATTTCACATTGTTATTAAACAGCCTGAAGATGAGCGTATTGCTCGAAACGTTGCGCATTAAAGAAGACTTTTCATGGCATTTACATTTCTCCTTGTCATTGGATTTCTCCTAAATATTAAATTGAAGCTCTGTAGAAGCAACCCGCATGATTATATATATATATATATATATATATATATATATATATATATATAGAGAGAGAGAGAGAGAGAGAGAGAGAGGAGAGAGAGAGAGAGAGAGTTTTTTCATTCTTTTTTTTTTTAAATAAATAAAGGAATGGATATATATAGGGTGGTACAAATTACAGTAGTAATAATAATAATTAACTACTTTTCGCCGAATTGCAAAGATTAAGCTTTTCACTCTGGCCTTAGACCTACAGTTTAACGTGGAAGCCGAATCAGAAATACATCTCGTCAGGGAATCATTGCTCACTCTTTCACATCATAAGTTCAGCATTTAAAATAACAGGATCATTTGATTATTGATCCGGATTTAAAATAACAGGATCATTTGATTATTGATCCGGGGATAGTATGTCTGCAAAATGTGATATGTACAAAAACAATGTAGATTTTTCTCTTTAGTAATAATATTAATAACTAACTCCTCGCCGAATTGTAACACCGAATCAGAAATGGTTAAGCTTTTCACTCCGCCTTAGACCCACAGTTTAACGTGCAAACTGAATACTCTTTTCTTTTTTAAAAAAATATAATTAAAGGAATGGATATATTTATAATTTCTTTATTATAAAATCCTCTCGATTACATTAGTGACTATTGATCCGGGAATAGTGGGGGGAAAACCAAGTATTGTCGCAAATATTGACATGGTAAAGACAGCAAGGGGTAATACCAGCAGTAAATCTATTGGAGAAAATATAAAGATGCCATTAATCGTCCAAAGCATGGACGCGGTATAGCGGTGTTACGATTGGTACACAAACTTATCATAGCTCCACCCAGCTACACTGACAACCAATCACTACGAACATCTGCTCTTGATCTTTTGGGGCGGAGCTTGGCGATTGTGCATATAAAAGGAAATATTTTTCAGTTGGGGTTAACAGTAGCTATTTTCGCGTCAGTGAATAATCATTCCCTCTGCCAGTGAATAAACATTCCCTCCGCCATGGAACACGAACTTTACACTTTTCCGGATTTGTATCAAGAAGGTGACACTGCAGCATTGACTGCAATTAATCTTTTTAATGCGATTGACCGTGATGGATTATTTCCAACGCAAACCGTTGAAGATATTTGCAATGACGCTCCTTACAATCCGACGCAAGGGACTACCATAGAAATGTAAGTGTCTATAATTTTATTTTTATTTTTTATTCACAAACTGTCCGACACACTATTTTTCTTCTACGCTAGAGAATACACATCTGAAATCCACGGCTTGCACCGCTCAACTGAGTACGCAGGCGTAGAGATATCCCCAGGTAGTAGCAGGAGTCACTTTTTTATGCTTAAATGGCTTGTTCAGGTTGAGTTGTCAGATACCACTTTTTATTTTAATTGTTCAGGTATACATTATTATGGAGAGTTGTCAGATACCACTTTTTATTTTAATTGTTCAGGTATACATTATTATGGAGCAGATACCATTTTAATTGTTCAGGTATACATTATTAGGTTGCCAGATTGTACCATTTATTTATTTAATTCTTAAAAGTTGGCTTAGAATTCCGCTAGTAGGTTTAGAAGACGTAACATGCCATTTGGTACAATTGTTTACAACCAAAAGAATTAAATAAAACAACATTGCATCATTCTGTTTATTATAAATATATAGAAAATAAATATACATTTGAATGATCAATTAAAAATAAAAATAGTTTAAGAAATATGAACGAGGAATATGCATATAATCAAAAAATATATCCTTCAATATAACAGTACAGGATATATATATATATATATATATATATATATATACAGGGTGGGCCGTAAGTTTCCATACATAGGAAAAATAAACATTTTGTTATGGACAACCATTTTTATTTATATAATATGCTCTACATGGTTGCCATTGTTTTGAAAACACATTTCAATACGTGTTCCCCACTGTTGATGAACACGCATTAGCACAGTTGACGTTATGCTTGTAATGGCGTTGGTGATACGTTCCTTTAGATGATTTATGTCTCGTATCTTTTCCTGATACACCATGGCCTTCAAGTGCCCCCAAAGATAGAAATCAAGGGGGTGAGATCTGGGGATCTGGGAGGCCACTCCACAGGACCACGCCGACCAATCCAAGCATCCGGAAACTGCTGATCCAAATACCGACGCACGTGAAGACCATAATGAGGTGGGAGCTCCATCTTGCTGGAAGTAAACTGGGAAGTTACCTTCCTCGTTTAGCAGGGATGGGAAAATCTCTTCTTGCAACATGTTAAGATACCTTTCGGCATTAAGATTTCCACTGACAAAAATTGGTCCAATAATTCTGTCACCCCATATCCCGGCCCACACCATCACTTTACCGGCACCTTGCATCTTCGTCGGACTCAGCCAGTTAGGGTTAGCATTACTCCAATAACGTATGTTTTGCCGATTAACCTCTCCATTGACGTAAAAATTTGCTTCATCAGTAAACAAGATCTTACGTCAAACGCATATTCTTAGGGTATCTGAAACATAAAAACAAACGTTTAATTTTTCCTATGTATGGAAACTTACGGCCCACCCTGTATATATATATATACACGCAATTATGGAGATATATAGAAAATAAATATACATTGGAATGATCAAAAATAAGAAATAAGAAATAATATAACCATCAACATAGTAGAAATATATACACACAACTAAATAAATAAATACATACACTTTATCTTCTACCGCGCAAAATAAGAAATCGTATAGCCATCAATATAGCAGAAATACACACACACACACACACACACACACACACACCACACAAATATGTTAAATATATAAATACAGTTCCCTTTTGTTCAAAATACTAAACTCGCACTTAACCGAGTCTACAATTACATCATTATTGCTCTGCATTACGCAGTATACGCGGTTTAATAATATTTC
This sequence comes from Bathynomus jamesi, assembly GCA_023014485.1. NCBI lineage: Eukaryota > Metazoa > Arthropoda > Malacostraca > Isopoda > Cirolanidae > Bathynomus > Bathynomus jamesi. The sequence continues at coordinate 272,658 of JAJOZX010005537.1, read as the reverse complement.
ACCGCTTAAAGTATAGGGAAACCTGTACTCGATATGAAGGGCTTTCATATCGTTCAGTACTATTTTTGTTCCCACTTTACAACCGTTTCGTAAGTTATCTTTAAATACGTCTAGAATACAATCAAAAGCACGCACAAAGAGTTCATCGTTAGCCACATTATTAAACACAAGTTTATAAACACGCCTTTCCAATCGAGGGTTTATTTCTACCGACCCGAGCTTTTCAATCGTGAACTCATCTTCACTCAACATAGCGGCAATTGAAATAATCTTCTAAATCGTTACGACAACTGCTCGTTATATAAATCTCGGTTTTAATGTTTGAACACTCCCTGAATACGCACCAGACAGTTCCCGTCAGGGTAAATTCCATGAACTAGGCACATTTTACAACGGTTTTATTGTTTTACCACTCACCATTTCCACAAACTAAACGTCTTCACACTCCGGTGCACTATTTGAGAGAAACATATGACCATATTTTTCCTTTTTATTTGACAGACGATACTCGTCCCTAAAGTCTACTAAAAACTCACGCAGGGCACTAGCCACAACCTCACTACGAACCTCATCATGATATATATTAATATAGTGATAAAAATACTTAAGATTGTCCATGACGACGACATTTACATTTTCAACCGAAGTGTACGAGTGCTCGGTATGGTGTAACATGATATAATACCGCTTCTCACACAACTCATCCACAAGACACACTATCCATATCTGCTGCTTCTCTTCTGCACGCGTTGTTTCTTTTACTTCACGGTATATGTGAGACTTTATAAAGCTTAGCTCTACAGCATACTTCAATACATCGTCTGTGCAACGAAAGCCTACAACGCTCTCACCAGAATAACCATAGAGTATTTGTACATCTTTCTCCTTCGCACGATCCAATGCGGATTTAAAAGAGGCAAAGGAGGGGGGAATAGGAAGTTTTTCGGTATCCACCACATCCTGACACTTTGCTGAATACCATTTCATAAACGTTGAACAAGCAATATTAAAGGTAGCCATTTTCTTCTACGCGGGTGAATACACGTCTGAGCTCAAGGGCTTACTACAATCAACTGACCACGCAGGGATTCCCAGGTAGTAGCATGACTCACGTTGCTGGTCTTCCAGTGGGACGGAGCTTAGAACTTTCACCTGTGCGCACACACACACACACACACACACACACACACACACTATTTAATAAACGAAATATTCAAGTTATATATATTTACAAATACGTGTAATAAATAAGTTAACAATAGACACATCAATGATTATATTCAAAGTATATATATATTTACAAATACGTGTGATAAATAAGTTAATTGAAATTATGTTAACACAAGAAATAACAGAAAACACAAGAAAAAACAAATGCATAGATTTGGTGATCACAAACAACAGTATCCTAAGACTTTAAAGAGTGCATTCTATTAAATACTTTTATCCTATGTTCACGAATTAATACCGGTTTTAAAATAGATTCAGTTTCCTCAATTCGTCTCTGAAATCTTAATCTGTCCCGAGCGCACTCTTCCCATTGTCCCCTTCTACAGCAATCAGCAACGGGGTAAGTTAGAACGTTGTTACAGAATTTTACTTTTGGGGGGTTTGGTGCAACCCAAACGTTTCCAATTTCATCATTCTATCTTTGGTTCACGAATTTTAACTCTTCTGTAATTTTGTCAACGCTGCGTCTATCATCACTTCCAAAGTCACTTTTATCAGTGCAAACAATGTTATGATTAGTCTCAGGATTTTTTAGGCAATTTTTTCTTTGTGCTGACAATGAACTGGATTAAATGATGATGGTACACGGATCTGTTCCGATACTTCTGAATTATTCATATTTGATGGTTATATACGAGAGAATATACAACTATCAAATAAAACGGTAAATGAAGCAGTTGACGCTAAATCTATTTATTTGCTAAAGGAGGCCATACTATTATATATATATATATCATCCGTGATGTCGATGATGGGGTGCTGTACCTCATCGTCATTCATATAAATATATAATTAGTTTATATAATACGCAATCTTAAATACAATTTCTTTTATCACGTAGTGAGTTACACTGTGCATGAATGAGTACGTACAAACTAGACTAATAAAAAACGCTTTTACTAAGAAGTCACGAGACGAAGACCGTCTGGACTGAGTTTATAGAAATTCAAGGATTCCAAGTTGATCACGAGAGAAGTTATGTAGTCATCTTCCATGCTGCAAAATCTCGTCGTCTGCCTGTCTGCTCAGAACACCGACAAGAGGTGAGATCGAATCCACATCAACACAAAATTTTAGAGTCGCTAAAATAACAGCCTGAGCATTGTTCCTGTTCTAAATTATCTTTGAATCGTTTTGGTAAATTGAGTAAACTGCTGCCTTTGTTTCCTGATCAGAAACTCTCCGCCTTTTTCTGGTATTGTGCAAGGTTTCGTTGCAACCATATTCACTGCTCGAGCCTACTTCACTGTCGTTTCTTCTAATCTAGATTTACACTCTTCACTAATGCATTCAATGGATGAATAATCATCTTGGTTGGTATTATTGACACCACAATCGAGAGGGCTCACTGGGGTAACGGACACTTCAGGTAATGGTGCGGGTGCATGAGATGGGTCGGGGGCAAACTCCTCAGGTTGCCCTTGTGGCGGGGAAAATATTGTGTGGAGGTAATTATGTGCTGCTTCTAAGTAAACAAAACGGGCTTTATGTAACACAGTGGCAACTAATAATGATTTATGCAAAGATGCACCAGCTCTTCCGGAACGTCTGGATGCAATTTTACCGAGCGATATATTTATCAACTTGTGTGCTTCAAACCCGTTTGGAACGTCAGATATCATGTTCACCTCTTAGGAATTGGTCAAGGCACAGAGAGATAACTAACACGACTCCATCCACTATTTCCAATCTTGTAATGAATTAAAGTGAAAGTTTCGCCTGCCTTTATACAATGTCGTTCTGACGTCATTATCAAGCTCCACGCAGGGAATTCCAGGTAGTAGTATGATTCACGTTGCTGGTCTTTCACCTGTGCACACACACACACACACACACACACACACACAAAGGAGAAAGTGAAACGCTAATTGATACATGATTTATTTAATAAACGAAATATTCAAGTTATATGTATTTACAAATACGTATAATAAATAAGTTAACAATAGACACAGCAAAGATTATATTCAAGACATATATTTAAAAACGCGTGTAATAAATAAGTTAACAAATGAAATTATGTTAACACAAGAAATAACAGAAATTGCACCATACCAGAAAAAGGCGGAGAGTTTCTGATCAGGAAACAAAGGCAGCAGTTTACTCAATTTTACCAAAACGATTCAAAGATAATTTAGAACAGGAACAATGCTCAGGCTGTTATTTTAGCGACTCTAAAATTTTGTGTTGATGTGGATTCGATCTCACCTCTTGTCGGTGTTCTGAGCAGACAGGCAGACGACGAGATTTTGCAGCATGGAAGATGACTACATAACTTCTCTCGTGATCAACTTGGAATCCTTGAATTTCTATAAACTCAGTCCAGACGGTCTTCGTCTCGTGACTTCTTAGTAAAAGCGTTTTTTATTAATCTAGTTTGTACGTACTCATTCATGCACAGTGTAACTCACTACGTGATAAAATTGTATTTAAGGTTGCGTATTATATAAACTAATTATATATTTATATGAATGACGATGAGGTACAGCACCCCATCATCGACATCACGGATGATATATATATATATATATATATATATATATATATATGTACAGGGTGGGCGGAAAGTAGCTCCCTATTTTGGATTGGTAAAAAAATACGTATATTATCCATTTATTTCAGAACAAATAATATGAAAAGGTAGGCATACATGGTAGGTTTTCTCTAAAATTCAATGTGGGCTCCAACTCTTTCCACCAGCTTCTGGAGCCGCCCAGGAATGGCGTCCACTGACTTTAGCAGGAACTCCGGCGGGATGGAGGACATGACTTCCCGAATTCGGTCCTCCAGTTCTTCCAATGTCCTCGGTTTGGTGCGGTAGACTTCTTCCTTTACCCACCCCCAAAGAAAGAGGTCGCACGGTGTCAAGTCGGGGCTCCTGGCTGGCCATTGTTGTCCGTGAGTGGCTGGATGCCCACTTCCCTGGGCGTTGGATGGGTCGTCGTGGTCCACATCAATGGCCAGCCAGGAGCCCCGACTTGACACCGTGCGACTTCTTTCTTTGGGGGTGGGTAAAGGAAGAAGTCTACCGCACCAAACCGAGGACATTGGAAGAACTGGAGGACCGAATTCGGGAAGTCATGTCCTCCATCCCGCCGGAGTTCCTGCTAAAGTCAGTGGACGCCATTCCTGGGCGGCTCCAGAAGCTGGTGGAAAGAGTTGGAGCCCACATTGAATTTTAGAGAAAACCTACCATGTATGCCTACCTTTTCATATTATTTATTCTGAAATAAATGGATAATATACGTATTTTTTTACCAATCCAAAATAGGGAGCTACTTTCCGCCCACCCTGTACATATATATATATATATAATAGTATGGCCTCCTTTAGCAAATAAATAGATTTAGCGTCAAATGCTTCATTTACCGTTTTATTTGATAGTCGTATATTCTCTCGTATATAACCATCAAATATGAATAATTCAGAAGTATCGGAACAGATCCGTGTACCATCATCATTTAAATCCAGTTCATTGTCAGCACAAAGAAAAAAATTGCCTAAAAAATCCTGAGACTAATCATAACATTGTTTGCACTGATAAAAGTGACTTTGGAAGTGATGATAGACGCAGCGTTGACAAAATTACAGAAGAGTTAAAATTCGTGAACCAAAGATGGAATGATGAAATTGGAAACGTTTGGGTTGCACCAAACCCCCCAAAAGTAAAATTCTGTGACAACGTTCTAACTTACCCCGTTGCTGATTGCTGTAGAAGGGGACAATGGGAAGAGTGTGCTCGGGACAGATTAAGATTTCAGAGACGAATTGAGGAAACTGAATCTATTTTAAAACCGGTATTAATTCGTGAACATAGGCTAAAAGTATTTAATAGAATGCACTCTTTAAAGTCTTAGGATACTGTTGTTTGTGATCACCAAATCTATGCATTTGTTTTTTCTTGTGTTTTCTGTTATTTCTTGTGTTAACATAATATATATAAATATATATAAATATATATAACTTGAATATTTCGTTTATTAAATAAATCATGTTTCAATTAGCGTTTCGCTTTCTCCTTTGTGTGTGTGTGTGTGTGTGTGTGTGTGTGTGTGTGTGCGCACAGGTGAAAGTTCTAAGCTCCGTCCCACTGGAAGACCAGCAACGTGAGTCATGCTACTACCTGGGAATCCCTGCGTGGTCAGTTGATTGTAGTAAGCCCTTGAGCTCAGACGTGTATTCACCCGCGTAGAAGAAAATGGCTACCTTTAATATTGCTTGTTCAACGTTTATGAAATGGTATTCAGCAAAGTGTCAGGATGTGGTGGATACCGAAAAACTTCCTATTCCCCAACCTTTGTCTCTTTTAAATCCGCATTGGATCGTGCGAAGGAGCAAGATGTATAAATACTCTATGGTTATTCTGGTGAGAGCGTTGTAGGCTTTCGTTGCACAGACGATGTATTGAAGTATGCTGTAGAGCTAAGCTTTATAAAGTCTCACATATACCGTGAAGTAAAAGAAACAACGCGTGCAGAAGAGAAGCAGCAGATATGGATAGTGTGTCTTGTGGATGAGTTGTGTGAGAAGCGGTATTATATCATGTTACACCATACCGAGCACTCGTACACTTCGGTTGAAAATTTAAATGTCGTCATCATGGACAATCTTAAGTATTTTTATCACTATATTAATGTATATCATGATGAGGTTCGTAGTGAGGTTGTGGCTAGTGCCCTGCGTGAGTTTTTATCAGACTTTAGAGACGAGTATCGTCTGTCAAATAAAAAGGAAAAATATGGTCATATGTTTCTCTCAAATAGTGCACCGGAGTGTGAAGACGTTTAGTTTGTGGAAATGGTGAGTGGTAAAACAATAAAACCGTTATAAAATGAGCCTAGTTCAAGAAATTTACCCTGACGGGAACTGTCTGGTGCGTATTCAGGGAGTGTTAAAACATTAAAACCGAGATTTATATAACGAGCAGTTGTCGTAACGATTTAGAAGATTATTTCAATTGCCGCTATGTTGAGTGAAGATGAGTTCACGATTGAAAAGCTCGGGTCGGTAGAAATAAACCCTCGATTGGAAAGGCGTGTTTATAAACTTGTGTTTAATAATGTGGCTAACGATGAACTCTTTGTGCGTGCTTTTGATTGTATTCTAGACGTATTTAAAGATAACTTACGAAACGGTTGTAAAGTGGGAACAAAAATAGTACTGAACGATATGAAAGCCCTTCATATCGAGTACAGGTTTCCCTATACTTTAAGCGGTGAAATATTATTAAACCGCGTATACTGCGTAATGCAGAGCAATAATGATGTAATTGTAGACTCGGTTAAGTGCGAGTTTAGTATTTTGAAAAAAAAAAGTGAAATGTATTTATATATTTAACATATTTGTGTGTGTGTGTGTGTGTGTGTGTGTGTGTGTGTGTGTGTGTGTCTGTGTGTGTGTATTTCTGCTATATTGATGGCTATACGATTTCTTATTTTGCGCGGTAGAAGATAAAGTGTATGTATTTATTTATTTAGTTGTGTGTATATATTTCTACTATGTTGATGGTTATATTATTTCTTATTTCTTATTTTTGATCATTCCAATGTATATTTATTTTCTATATATCTCCATAATTGCGTATATATATATATATATATATATATATATATATATATATATATATATATATTCTCCTGTACTGTTATATTGACGGCTATGTTTTTTTATTATATGCATATTCCTCGTTCATATTTCTTAAACTATTGTTATTTTTAATTGATCATTCAAATGTATATTTATTTTCTATATATTTATAATAAACAGAATGATGCAATGTTGTTTTATTTAATTCTTTAGGTTGTAAACAATTGTACCAAATGGCATGTTACGTCTTCTAAACCTACTAGCGGAATTCTAAGCCAACTTTTAAGAATTAACTAAATAAATGGTACAATCTGGCAACCTAATAATGTATACCTGAATAATTAAAATGGTATCTGGCAACTCTCCATAATAATGTATACCTGAACAATTAAAATAAAAAGTGGTATCTGACAACTCTCCATAATAATGTATACATAAACAATTAAAATAAAAAGTGGTATCTGACAACTCTCCATAATAATGTATACCTGAACAATTAAAATAAAAAGTGGTATCTGACAACTCAACCTGAACAAGCCATTTATGCATAAAAAAGTGACTCCTGCTACTACCTGGGGATATCTCTACGCCTGCGTACTCAGTTGAGCGGTGCAAGCCGTGGATTTCAGATGTGTATTCTCTAACGTAGAAGAAAAATAGTGTGTCGAACAGTTTGTGAATAAAAAATAAAAATAAAATTATAGACACTTACATTTCTATGGTAGTCCCTTGCGTCGGATTGTAAGGAGCGTCATTGCAAATATCTTCAACGGTTTGCGTTGGAAATAATCCATCACGGTCAATCGCATTAAAAAGATTAATTGCAGTCGATGCTGCAGTGTCACCTTCTTGATACAAATCCGGAAAAGTGTAAAGTTCGTGTTCCATGGCGGAGGGAATGTTTATTCACTGGCAGAGGGAATGATTATTCACTGACGCGAAAATAGCTACTGTTACCCCCAACTGAAAAATATTTCCTTTTATATGCACAATCGCCAAGCTCCGCCCCAAAAGATCAAGAGCAGATGTTCGTAGTGATTGGTTGTCAGTGTAGCTGGGTGGAGCTATGATAAGTTTGTGTACCAATCGTAACACCGCTATAACGCGTCCATGCTTTGGACGATTAATGGCATCTTTATATTTTCTCCAATAGATTTACTGCTGGTATTACCCCTTGCTGTCTTTACCATGTCAATATTTGCGACAATACTTGGTTTTCCCCCCACTATTCCCGGATCAATAGTCACTAATCTAATCGAGAGGATTTTATAATAAAGAAATTATAAATATATCCATTCCTTTAATTATATTTTTTAAAAAAGAAAAGAGTATTCAGTTTGCACGTTAAACTGTGGGTCTAAGGCGGAGTGAAAAGCTTAACCATTTCTGATTCGGTGTTACAATTCGGCGAGGAGTTAGTTATTAATATTATTACTAAAGAGAAAAATCTACATTGTTTTTGTCCATATCACATTTTGCAGACATACTATCCCCGGATCAATAATCAAATGATCATGTTATTTTAAATCCGGATCAATAATCAAATATCCTGCTATTTTAAATGCTGAACTTATGATGTGAAAGAGTGAGCAATGATTCCCTGACGAGATGTATTTCTGATTCGGCTTCCACGTTAAACTGTAGGTCTAAGGCCAGAGTGAAAAGCTTAATCTTTGCAATTCGGCGAAAAGTAGTTAATTATTATTATTACTACTGTAATTTGTACCACCCTATATATATATATATATATATATCCATTCCTTTATTTATTTAAAAAAAAAGAAAAGAATGAACAAAACTCTCTCTCTCTCTCTCTCTGTATATATATATATATATATATATATATATATATATATATATATATACACGAGATAGGTGTACGCCTGGTGTGTATGAATTCTGTATTTAAAATGAGTCTATAGTTTCATTGGTACGTTTTATTTCCCACTAACTGTGTACACGAGATAAGTGTACGCATGGTGTAAATGAACTCTGAAGCTGTTCTTTTTGCAGACGTTTATACAGAAAACAAGTAATTACATTATTGAAAACATTAACTAGGAATCGTGAGAGATACGCGTCTGGTAATCGGGAGTCGAACCCACGATCTCATATCTTTCTGCAGACGTTTATACAGAAAACAAGTAATTACATCATTGAAAACATTAACTAGGAATCGTGAGAGATACGCGTCTGGTAATCGGGAGTCGAACCCACGATCTCATATCTTTCTTCAGACGTTTATACAGAAAACAAGTAATTACATTCAATTGTTAGTACTTTCAGAGTACATGTGTATTAATTTTGAAAAAACTTTGTTGATTTCTGATAATTATGATTTTGATAACTAAGTCGATAAAATATAAAACATTTTTTATTTACGAGGAAGACATTCGCTTCGAGAGTGAAGTGTGTATTTCAGTGGAGTAGCAATAAGAATATTTTTAACATTTAGAGTGAAGCGAGGTTTTCTCGAGCTGAGTGGAAAAAAGGTAAGCTAGTGGTCATTTTGTGGTTAGCGTGAGACGTATCTTCTCAGAATTTTTATTTTTATTTTTTTTTCCAGAGAAGCTGAAAGTAAATGAGATGAGTGAAATGATATGAGACTAGTGAAATGAAGTGAAATGACATGAAAATGAAATGATATGAAAAGTGCGTAATATTTTTTTTCTGTTTTTGAAACGCAAGAAAGGTTTGCCAAAAGAAAATAGACACAGTTAATGTGTTTATTTCTTTTGCTGTTTATTTTTTAATATAATTGTGTGTGTGTGTGTGTGTGTGTGTGTGTGTGTTAATTTTGAAAAATGCATAATAATAATAATAATATATCTTTCCAATTCAATAACAGAGATGTTATCTAAGAAGATGATACCCTAAAAATTTGTAAGTAAAGACATATAATCAGTGCATTTAATAAAATATAATTTTATATACATTAGTAGCAAGGGACAAAATTGAAAGAGTCGAGCGAAGGATTTGCCGAGACAAATCGAGGCCGAGAGAGAGAGAGAGAGCAAGTTGAACCAGATTCCTTTCAAAAAGGCCTCGGGGTAAACAGGTGTGATTCTTTTGGCGTTCTTGGTTCAATTTCCTACTCGTCTGAACACAATGATCTAAGAGTTAATATTTTGGATTCGTTTTAATAACTGAAAGAAGGTAAATAAAACGCCGTTTAAGTAACTAGTATCTTATATTGTTAATATTTGTTTTAATAATTGATTCTCTTAAAAGGAGAAAATTCATTTGCTTTAAATTAATATACTTTTGACAATTCACTTTAAGGTAAAAATCCGTTTATATATATATATATATATATATATATATATATATATATATATATATATATATATATATGAGGAATGACAAAATTAAATAGACACAGTTAATATGATTCTTTCTATATATATATATATATATAAGGTAAGGAGAAAGTTGTTCATTTGTGTGTGTATATTTCGTCTGAACTATTATTTTGGCGATTGTACGTATTATATTATTTTTTGGGGAGTAGAAGGCAAATTCTATTTATTTAATTAATAATAATTTTCTTATTGTCAATTTCGATTTTAAGTCTGTATGCTTTGGTAACGAATTAAAATGGCATCTAGCAACTCACCCTAATAATGTATACCTGTACAATTAAAATAAAAAATGGTATTTGGCAACTCAACCATCATCTATATAAGACCCGCTTGGCTTCGGAGCTGGTAGTTTGATGCGAACTTCGGCAGAATAAAGAACTCTCTCCTTCCCTTCTTAGGTTAAGACTTAGCTTAGTTTCCCTTTGGGGGGTTAGGACATCCCACCTTGTACCCCCAAAGTCCTCCTCCGTCTATCCTTTCACTCTTAGGCTAAGGCAACCCCTTTGGGGGGAGGTCATCCTTCCTTCTCCCCCCGAAGATCCCTCCCCTCTCCACCTTCAGGTGTACCCCTCCCCCATTGGCTCCTTCTAAGCCAACTGGCTGATTAGGAGTCTATAAGATAACGCCTACTTTGCTTAGGGGGATTTTCACGAACTAAACACATTTTATTCACACTCCGGCGCACTATTTGAGAGAAACATATGACCATATTTTTCCTTTTTGCTTAGCATGCGATACTCATCTCTAAATTCTGTTAAATACTCATGCAGACCTTTAGCCACAACCTCACTACAAACCTCGTCATGATATATATTAATGTAGTGGTAAAAATACTTAAGATTTTCCATGATGACAAGATTTACATTCTCAGTCGCAGGGTACGAGTACTCGGTATGATGCAACATGACATAATATCGCTTGTCATACCACCCGTCAACAAGACTCACTAGCCATATTCGTTGCTTCTCTTCTGCACGTGTTGTTTCTTCTACTTCACGGTATATGTAAGCTTTTATAAAGTTTAGCCCTACAACATAGTTCAATACATCACTTGTATCACGAAATCCTGCAATGCTCTCGCTTTTCCTTCGCACGATTCAATGTAGCCTTAAAAGTATGAAAGTGTGGGTACCTACAGTTAGTTGGGGTGGCCGGTCGCCCTCATCATCATCCAAGCACACTCGATCCTTCAACGAATCAAAGTTAACGAGCCGCCGATTCGCCTGGTTGAGCGTGATAACCTTAGCCTTCACGATATATTTCATATCCTCACCCACCCTCACCCGTACCCCATAAGTTTTTGGCCCTGTTGAGACAAAAGAGTCGGCGTATGCGATGTCTCCATACTCATTCTTGATCTCATCAGTTAACTCCCCGAGGAATTCACCAATAGGAGGCATGTATTCACCCTCCCTCGCTGTGAATATTACACTATCTGTATCGGCGTTTATAACCTTCCGACCAAGAGAATGCAATAGGCTCCAAAGTTTGATGCGTGCGTAGGCCGTGAAGCTGGCTACAGGTATGTTTGTAACCCGTGAGGTATCTGCGGCCAATTCGGTATTGTTGTACTTTATTGTGTAAGTATTATCTACATTCACGATCTCCATGACTTTATCGGGAGCGTTGGCATAATCCCAGACTTCACTGTAACTTTGTGCCAAATGAACGTTCCCTTTGCCAGTATTCTGTGCAAATTTTCCCCAAAGACTGCTTAGACACCACTTTGCACTAAGGCGCTTGCCTGGGTTCTTTACAATTTGGGAACGGTCAAGCTGTATACCTTCACCTTCACGGTCACGATAGCGTTGAATATAAGCCGATTTTTCATCTTCGGTATCAACTCCTCGTGGATACCCTGATGCTTCTACCTTATCCTTCAAAAAAGCGTTTATATATGGCGTGAAAAGGTTGGGTAGTTTCTGAAACCGAAACCTCCACACCTCATGTATCTTCAATATTCTGTAGCCATGGCGAACAGCTAGATCCAGCTCTGGGCTTGTATATACATCTCTGATCTTACGCTGGTTGGTTGTATGATTACATCCCCCATTGTTCTCCTCTGTGCACTTCACGCACAGGAGAAACATGAGCTTGTGATCGATAACGACAGGTAAGATCGACATCCATAAATCGCGTGGGGGGAACACATCTACGAAAGAAAGACCGAAATAATACCCGTTCATATTTGTTGAGAACACCTCGATAGTGGGCAGGTCAGGTCCCACCAGTTTCTCAGGTGCACCCACGGGGTACGGATTGTTCTTCATCACGTAGGGATATAAAGAACAGAAGTCGCAGTAATGGAGTTTCACTATGCGGAAAGTATAACTTGAAGAGATTTGTACGCCCTCCGAACAAGCTATCACCGTATTTGAGAGGATACAGCACCATTGAACGTTTGATCGTGTTTATTTCTTCACGGTACTGTTCATCTGTTTCCATCCGTGCATCATACTCATGCTCCCACAAGACTTTGTAAGTGAACTGGGCGCCTATAAGTTGATCGCGGGTGCGGGTCCACGCAAGACTGTCGGCAGGAGATCTACTGTGGATATCTCCTACGATTCCACACTGAGAACGGGGGAGTCCGTGCCACCAGCAACCGTTAACCCTAGAATGCATGCCCTTTTAATTTTACATCAATGCATGAGCCGGGCAGAGGCCCGGGGTTTGCATTCTAGGGTCAAAGGAGTACACAGTCTTCTTACTAGTGGCACGGTTTTCGCTTAGACCATCAACCCAAAAAACACGACCATTAACCTTAATGGGTACTTCACCCGTGTTGCGGGCATGCTTTATGTATACACCTGTCTGCTGCTGTACGTGTATGAGCCAGTAAATAGCCTTGTGCCCATAACTGCGGGGATTGTTTCTGTGAATAACGGCTAAGGTGTCTTTAGGCATGAAGTTATTCTTGAACACCGTAAAACATAATGAGGCGATCTGGTTGCGACTTGCACTGGATCGCATTTGAAACGGCCCATGTACATCCTTCTAAACGCCTGGAAACATACTCTAAGCACGCGCATATCATTCACGCAATAACACTCACATTCATCAGCTATATTGTAAGGTTTAGATTCATTAAAACTGTTGTAGTAGCGGTCAAAATCTTCACGTTCATCTGTACTCATACATTCATAGTTAAAGTAATGTTTGGGTGGAGGTAGTCCTACTTAATTTAAAGTTTCGCTAGTGAGGAATGTGTAAGGGAAATATCCTTTTGAAACTTCAGCGGCTACGCCCATCACCTTGGGTAGCTTTGCTAATTTACAAGGTGTGAATAATAAAGTGTCTTTAAACTGTACATTACCTCTTATTTGCATCTGTATTAGTTTGTTACTTCTTTTCAAGGGATCACCTGTAAATATCTCAGATGACTCATGTTCAAGCAACTCCTTATAAAGGAACTATGTCAAATTTTGCCCCGTTATGGGCAAGAATATACACAGTCATTTTTTTTAACTTGTCCGCTAACTTGACAATATAGGATACAAATAGTTTCACAGGGCTATCGTGGGCATTCGTTTTAAAAACGTTTGTCAATTTACCACATTTGTGATACTCATCACACTCGATCTCCATACACTCATCACAGATAGTCTGGCTTACAAGTAAATGTGGAATAACCTCTTTGGTTTATACAAGGGCTATTTTTAGGCTTAGCGTCTTTCATATAACATACATGCCTTACTCCAACCGCCTTATATTTCTCATCGCATGTAGAATAGTGAATTTCATCACATTTATGATTGAAATTCCCCAATTATCCATCATATGAAACATACCTCATTCACAGATTCTCATTTTCCTGCACGTGCCAATTAATTTATGGAGCTCAAAACAGTTATTATTAAAAAATGTGCGTCTACACACATCACAATCCCTCTTCTCAGCTTCAACTACACGGCTTTCACATTTGGAGGTTTAAACTGCTCACATACCATGTGACAATCTTTACAATGTTTCCCTATATCATCCGCAAACTCGATACACCCCTTACACAAATCATGATATCGTCCATATTTTCGACTTTTATCATAATTCGTGTAAAGGTTCCTTATATTACGGATGGGTAGATATGTTGTTCCTGACAGCCCTCAAATAAGTAGGGGTCTTGTACGATCTCTCACACTGCTTTTAAAAACATACACAGTCCTACGACGATCATCCATTCGAAATATAACTATACGAGCATTCATTTCCTGTTCTGCCCTTCTCAGCTCTTCAGGGCCCATATTACAGTCAAACTCAAGTTTACAGTCTACAGCTAGTTTACGGGCACGCTCCACTACTGTAAGCAAACAAATGTTTTTTACTCGTGTATTTAGTACAGCAAACATACGGGCCAAGACTACTGTTACAAAGCCGCAACCCGCAACCACGATCGGTGTTTATATGCCTTCTATAAATAGCCTGAGAATTGAAGTTAAAAGTATAAGGTGTGGCACTATGACCCGCAACACGGAATACGTGGTCAGTATTTACCGTGAAGCTGTCCATATTGAAGGCTATACTACTTTGAGAGGCCTACATTATACGGCCTAATATATAGTCTATATCTACAGCTGCCAAGCGACTGAATGGTATTACTACCCAAAAATCATCTACATCTCCGTCATCTGACCCGAACCCGAAGGACAGCCGCGTTCTGACTTCACGTTCATCGCGGTTCTGAAGGGCAAACTCTACAATACGTTCAATTATGCGTCGCAGTCCGTATTCAACACCATTGCTAGACATGGATCTCGGATCAACCCTGACTATATACCGATTTCTAGTCAAGGCCGGGGTGGGGGTTGCAGTGCGCACCAATTCGAATGTTATGTCAGCCTCAACAGAACGGGGAGCTGCTGCGGCTGTGGAGGATGTACCCGGAATTGAACAGGAATAAGGGGGTATATTTGAGGAAGGTACTATTATGGGGGTTGTGTCGTAAGACGTAGAGGGTTGGGGCTCTATTACTGGTGGTCTAACAACCGGCGCAATCCTGGCACGCTTTATACCTGACGTGGTGGGCTCTCCATCATGCCTCCGCTTTGAATTGTCGCGTGCTACAGGTATCGTTGGTGTGGACTCAGCAGTGGGGATGGAGTCTGTGATCACAACTACACTGTCGTCGGGGTCATCTGTAATATCAATGATGGGTTGCTGTACCTCATCGTCATTCACGGGTCTGTGGGAGAACAGGAAAACAAGACTGTAGAATTTAAGGAACATCACTTAAATATTTATTATATTTTGTAAATGACCCACTTAGGAGTATGACGTGTTAGAAATGGATCCTGTAGAAAAATTCAGGTTCACGAGCCCCTCCATATGTAATATATCTGGTCCTACAGGATGTGGTAAAACTGTGTTTATGCTTAAAATCATTAAAGAAAAGGGAGACATATTCTCAAAATTTGTGCATAAAGTTATATGGTGCTATTCGACGTATCAGTCAGTGTTGAACGAGTACCAAGATGATAGTTTGTTGCACAAAGGTGTATATGACGTTAATTCGTTAAAGGGAAATGAACATACAGTCATTGTAATTGACGATCCCATGTTGGAGATGGATAAAACGTTTGTCGAGACATTTACAGTATTTTCCCCCCATCTCAACATAAACGTGTTCTTCATCAATCAGAATCTATTTTTTCAAAAATAGATACATGCGCGATGTGTCGTTAAATGCACAATATGTAGTCTTATTCGCGCAACGCAGAGATGTATCACAAATTGGGGTATTAGCCAATCAAATGTTCCCGAATCAGTGTAAGGAGTTTTTGGAAGTTTATAAAGAAGCTACAAGCCCGCGTTATGGATATTTGCTTTGCGACCTTCATCCGCGAAACACGTTTAGGGTGCTTCTAAGAACGAATATATTTCCAAACGAGCCTCAAACGGTGTATATTCCAGAATGACAAAGAGATTAAAGAAATACCATGAATTAATAAAAATCTATCATCGACTGCCCCGGGCAATGCAACAGATGTTTGCTAAAAATATCGACTCCGACTTTTTAAAATGCACATGTGAAATCTGTCTTGACGTTATAAATTGAAATGTATCAATGAAACCCCCTCAGAAGGCTCACCTATGCGGTACAATAACATAATACGTGCACTCGCTCGTACAAGTCAAAGTGTGGGGAAGAAAAAACGAATTATTGTACAAACAGGAGGGTCATTCCTCCCCATCTTATTTTTAGTTTTGGGTCCTTTACTGACTAGATTAATATAATGAAGAAAGTGGTAGTGACTCCACACGAGGTGTATGTTTCACTGCAAAGTTCAAAGAATTCAGACACGGTTCTAGAACTCCGTGAAAGCAGGCTTAAAAGAATGGAAAGCAAATTGTTAGCCCTATTAAACAGTGAAAAAACACTTGATGAGAAAAGAATCTTACACCAAGAAGCTCTGCAGAAATTTCTTCACGAGTACGAAAATTATAAGAATCCGACAGAGATTCCCGTGGCTATTAGGCACAGCACGGACAACGATGGACATGGTGACTTAGGGCCTGTGTTCGACGATAGAGGTGACCAACCAAAGATTAACGGGTCGGACACACAACATATCGAGCAAGTATTAAAAAGTACCCTCCCACATACATTGAGGAATAAAGGTTTAAGTCTTTATAATCTACTGAATGAGGATCCCACCATACAATGGGCCGATACAGGTGAGATCATTGTGGAAGGAGCAAAGGTAAAGGGATCGAATATCATAGACATCGTCCATGATCTGGTGAGAAAGTGGGATAGGCCCTCACCATCAGGATGGAAGGATATTAAAGCAAGACTACAACAAATAAATGTCCCCAAAACCATGCTAGGAAATCCGAACAGGTTAAAATACTTGGAACATGCATCGCACGTGACACAGTTGAAAACGCCATCACCCCCGGCGGTAACACCTCTGAAGAAGAGAAAGAAGAGGATAAACAACGATAAAGCCTACCCATGTGCTTCTAAAATACGCAAATGGCTAACATATTAAGAAGACGCTATTATCATATTTCTAGCCCAGCCTCCTATGGAGGCGTAGATAGACTGTACAGAAGTGTTTACAATGCTGGAGTAGGGAAAAAACATGTTGAGAGGTTTTTGCGGGAGCAGGATGCTTATACACTTCATAAACCCGTGAGAAAAAGGTTTAAAACAGCCAAGACAACAGCTGCTTCGATTGACTCTCTTTGGCATGCAGATTTAACAGACATGCAAAGATATTTAGTGTATAACGATGGTTACTGCTACATCCTATTCATAACAAATGTATTCTCTAGATATTTGTGGCTAATTCCTCTGAAAAATAAATCTCTGAAACAGTTGCTAAAGCCACCAAAACGTTGATGTTGAAAGAAAACAGGGTTCCTGACTATTTTTGTACGGATATGGGAAAAATTTATAGCCCGAGCTTTTCAGAACATGTTGACAGAGTTTAATATCAGCTACTACACTACCAATTCTATACATAAGACACCTTTAGCTGAAAGAGTTCAACGTACCATAAAGGAACGCATGCCCCGCTATTTTACACATAAAAACACATACAGATTTCTAGATATTCTGGAATCATTAGCCTCATCCTACAACCGCTCACACCATCGCACGATTGAGACAACACCTAATGAGATTTTAGAAAGAGGTGCGCGCACAGAGCCTGATGTGAGAAGAGATGAAACACCACCGCCACACTCTGCGCGTTTCAAAATCAATGACTATGTAAGGCTGTCGCATTCGGGAAATAAATTCGCGAAGGGATTTGAGCAAGGCTGGACACGCAAGATTTTTAAAGTTAGGGCTATGAGACCTAAAGGCGAAATAATGTATTACGTGGAAGATTTGAATGGGAAAGAAATTGCAGAAGGCCTTTACCGCGAGGAGTTGCAGAAAGTGACATTTAATTTTGGAAAAAATGTTTAAAATTGAGAAAATTTTAGGAAGCAAAGGTTCAGGAAATAGAAAAGTGTACCTGGTGAAATGGCTAGGATACCCAGAAAGCTTCAACACCTATATAAAAGCTGATGCAATAATGAAGCTTAAATAGTATGCAACATGGCACCAAACCATTTCTACGTCACACTCCCGTCCTCCTCGTCCCTGTCTGTACACCTGACAACACACTAGCCAACTTTGTAACAGAACTCCATGGACCCATTGAATTGGGTCGTGATACGGATGAGGTGGGTATATGCGAAATTCAGCTGAATACCCTTTTTTTAAGTAGTGATTATAAAGAACCCGTGTTTACGATTCTTAGAGACTGTAATGAGTGTAAAAAAGCCGGGGTAACTCGGGATGAAACCATACGTACCGCCCTGACTGGGTATGCACAGTATTATAGTACAGAAGTAACACTAGGACCGGGTCACTATGGTGCGGTCGAGGATGTTGTGAGAGACTTAAACGTAAGTTTAAAAAGCTCAAATCTTACGGGTGTTCAAAATTATGACCGATGGACGATATCGATCAGTCATCCAAAGAGATACATTTCACGAGGCACAACACGACTTGTCCAGCCTAATGTATTAGTTAAAATTGGAGAAAATGGTTGATGGCTATAAACCCCCAGACATGTGCTATATTTACAGCAATATAGTGGAGCACCAGTTTGTTGGGGATACCCAGGCACGCCTGCTGCGCATTGCTCACATTCCCAACCATAGAGGAAGGAGTTTGAGTATTACATATGATAGACCCCATTATGTGAATGTCGCAGCTGATCTAATAACCAATATCTTAATATATATAAAAACGATTGAGGGTAAAAATTTCCCATTCGGTAACGAGAGCTTAACAGTGAAGCTGCACTTTCGACCACTGAGTTATAATGAACAGAAAGCCTTTCACTGTCTATCGAGGTATGAGATACCAGCGTGGTAGTGGATTTGGCTCCATTTTTTCAACCATACTACGTACGGCTGTCCCCTTGCTGAAGAGGGGTGCCAGATACCTCGGGAGGAAAGCATTACAATCAGGTCTTAACACGGCAGAAGACATATTGGCTGGGGCTAAACGTAAAGAAGCTCTAAAAAGACACTTAAAGCGTACACGGGACGAAATCGTCAAAGATGCAAAGAGAAAAATGCGTGGTGGTGGGAAGAAGATGGATGTCCGGAAGAAGGGATTACCACCGCGTGGCATTAAACGTAAAAGGATATAAAAAAAAAGTGTTCTAAGCGAATGAAACCTATGGTTGACCATTTTTTTGACTGATATAAGCTAAGGACATTGATCTCATGAATCATAGTTTGTTTACTACTTGTCGAGAGAGGAGGCACTATTTCTAACTCGTCATGGCACGCTTCATCCATCCGTATAGTTCACAATGTAAATCGGAGCTGTCCCTCTTTGACATGCCTCCAACTGAAGTTTCTGTTGAACACAGTGACTTTATTACAATTAACCCTTTAAACACAATTAGTTCCGCGAGTGCCCCTATAGAATTCGTGATACCCAGCTCAGGCCCTTACTTTTTTAACCCAAGCTGTGTACACATGTACGCTAAACTACGTATAGCCCATTATGATGGAACGGACTGCGATGACAAATATGCTGTATACCCTGAAACAAACTTTCTGCACTCCATATTCAACCAGTGTGACGTATATTTAAATCAGGTCAACATATCGGCAGGAACGGGATACTACCACCTACGATCCTTTGTGGAAAATATGCTGAACTTTTCCAAAGAAGCGAAGGATACCTTTTTAAGTGCCGAGGGCTATTATGAAACTAAAGACGAAAGTAGTATAAAGGACAAATTTAAAAATTGTAGAAAGAAGATATACGAGTGTTTTGGACGCCTGCATACAGACTACACATTCCAGTAGAAGTTGCTTGTGAAGGGGTGGATATGAAAATAAAGCTCACCCGCACGAATCCTGAGATCTGTTTAAATCTGGATGCTGATCAAGAAGAGGGAGCAAAACCCATTATGATTCGCGTACGGCGAGTGAAATTAAGTTCACCAAAACAAATAGAAATTGAGAAAAATTTACTACACGCCATCGTAAAATACCCAATTAACAGACTACAGATCAAACTATACATGGTGCCAGCAGGGTTGGCATCGAAACAGATAGAAAACATCGCCTTGGGAAATCTACCTAAAAGGATATTAATTGGAATGCAGGAACACAATTCGTTGAATGGAAAATATAAAACGAGTGCCTTTAAATTTGAGAATTTCGGCCTTAAAAATATATCTCTATACGTTAATGGCATTGCGTTGGGCGGGGCTATGGATATGGATTATTCATCAGACGCTGTTTTCCCGCTTTGCGCGAGAGCATATAATAATCTGCTGTTCCATATTGCAGGTGATTGTGATGAGCTCGGGATTGTGGTAACGCAGAAAGAATTCATTGATCAATTTAACCTTTATCCGTTTGACATCAAACTTGACTTATCTGCTAGTGTAAATACACACTTATGTCCACAACAGAGTGGAAACATCTCAGTCAGATTGGAATTCACCAAGCTTATAGACGCGCCTATAAGTGTACTAGTATACCTCGAGTCACAAGCCCTAATAGAAGTAGACAGATTTAGGAGCGTTGTCAATGACTTTTAAAATTGATGCTAATACACTTCAGAGAGTAATGAATAGTGAACGAATCACACGTTCCAAATTTATCGGTGTTTGCGAAGAATGAAACATTGAAATTGCCAACTACGAGAGATTGCGGTAGCCTTATTGTGAACACAGATGTTATTGGCAGTGAAGGGATTCATTGGTTTGCAATCTATTTTAAAAATAGGGACCGCATGTACTATTTTGACTCACTCGGCACTTAACCCTGGAGTGACCCTGTTATTGTAAAATTTCTCGATCAGATGCATATCCCCGAAGTTGTATGGAATCCCTTCTGGCTACAAGGATATTTTAGTAATACTTGTGGGATGTAGTGCCTTTCATTTCTCATGCATATGTCACGTGGTAAAGAATTTATAAATTTTTAAAAATGATTCGACCTGTGTCACACTCAACGAAACGACGAAAGGGTATGCTGACAGATAAAAAGCCGTTTTTCCGATTGTGCGCACTCGTTGTATAGTATGATGTTTTGTTCATGTATATATATATTTGCAACCAATACCTTTGGTAACCTTTGGTTAGCTTCTGCCCGAATTGTTCATTCTGACGAAGGTCAAGCTTTTCACTTCACCTTAGACCTACAGTTTAACGTGGAATCCGAACCACGCCCCATCAGCATCCCAGCGTCTTAAACACTAGGCCACCTAGGGTACCCATTTATCTACCAACCACTTTCTTTATTGTGCGGAAGGATGAACAGCTGGGTTTTGCTGCGCGCCGGCTGCCGTCGGGTTTCGAACCCGGGGCCGATGGATTCGTAGTCAGCGACGCTAACCACTACACCACCGAGGCGCATTTATGTTAGTTAATAATGTTAGTTTGTATATTCTGTAGCTTAAGATGGTTATTGTACTAAAAACATGATTTCTTTCATTTAATAAATTTATGAAAATACAGTCTTCCCCGAAAAAAAAGATCGAAACATAAAAAAATACTTACATTATTTCGTTAATGATGTGACAATCGTTGGGTTCACTGCTCGGTAAATCTTCTACCTCCGTATTCAGGTCCACGACATGGGTTTCTTCAAAACGGAAAGATTGTATAACACGTGTCAAATCCTCATCGGACCTTAAAGGAGAAAGAATAATTAATAGTTCATATTGAATCTTTTTTAATACAAACCAAATTGTTTAAAACATATGCAGAGTATACATACAGGGTGTCCCAGAATTAACTATCTATTTCAATGAAATCGGACAAATTTTTTAAAAACACACTTTTATTTATGTTTATCATGTTTAATATGTTAAAAATGTATAAATTTCTAAATTTTTTTCATAATTTTATTTTCATAATTTTTTCATTATCTGGTCCAATGAAAGACCGTCTGAAGTCATAGAATGGCAAAGAGACTCTCCAAAAGTTAACGTGTTGCTTGGAATGACCAAATCCAAAATTTATGGCCCATTCTTCTTTGCGGAAGCAACTGTAACAGGTACCGTCTACCTTGATATGCTTCAGCAGTTTCTCGAACCACAGCTTCTTGATGATGGCATTCTTGATAATGTTGTGTTTCAACAAGATGGAGCACCATACATTTTGGATTTGGTCATTCCAAGCCACACGTTAACTTTTGGAGAGTCTCTTTGCCATTCTATGACTTCAGACGGTCTTTCATTGGACCAGATAATGAAACAATTATGAAAATAAAATTATGAAAAAAATTTAGAAATTTATACATTTTAACACATATTAAACATGATAAACATAAATAAAAGTGTGTTTTTAAAAAATTTGTCCGATTTCATTGAAATAGATAGTTAATTCTGGGACACCCTGTATAGTAAGAGTATTAGAATGTGAAGATATGTTTGAACTGCTTAGAGAAGTTCCTTTAAGAGAAAATGCCGAATAACATTTATTATGGAATTTATAAAATTATTTAAAACTTTCAAAGGATTGCGACAAAAAAATTCAATGAATCAAAACAGGACTTTAGCATAATATTGATTGCAAACTAATCTATAATTGCGGATACCTAAATGAAGCATTTTTAATGTGATGAGATAAATTACTACAACCCTCCATACATATGATGAAATAATCCAGAACAGTGCTCTTTCTCCTAATGACAGGAACACTAAATAAATAACCAGTTCGCGAATAATTGGCTATAAAAAATAAAATTACAGGCACATAATTACTTACATTTCTATGGCGGTCCGTTGCGTCGGATCGTAAGAAGCGTCATTGCAAATATCATCAACGGTTTGCGTTGGAAATAATCCATCCCGGTCGGCTGCGTTAAAAAGATTAATTGTGGACAACGCTGCAGTGTTTCCATCTTGATATAAATCCTGTAAACTGTAAAGTTCTTGATTCATGACGGAGGAAATGTTTATTCACTGGTGAAAATAACTACTCTGACTCCCAGCTGAAAATATTCATTTTTATATGTATGATCCCCAAGCACCACCCCAAAAGACTAATAGACGGTTCGTAAGTTTGATGATTGGCTGTCAATGTAACTGGGCGGACTATGTTAAATTTGTGTACCAATCATAACACCGATATAACGGGTCCACGCTTTGGACGTCCTGATTGGTCGCCCAATGGGTGTCTTTCTCTTCTCTCCGTAGATTTAATGCTGATATCTCAAGGTGTATTGCCACTTGTAATTTCTACCACGGCAATATTTGCATTAATATTTTCGCCCATACTATTCTCGGTTTTCCCATTTTAGAACCCATCCCTTTGTGCAATATCCCTCACCCCTTTGCAACACTGATCAACATTTGCCACTTGCAATCTCTATCACGACAATATTTTAAATTATTACTATTTGCGGTCATACTATTCGATCCTCAACTTTGGTTCATGTATTCGGCTTGACTTTCTACTTGCCAATTCTCGCGTAGGAGTGTGATTAAATTTTGTTTAGTTTGTGAAAATGAATGTCTGGTTGGGCTGGTAGATAAATGGGCGCCCTAGGTATCCTAGTGGTTAAGACGCTGTGGTGCTGATCGGAGGTTGAGAGATCGAGTCCGGATGGTGACACTGTAATTTCTTGGTACATACAATCCCCGATGAGCCGGGTGTACCTATGTGAGGTGGAGAGAAAAAGAAGCCAACTCACCACTTCATCAGATCAACTCGAGAGGAGGGGCGATTAGCTTAACCTTCGTGTTAAAAATAGGGACCGCATGTACTATTTTGATTCACTCCGGGCTCAGTACTTGTGGGATGTACCTTTTTTTTTCGATCCATTTTTATATATTTTTTAAAATTTTGCTGTGACTACGACCATCATAAACAAACTCGGTAAATGAGTTCTAATATACTTATGAAAAATTAAAGCTATGAATATTATATCCATATAAAATAAACAAGGCTTTCTTTCTTTGTGTGTGTGTGTGTGCCGTATTCAGTTTTTCGACCCTCTCTCTCTCTCTCTCTCTCTCTCTCTCTCTCTCTATATATATATATATATATATATATATATGTATATATGAATTTTAAATTCAGTTTTACCTTCACTAGCAAAAGTTATTTTATTCATTTCCAATTGTTGAGTACATCCAAAGTGGATGTGTGTTAATTTTGAAAAAAAAAATGTATAATAGTATTAACAATAATAATAATAATAATAATAACCTTTTCATTTTTTCATTTAAACGATGTAAAGGATTAACACGACTATGAAGAAAGAAGATACCATGCAAATTACACGCAAAGAAAAATAAGACATATAAACAACAAAGTTTATAAAATATAAAAACATTTATATGCAGTTATAGGAAAACAAACGCATGAAGAGAAAATAGGAAGATGTGTGTCTTTGGGAGGAAATTGTGTCAATAGCGTTCCATTCTAACCTTTTGCTGTTTTGGAGTGCCTCGGGCAAATCAGGTGTGAGCCTTAGGCATACCTGCCTCCGATCCTTCTCGTTTCAACATAATGTGAAAATTAATGCCATTCTATCAGATTATTTATAATTGTTTATTACCAAATTTAATATACAGTTTAGTATATCTACTACATATTATTAAACCTGTTTTCATATGGGAAATTTAATTTAAATGTGTAAATATAAATTTCTCAAATCGAAAGAATTAATATTAATATGAACGAAAAAAAATGTACGAAATTGTGAATGACAAAAGTAAATAGACATTTTCGGTTTGGCTTTAGAGTAAATCACTGTACTGCCATGTGCTTTTATATGCTAAAGGCAACCGTTCTAAAGTACAAGATGTCAAGTAGCATTGTTTTTGAACCACCTTAGATCTATACTTTAGACGAGAAATCCGTAACATGGTACGGATTCCATCACTAAATTTTTTAAAATTTTATTTGTGTTCCAAATAGGAAGAAAAATGCGTGGTGATGGATGCTTACTTGCTTGCTTTCATATGGGGAGTAGGCTAAAATTTGGGAAACTGAACAAAGAAACGGGAAGTTAGTTAAAATTTTATTGTTTAATATAAAAGTATATATAGACTTCTCATTTAATTCTTTTATCAATTACGTTGATTTCGCTGAAATTTATTTATTTATAAAAAATATAGGTGTATAGAAAGGATTGTCAAAAGTAAATAGACACAGTATACATTCTAAGGTGTTAGAATAAATGAAAGCGTTTCATGTCTTTCGAATTATAGGTAAATTGAATATTATTCTGAGAGAATATGTTATTGGAATAAAGTACAGTATAAAGAGTCCTGTGTATTTCTTTTATTATTAATATTAAGTTCAACGATTTCTTTTGCTAAGCCATGGATTAATTGTCTAGTGTATTTCTTTTATTGTTAATATTGGGAATCGTTTAAATAATTAGTTCGCTTGCTGAGCAAATTTAAGGAGAAAGTTTCTTGCCTTTAATAAATAAATAAGTGGAAACTCGTCTAAATAAGTTAAAATAAATGGCGCAAGCTGGCAACTCGCCCTAATAAGGTACACCTGGACATAATTAAATTAAAAAACATTATTTGGCAACTCATCTAAATAAAAATTAAAATAAATATATAGTGCTCTCTGGTAACCCTTCCATATATAAATAAGTGGTATCTGGCAACTCACGACCCTCTATATAACCGCTGCTTGGCTCCTGGACGCACATAATGCGACGGGCTCCGGTGGAATAAAGAACTCTCTCTCCTTCTTAGGTTAAGGCTTAGGTTAGGTTTCCCCTTGAGGGGTGAGGACATCTCAGCTTCTCCCCCAAAGACCCTCCTCCTTCTCCTTTCTCTCCCTCTCTTAGGTTAAGGCTACCCCTTTGGGGGGAGGTCATCCTCCCTTCTCCCCCCGAAGATCCCTCCCCCTTTGTAGCATTAACTTGTTGCATAACCCTTCCCCCCTTTGCAGCATTGATCTATTGCATAACCCCCCTTGCAGCATTCCCCCTCCCATTTGTTGCATACCCGCTGAAACACCCCCTCCATTTGCAACATTTTGTAACATTGCTCAACATTTCCAATTGCATTGCAACATCTCTGCACTCGTCCATTTTTCCCCCATCCTACTGACCACCAATAAACTCTTCCTAAATACCAGTAAAACAAATTCCATGATTTTTACTAATAAAAGAAATGTATATCTTGAACTTAATATTAATGAAATCGCTATGAAGGAGTGTACTGTAACAAAAATTTCTTGGTGTAATGCTAGATAAGAATTTGCAATGGAGTAATCACGTAAATTATATCGCGAAAAAGATTTCAAGGAGCGTTGCTATAATGTTTAAACTTAGAAATGTAGTCCCTAAACAAGTTTTATTGACTCTTTATCATACTCTTCTTATATTATGTACTGCACCCTTGTTTGGGGAAACTCTGCAAACAACGCATTAAATGGTATCTTTGGCATCTAAAAACGAGCAATAAAGTTATTATCTGATGCTGATTTCCTTGATCGCTCTAGTGCATTATTTAAAGAACTAATCCTACTAAAGCTCAATAATATAACCAAACTGGCACATTTTATTTTCATTTACAAATGTAAGAACAAAATCATTAATTTACAATGTGTAAATAGATATTTTGTAACTCATCAAGAAATTGACTCGTATCAGACCAGAAATAGATCAAAACTTGTTATACCTCAATTTAGATTGTCCTCATCTAAAAAACTATCCATTTTCATTGGATTGAAACTATGGAATGGCTTAAATGCCGATATAAAAAATATTGTGAATGTAAATTTGTTTAAAACCAAGTTGAAATCCCGATTAATAATGGCATACTAACAAAAATCTAGGATTAATGTCTGTTACTATTGTTTAGTAATTAATTTATCGTGTGTAATATAGTATTAAAAACACGTTTCTTGGGTGTTCAATTCTTATCTCTCATGTATAATATTGGTTTCTTTGTATGGTATTGGTATAATGCCTTCAATGGTGACCTTGCATTTGTCATGTATTGTGATAATTTAAGATTAATACATGTTTTAACTATTAATAATACTTATTTACTTATTTTTATTAATTAATAACAACTAGCTGTTTATTTTTAATAAGAGCCCAGTAAAGCCTAAAACTTAAGGGCCAAATTAAATAAAATAAAAAGTCGAGCTTCACACTTATTCATGTCATTGTAAATTGTAAAACGAATGTATTTATTTTATTATTAATAAAGGTTATTCAATTCAATTCAAGTCAAAAGGTATGGTGTAATGTTGGTCACTACACTGGAGTCTAAATTGCCTTGCTCAATTTTGCTTGAATTAAGTAGGGGACATTCTACAGAAAATGTGTACATCCCCCTTCAGCAGATGTTAAGCCTTTTAGGCACAGAATTAGCAAGACGAGAGGGAACTGAGTTTGCACAGTGGGATGTTAAACAAGGGAACAAAGGCAGACACAGCACCAAAGTTTCTACAAAAAGGAATAGCCCGGGTACAGTGTCAGCTCTTCATGCATCCTCTGAGAATAAATTAAAGGGAATCAAGAAATACATATTTTGCGAAGGCAACCACAAGTCATATTAATGTGAAGTGGCTGAGGTTTACCTGTTGAGGAGAGAAAGGACAGGGTAACTAAGTCCACATCATGCTTTAAATGTTTTTTGAAAGGTCACAGAGCAAGGTTTTGTAAGTTTAAAATTTTGTGCAAAAAATGCCATTACCGGCATCAGCCATTAGTGTGTGAAAACAGTTCTAGTAGGCGTACCCCAGAAGTAGAGACATCAATGGCACATGCCACCGCTATGAACAGGAGTAAGAGTAAAGGGGATTATTGCAAACAGCTGCAGCATTATTAATTGGGAATGATGGAGAAGCTTCTGTAAGAGTGTTGTTTGATAGTAGTAGCTAGTGTAGCTTTATTAAGACCAGAATTTCCAGAAAATTGAAGTTTAAAGAACTTAAAAGGGAAAATTTAAGAATTTCTGGGTTTGGGGGTTCAGTTCAAAACCGAACCAAAGTTAAAAAGGTAGAAGTTCTGGTTAAGGGGTTCTTACCACAAAGTCCCACTATCAACGTTCAAGCTGTAGAGACTGAGGGACTTTGTGCTCCAGTCACTATTTGTTTACATATGGCATGTGTCCAAGAATTGCAAGTTAAAGGAATTAATTTGGGCAATAATAAGTTTGAAGGAACAGAAGATATTAGTCTTTTGATTGGAGCTGACTATTATTGGGACTTCATCACTGGTAACATTGTCCGCACATCTCGAGGTCCTGTAGCTTTTGAAAGTAAGCTAGGCTGGATGCTACATAGTAGTTATTACAATGAAGTGGAGGTTAAAGCTCTTTTCTGTTAAGATTGAGGAGAACAGCCATGGTTTGGAAAGACATTTGAAAGCCTTTTGGGAACTTGAATCCATTGACATAAAGGACAAACAGGAGAAGCGGGCAAGTACAGTGAACAGTGATGTTTTAGAGCAATTTGAAAAGGGATTGGGTTTAGAGATGGTTGTTACGAAGTTGGCTTCCTTGAAAGGATTATTGCAAATCCAGCTCAAACTTTCAGCTAGCCAATAGGAGGTTGGAGACTTCATTGCACAATGCACAGGCTAGGAAAAATGAGTTGTTAAATGAATACGATGAGGCCATCCTAAGCTCTGTAAAGGAGGGCTATGCTGAAAGGGTGCAAGGTGAACTGGTGAGCCAGGGCCCAGGAGGCACATTATCTGCCACACCATGCAATGGTACGGCGAGACAAAATTACCACCAAACTGAGCGTAGTTTTTGATGGCTCAGCCAAGGACAAAGGTGGTGTGTCCTTGAATGACTGTTTAGATGCTGGGCCAAATTTAAATGCAGATTTATTTTCCTTGTTACTGCGATTCAGGTTTGGTAGAGCAACATTGACTGCAGATGTGAAGCAAGCCTTTTTGCGGGTAAAGTTAAAACCAGAGGACAGAGATGCAGTCAGGTATCTGTAGGTGGATACGAAAAACTTGTTGGAAAATTGTAATGCCGGAAAAGGAGAGACTCAATTCAAGCTTTATTTCACTAACAACTGAACACTGTAAATACAATAAGAAATATAATAACAGATAATTATTACAAATAAACATAACAATACTTACATTTTAGCGTTAAAGTATAGTATTAAACAAGTTAGTATTAGGTAACAAGTGCGCATAATTCAAAATTAAGGTACATATAACATAGCAGATAAATATAATCAAGATTACACATAAGGCAATAGAAATACAAAATCGTCCATGACAAGGCAATGTACAACAGCATATAATTATAAGTAATAAGTATTACTAGCTAAGTAATTGCTACTATACCTTATATAGACCCGAAGGTGCAACGCAAGCTTAATAACACAACACAACCATGAATGAATAACACCATCACGAATGATTCAGATTATAACCTGGGGCAGAATGACCTGAAAGAAAAGGAATTATGTCAAAAATGAACCCAAGGTTCAAGCATACAGAATGAACTCAGTGTTGTTTGGCCTCAGCTCTAGTCCATTTCTGTTGGCAGCTACTATGCAGTACTATTTTCAGAAATATTCTGAAGTCTATCCTAATATCTTCGAAGAGAATCTCTAATATCTTCGAAGAGAATCTCTAATATCTTCGAAGAGAATCTCTAGCCAGGAAATTAGGCAATAGCAATACTTCCAGTAGGGAATTCTGGAAGGAGGTTAATAAAATTAACAATAGTAATCTTACCTTGCCAAGTGTAATAGAGGGTGTACATGGTGCAAAAAACACTGCAGAACTGTGGAAAAATCATTATGAAACCCTATTTAATTGTCTCGGGGGGGGGGGGGGGGTAGACTAAATATATGCCTAAATGTAGAATGCTCTGAGGCAGGCTATTCATAAGTTAAATGATAACAAAAGTTGTGGCCTAGATGGCATACAAGTAGAACACTTAAAATGTTGTAGCCCTCGTATAATATCTATGCTTGCAATGTGTTTCACAAGCTGTATGATACATGGGTACTTGCCACAGTCCATTTTATCAGTTGTGTTGTTGGCAGTTGATAAAAATAAGGGTGCTAGTATCTGTGATAAGAATAATTATAGGCCAATAGCACTTGCCAGTATACTTTCTAAAGTGTTAGAATATGTCATTTTTAATAGGGTAAGTACTTACTTGCAGACTTATGACAATCAGTTTGGTTTTAGAGTGAAACATGGTACTGACGTGTGTATTTATATGCTAAAGGTAGCCGTCCTAAAGTACAAAATGTCAAGTAGCAATGTATATCCTGTTTTTTGGATGCATCAAAAGCATTTGATAGAGTTAATTATCACAAACTTTTCAAGACACTCTTGTGTCGAGGGGAGTAGTATGGGCTAAAAATGGACGAGTGCAAGAATGTTGCAATGAGATATTGATCAATGTTGCAAGCTGTTGCAAAGGGGGTTATGCAATGAAGGGGAGGGGGTTTATGCAAAGGGGGAGGGGGCAGAGATGGGCAGTACCGCGGTACATGTAACGGCTTAAGTAACGGGCGTTACTTTTGTAACGAGTATCGGTATCGCCTTAGCAAGATTTCTAATGTAACGATGTAACGGTAACGCCCGTAATAATTTTAGCAAAAGTAACGAGAATTTACGTTACTCGTTACATACTGTTTTTTATGTGTGAAAAGTACAAATACATCTTTCGGTGGCGTATCATACAGTTCATACTTGTTAGAACTTGTTCAGTCCTTGTCACGTTGCATCCGTCTTGTTGCCGTAGAGCTCAGTTATTGTGTAGCACTCGTGTG
The DNA here is from genome assembly GCA_023014485.1 of Bathynomus jamesi. Lineage (NCBI taxonomy): Eukaryota > Metazoa > Arthropoda > Malacostraca > Isopoda > Cirolanidae > Bathynomus > Bathynomus jamesi. The sequence continues at coordinate 241,757 of JAJOZX010005537.1, read as the reverse complement.
GTGTGCATCTCCTTTGTTTAAAGTTGTTAAACATGAAATACCTTTCGTCAGCTTCTTCTTCGAAGGATGACGATACATCTGATTTCCTCGAAGATGTTTCGGCACAAAGTTGGGTAAAATCACAGCTTATTACATCGAAGAAGTTTTTCTCGATCGTTAGAAGGACCGGCAATGCTTTAAAGTGCCTCTGTCTCTTGTGCCCTAATAAAGAACAAGTTGTTCTCAGTGCTGATATATCTACTTGTTCTAATTTGAAAAAACACATAAAGGTGAGTAAAATCTAATGTATATTTATTATAATTTATATAATATATTTACATGTAAGATATAGCGTGTAATTTGTAAACATAAATTTGTTTTCACATGAATTTCACCAATTTATACGAAATAACAAATAACGGTCGCGTTACCGAGTAGTAAGGAGCTACTGTATATAGCTTAATGCTGTATAATAATATAATATTATCAGATCAGATCTAATATCTAATATTACGTTATCTTGAAATGTAGCAAACATTTTGCTCGGTATTTACCTTAATTACACGTATATCAGGGCCGGATGGAAATTGGAGACCTCAAATCAGATCAACTATTGGAGATCATATCGCATTCTTAAAATACCATTTGACCAATTCATACTTGTATTCAACACAATAACAGCTGCACTTATAATTTACAACCTGAGATACTGATTCGAACATAAACAATTGCAATAAGTCAGCATAAATGTAAACAAATTTACCATTTTCAAGAGCTTAGCAATGTATCAACATGCATTTGCATATAAAATCTCAATAAGATGATGTAATAGTTAAAAACGAAATTATTTCCTATATGCAATCTATTTCTTATGTAGTAATTTCGGGGGAGGGGGCACACTTAATACCCCCCCTTCAATCTGGCCTTGATATATCATCACTAACCCATAAAACACACACACACACACACACACACACACACACACACATTATGACACATACATGGCTTCCTTACTAAAGCACGACATGTGTTTTGGCTGAGTAGGTTTTCTGCCGATTTCGATTAGATAATATGACCATATTATTAGTAATAGGCAACTCTTACTTGAAAATGTTAAATTTTGCGGCGTGTATTTTTATTTCAACAATTAGAAATAAACTGATTCGTGTGATCCTTATACTGTAGTTTTAACACATTAGAAAGAATGAATTAATAAATATATAACTCGATAATATGCTCTAACTTTATAAAAAAATTAAAATTGAATAACGGGACAATAGCAATTTACATAACAATAGTAATGTTAATAGTAACAAGTAGTAGTAATAGGAATCAAACATATTGGTATGATAGGTCAATTTCCGTGCAAGGCCTCGAAGGGCCTCTTTGGGCCTGTTGCCATGGACGTTAAAACATTTTATGTAATTATGTATGTATTTCAATCCCATAGCCAGCATTTATACCAAGTGTGCAACAAAATATTGTCGGGGGGCGAGAAACATTCACATTAAGTTTGAACATTCACTATGAAATTGTTTCTATAATATAACAGTTCGTGTTACGTATTATATTTCAAACAACCATATGTAAACAGTTACTCTTCATTACAGCGCCGCCATTCCGAACTTGAAAAGGACTTTGATGAGTACCGCAGCAAGCGGTCAAAGCAGCGCGAGAGTTCCAGCAGCAGCGCCCCCGGTACCAGCAAGCAGCGATGCCATCAAACTCTCTTGCCATTTGGAAGAAAGCAGCAGTGTGCAGTTAGCCAGTCACAGTTTGACAAGAAGATTGTGGACTTCATCTGTTGTAGATGAATGCTAAATTCAAGGACCTATTTAAGGGTATGTGTTCATTGTTTTCTAATTGTAATGTTGATTATTATATTTTTTATATATAATAGGTGTATCAGTATATATATATATATATATATATATATATATAATAGGTATTATATATAATATATATATATATATATATATATAATATGTTATATATATATATATATATATAATATATTCCATCACCTGCCCTATTTAGGCCTACAAGTTTAAAAAAATGCGAGTTATTTTGCTTTACTTAGTACAATAAAATTAAAAAAGGCATATATAGGCACGTATTTTAAAATTAGGCACTGACCATCAAAATAGGCGTTTATAGGCACTATAACATTTAATTATATACATCCCACGGTCCCGAAATGGATTTCTCTAAAAGAAGCCTATGAATCTATAAACGGAATAAAAAAGGCAAAAAGGGCAAAATCCGGTCTCTAGTCATGACACAAAGACCCCTTTTCTGTGCTACATCTAAATGATGTATTGTTTTTGGTGATGTAGTCATTCCATTGTAGCTACCAGCTAATATTTTATGATTTCTTCATTTGGACTCATAGTCGATAATTTTTATTACAGCTATTGCTCCAGGACTTGAAGTTTTATCAAGACGCTCACTTGGTCGCAGATTAAATGACATGACATCCTCTGTTCGTGAGAAGATCTCTGCAACACTTTCTGAGCAGCGGTATATCTGTACCACAGCTGACATATGGTCCACAAAACATAGAAGTTTCATGGGCGTAACTGCACACTGGGTATGTCATTCTTAGAATATTATTCATATTACAAATATTTTATCTTTTGGAAATTATTATTAATATTACAAATACTGTATATTTAAGTAGAAAAAATATCGCATAATATGTAAATGATTTATTTACACTGCATAAACTTTAAATTCATAAGTCTTATGCTTTAATATTTTTTTACAGCTAGATCAGCGGACCTTGGAAAGATGCAGTGCTACTCTTGCGTGTAAACGATTCACAGGGAGCCACACATTTGACCGAATAGCAGAAATGCTCGTCGATATTAGCAGAGAATTTTTTATCCCTGAGAGCAAAATTATAACCACGGTCACCGATAATGGTGCAAATTTTGTAAAAGCATTCAAGGAGTATGGGATCGACCTTAAAATTCCTAGAGAAGCGTGTGATGATGAAGACCAAGATGAATGCCAAGATGAAACAAGAGAAGATGAACCTGCAGAATCAATAAAAATAAGAGAAACCGATTCTACAGATGATACCATTCTTCTTCCAAGCCACAAAAGGTGTGCATCACATACCATTAGCCTTGTTTGTACAACAGATTTGAAAAAAATCCTTAACAGGTCAAGTCTCAAAGATCTACCACTCGGCTATGGGCAAATGTTCCGCCCTATGGAATTGTTCGGGTGAACCAAAAACATCCGAAGTAATATCCAGTGTATTAAACTGTCAGTTGAGACTCCCGTGTCCTACGCGGTGGAATAGCCTGCATGACAGTCTTGTACTGCTTCTGAGTAATAAAGCTAAATTGAATGAACTCATGTGTGCTTTAAAGCTGCCCGCATTCAAGGAGTCGGAGATTGAGTACCTAGAAGAATACACTACTGTGGTAAAACCCTTGGCTGTGGCACTGGATCGCCTTCAAGGAGATCAGAACTGCTACTACGGTTGTCTTATCCCTACTCTCTTTGCTGTTGAGAAAAACTTGAAAGAATTGCTCTATCATCATTGAGATACAGCCACCCATTAGTAGAAGCATTAAGTAGTGGATTCAGAAATCGATTCAAGAAATTCCTGGAACTTGACAGAGATGCCAATGTTGCAATTATTGCTGCATTAACAAATCCACATTTCAAGTGCAAGTGGCTCACTATAAGCGAGCGAACAAACAATGAGGCATGTAGAAAAATGGTGCAAAACATGCTGATATCAGCAATTAAAAGTGAAAGTGACAGTAACAGATCACCTGAGGAGCCAGCTAAGACAGATGATGGTGCTTATAGCAGTAGCGACGATTTCTTTGAATATGGTCATGCTCCTGCTGACGTCAAGAAAGAAGACACCACAGCATCAGAGATGGAAGTGTTGAAATACTTCAATGATGAGAGCACTGCACTGCAGCTGCAGTCACTTGATGGCTATCCTTCAATTAAGAAGCTCTTCCTCAAGTACAATACTCCACTTCCTTCCTCGGCTCATGTTGAGCGTCTCTTCAGCTATGCAAGACATATTCATGCCCCTAAGAGAGGAAATCTTTCTGACAACACGTTCGAAAAATTAGTAATGCTAAAAGGAAACCCTAGGCTCCTAGCTACATTTAAAATTTAATTCTATACCTCTCAGCTAGAATATATTTTTGGAAATGTTTTTATTATTTTACATCAGCTGCTATTGAAATGTTTCTGTTATTCAAATAATATTTTTTGTCAAAAATGTCCTGTTATCATTGTCCGTCAGAAATAAACCTCCATTTATCTAAAAACAGTTGCGTTTGTTTTTACATACTTTTTATACTTGCTTTAATATTCTAATTACGATATACAATTATGATATATGAATTTACCAATGTAACGAGTAACGAAAGTAACGACGTTACTGTAACGAGTATCGGTATCGTCTTAAGATATTTTCAAAGTAACGATGGATCGGTATCGCTGGGGTCATTTTAAGAGAGTAACGAGTAACGGTAACGCTCGCCAATTTTGAGTAACGGTGCCCATCTTTGGGAGGGGGGATGTTGCAAAAGCAACAAGGGGTTATGAAACTTGGAGGAGGAGTTATCCCCCAAGAGAAAGAGAGAGAGAGGAAGAGAGGTGTTCACTTGGCAGGAGCCAAGTGCATATTAAGACTTCATCTGAGCTCCCGCTGTCTTATAAGGTGTAAATCCGGCAGTTGGCTCAGAAGGCGTAAATGGCTTCTATAGGTTGAGTTGCCAGATTGTGCTATTTATTTAATTAAAGCATATATTATTGCCAGTTGGCTTAGAAGGCGTAAATGGCTTGTTCAGGTTGAGTTGCCAGATTGTGCTATTTATTTAATTAAGGCATATATTCTTGACAGTTGGATTAGAAATCCTTCAGTCGGTTTAGTAGGCGTAACCAGCCATTTGGTATAATTAATTATCGTTTACAAGCAAAAGAATTAAATAAAACACCATTACATCATTCTGTTTATTTAGACGAAATATTGTAAATATATAGAAAATAAATATACATTGGAATGATAAAAAAATAATAATAATAATAATAGTATAAGAAATATGAACGAGGAATATGTATATAATAAAAAAATAAAAAAATATAACCATCAATATAACAGTACAGGAGAAATATATATACATACACACAATTATATTAAATAATTAAATATATTGAAAATAAATACATACACTTTATCTTCTACTGCATAAAATCGAAAAAATAAAAAAATAAGAAATACAAAACGTATAACCATCAATATAGCAGTACAGGATATATATATATATATATATATATATATATATATATACACAATTATGTTAAATATATTGAAAATAAATACATTCACTTTGTTCTACTGCGCAAAACACTAAACTCACACGTAATCGAGTCTACAATCACATCGTTATTGCTTTGCACTACGCAGTATACGCGGTTTAATATTATTTCACCGCACAAGTTATAGGGAAACCTGTACTCTATATAAATGGCGTTCATATCGTTTAGTACTATTTTTGTGCCCACTTTACATCCGGTTGGCAAGTTACCTTTAAATACGGCTAGAATACAATCGAAAGCACGCACAAAGAGTTTATCGTTAGCCACAACCAGAGCTGGGCACTTGCGTTTTTTTGCGCGTTTTTTTGCGGTACTGCGGTACTGCGGTACTACTACCGCACTACCAAACCGGTACCGCATAACGCAGTACCGCAAAGGATCGCTGAAAGTACAGCAGTACCGCTACCGCATTCAAATTTCCCGCGGTACCGACCAACACGGTAGTACCGCAGTACCGCAGTACCGCAAAAAAAACGCAAGTGCCCAGCTCTGGGCCCACAACATCATTATTAAATACAAGTTTATAAACACGCCTTTCCAATCGAGGGCTTATTTCTACCGACCCGAGCTTTTCAATCGTGAACTCTTCTTCACACTGCATAGCGGCAGTTGAAATAATCTTCTAAGTCGTTACGACAGCTGCTCATTATATAAATAGGCTGACCATACGTACCGTTTTGAACGGGACAGTACCGTTTGTTTTATATTTCCTGGCCGTCCCGTCGTTTTAATAAAAATGTCAATTTTGTCCCGGTTTATGTAGTTACTTTTTCATGAATACAGAATATTACATAACCCCCGTCCCTTTTTTGCCATCCCAATGTCCCGTTTTTGTCTCAAGGAAATATGGTCAGCCTATATATAAAGAAATAGTTCTTCAGGGTGAATGGTGTAGGTGAGCTCAGCTCTGTACCGATCAAGTGCTTTGTACCAAAGTTCATGATATTTCAAAGAGTCTAAACTTTTTAAATAAGCATCCAGCTCTAGACCATTCTCACCTTGTTCAGTCCTACACTCGGTAAACCCATCGAGCAGAGCGGTGTATGCGTATTCAAGAACCGTATCAAAATAAAGCATACCGTAATACGCGCGTCCAATATAGGCTTCAGCTTGCGGAATCCGACGATTTCAAACATTCTGTCGAGGATGAAACGGTTTCGCGTAGGGACAAGAGCATTATTATCAGAAGCATTCTTCCACATCAGCCGTATATCAATGCATGGCCGATCGTTATTTATACACAACGTACAAACAACGGCATATGAGAGGGTGTCACTAATCTGCTCTCTTCTTGTACCTACACCTGCAGGAATTTTATAACGCTCCTCACTCCACTTCTCAACTATCACGAAGATTCTATTCATCTCCTCAACACTTAAATAAACAACATTCAGTTTGTTTGTTTGTCTACAAGTCGTTTCCAGTACATAGTTAATGGCACTGGATTTACGCCTGAACACGCGCAACGACTTCGTCACGGACACATCGTACACGGCGTTGAGAATGCTGCTCAAAGGAAGTTCCATCGTATTCGAGGAGCGCACGTCCAGTCGGTTCAAGCTCTGAGATGACTATGAGCAGGGCCGGATTAAGACTTTTAGAGGCCCTAAGCACTTAAAAGATTTTGGTGCCCCATATATATGTAATTCAAAATATAAACAAAAATAAACAATAAAATAAAATTTTATTTTTTGAAATGAAACAAAACTTATAGTAAGATGGAAAATAATGTTTATTTTTGTATACTTCCACTTCATTTATATTTGAAAAGTTTTCTCCTACTTTTTTTAATTGCAAAGTCTTTGATCAGATCCTCAAAACTAATCTTACGTAACACATCTGCTTCTTACTTAGTAGAGATAAGGCATCCAGGCCCAGCCTGCCTTGTTGCATAGTTGTTCTGTTGGTATTTTTAATATACTTCAACTGAGAAAATGAACGCTCAGCTGAGCAATTTGTGACCATTAATGTTAAAAATATACGAAAGGCAATTTCTACATTTGGGAAGGCACACTCAATATTGTCTTCTACAATTATTTTATAAAGTTCAGCATGACTGAATCTTGTTTTTACATTTACTATAGCACACGAAAATATTTAATCTATATGTATTTTTAATATGGCGCTCAAAGATTTGATATAAACAAAATAATAGCGTAAAGTGTGTGATTACAACGAAATATATTTATTCTCTCAAAAGGGTTGTTGTTCACTACAAATTCAAACAATGAAAAAAAATAAATACTATATATGAATATATATAATTCAGTTTTCAACAGCTTATAGGCTATAAGCCGCGATTATAATAGTATAATAAATCCATGGTAAATCCGACAATGGAAAATTTCTGTGGTGTTCCCCTTCCCTTGATGCCCTAAGCACGGGCTTATTTTGCTTAATGGTTAATCCGGCCCTGACTATGAGCCACATGCAACGGATCGGCTCGACGGGAGGAGTGAGTCATACCATAAGCTAATGAAACGTGTACGGCGCTGTTCGAATAGTTTTAATGTTTTATCACTCCCACTCCCCAGAAAACGCAACAGACATTTTTGCATAGGGGGACTTTCACGAACTAAACACATTTTATATCGGTTTTAATGTTTTTTCACTCACCAGACGTTCATTTCCACAAACTAAACATCTTCACAATCCGGTGCACTATTTGAGAGAAACAGATGCCCATATTTTTCCTTTTTGTTTAACAATCGATACTCGTCTCTAAAGTCTGTTAAAAACTCACACAGGCGATTAGCCACAACTTCACAACAAACCTCGTCATGATATATATTAATATAGTGATAAAAATACTTAAGATTCTCCATGATGACAAGATTTACATTCTCAGTCGCAGGGTACGAGTAATCGGGATGATGCAACATGACATAATATCGTTTGTCACACCTCTCATCAACAAGACTCACTATCCATATCCGTTGCTTCTCTTCTGCACGTGTTGTTTCTTCTACTTCACGGTATATGTAAGCTTTTATAAAGTTTAGTCCTACAACATAGTTCAATACATCACTTGTACTACGAAATCGTACAATGCTCTCGCCAGAATAGCCATAGCGTAGTTGTACCTCTTGCTCCTTCGCACGAATCAATGTAGCCTTAAAAGCATCAAAGGAGGGTGGAATAGGGAGTTTTTCAGTATCCACCACATCTTGACACTTTACCGAATACCATTTCATAAACGTCGAACAGGCAATATTAAAGGTAGCCATTACTATTTTCTGTCTACGCGGGAGATTACATGTCTGAGGTCCAGGGCTTACTGCGATCAACTGAGCACGCAGGGAAGCCCAGATAGTAGCAGGAGTCACGTGATCAATCATACAGGTGGGCGGAGCTTAGAACTTTCTCCTGTACACACACTGGGCGGGTACCTCATCGTCATTCACGGTTCTGTGGGAGAAGAGAAAAGCAAGACTGACAATTGAAGTTAAGAGTATAAGGTGTGGCGCTATGACCCGCAACACGGAATACACAGTCAATATTTACCGTGAAGTTGTCCATATTGAAGGCTATACTACTTTGAGAGGCCTGCATTTTACGGCCTATATATACTCTATATCTTCAGCTGCCAAACGTCTGAACGGTATTACTACCCAAAAATCATCTACATCGTCATCTGACCAGAATCCAAAGGACAGCTCGTCCTGACTTCACGTTCGTTGCGGTTCTGAAGGGCAAACTCTACAATACGTTCAACTATGCGCCGTAGTCCGTGTTCAGCACCATTGCTATACATGGATCTAGGATCAACCCTGACTATATACCGATTTCTAGTCAAGGCCGGGGTGGGGGTAGCGGTGCGCACCAACTCAAATGTTATGCCATCCTCAACAGAACGAGAAGCTGCTGTGGAGGATGTACTCGGAATTGAACAGGAATAAGGGGGTATATTTGAGGAAGGTACTATTGTGGGGGTTGTGTCATAAGACGTAGAAGGTTGGGAGCTCTATTACTGGTGGTCTAACAACCGGCTCAACCCTGGCGCGCTTTATACCTGACGTGGTGGGCTCTTCATCGTGTCTCCGCTTTGAACTGGCGCATGCTACAGGTATCACTGGTGAGGATTCGTCAGCGGGGATGGATTTTGTAGCTGCACAGTCAACGGGTTCGTCTGTGATATCGATGATGGGGTGCTGTACCTAGTCGTCATTCATGGTTCTGTGGAAGAAGAAAACAAAATATAAGAAGCAGCACTCAAAATTTGTAATATTTTGTAAATGACCCACTTAGGGGTGTGACGTGTTAGAAATGGATTCTGTAGAAAAATTTAGGTTCACGAGCCCATCCACATGTATTATATCTGGTCCTACAGGATGTGGTAAACTGTGTTTATGCATAAAATCATTAAAGAAAAGGGAGAGAGGTTCTCAAAATTTGTGCATAAAGTTATATGGTGCTATTCGACGTATCAATCAATGTTGAACGAGTACCAAGATGATATTTTGTTCCACAAAGGTGTATATGATGTTAATTCGTTAAAGGGAAATGAACATACATTCATTGTAATTGACGATCTCATGTTGGAGATGGATAAAACGTTTGCCGAGACATTTACAGTATTCTCCCACCATCATAACATAAGCGTCCTCATCATCAATCAGAATCTATTTTTAAAAAATAGATACATGCGCGATGTGTCGTTAAATACACAATATCTAGTCTTATTCGCGCAACGTAGATGTGTATCACAAATTGGGGTATTAGCCAATCAAATGTTCCCGAATCAGCGTAAGGAGTTTTTGGAAGTTTATAAAGAAGCTACAAGCCCGCGTTATGGATATTTGCTTTGCGACCTTCATCCGCGAAACACGTTTAGGTTGCTTCTAAGAACGAATATATTTCCAAACGACCCTCAAACGGTGTATATTCCAGAATGACAAAGAGGTTAAAGAAATACCATGAATTAATAAAAATCTATCATCGACTGCCTCGGGCAATGTAGCAGATGTTTGCTAAAAATATCGACTCCGACTTTTTAAAATGCATCTGTGAAATCTGTCTTAACGTTATAAATTGCAATGTATCAATGAAACCACCTCAGAAGTCTCGCCTACGCCGTTACAAACTGACTAGATTAATATAATGAAGAAAGTGGTAGTGATTCCACACGAGATGTATGCTTCACTGCAAAGTTCAAAGAATTCAGAAACGGATCTAGATCCCCGTAAAAGCAGGCTTAAAAGAATGGAAAGCGAATTGTTAGCCCTATTAAACAGTGAAAAAACACCTGATGAAAAAAGAATCTTATACCAAGAAGCTCTGCAGAAATTTCTTCACGAGTTTGAAAATTATAAGAACCCGACAGAGATTCCCGTGGTTATTAGGCACAGCACGGGGAACGATGGACATGGTGACATAGGACCTGTGTCCGACGATAGAGCTGACCAACCAAAGATTAATGGGTCGGTCACACAACATATCGAGCATGTATTAAAAAGCACCCTCCCACATACATTAAGGAATAAAGGTTTAAGTCTTTATAATCTACTGAATGAGGACCCGCCATACAATGGACCGATACAGGTGAGATCATTGTGGAAGGAGCAAAGGTACAGGGATCGAATATCGTAGACATTGGCCATGATCTGGTGAAAAAGAGGGATAGGCCCTTACCATCAGGAAGAAAGCATATTAGAGCAAGACTACAACAAATAAATGTCCCCAAAACAATGATAGGAAATCTGAACAGGTTAAAAGACTTGGAACATGCGACGCACGTGACACAATTGAAGACGCCATCACCCCCGGCGGTAACACCTTTCAAGAGGAGAAAGAAGAGGTTAAACAACGGTGAACCCTACCCACGTGCCTCTAAAGTACGCAAATGGCTAACATATTAAGAAGACGCTATTATGACATTTCTAACCCAGCCTCCTACGGAGGCGGAGATAGACTGTATAGAAGTGTTTACGGAGTAGGAAAAAAAGATGTTGAGAGGTTTTTGCGGGAGCAGGACGCTTATACACTTCATAAGCCTGTGAGAAAAAGGTTTAAAACAGCCAAGACGACAGCTGCTTCGATTGACTCTATTTGGCAAGCAGATTTAACAGACATGCAAAGATATTCTGTGTATAACGATGGTTACCGCTACATTTTATTCATAATAGATGTATTCTCTAGATATCTGTGGCTAATTCCTCTGAAAAATAAATCACCTGAAACAGTTGCTAAAGCCACCAAAACGCTGAAGTTAAAAGAAAACAGGGTTCCTGGCTGTTTTTGTACGGATATGGGAAAGGAATTTATAGGCCGAGCTTTTCAGGACATGTTGACAGAGTTTAATATCAGCTATTACACTCAATTCTATACATAAGGCTTCTTTAGCTGAAAGAATTCAACGTACCATAAAGGAACGCATGCACCGCTATTTTACACATAAAAACACAGATTTCTAGACATTCTGGAATCATTACCCTCATCCTACAACCGCTCACACCATCGCACGATTGGGACAACACCTAATGAGATTTTAGAAAGAGGTACGCGCCCAGAGGTGAGAAGAGATGGAACACCACCACACTCTGCGCGTTTCAAAATCAATGATTACACTGGGTAACAAAATTTGAAAAATGTTCTGTTTATTGTGATTTTTCTGTCGTTTCTTAATGATTTCGGGGCGCTGATTCCAAAAATGATATTGGTTTTGCTCTATCATCAACCGTTTAAAAAATATAGGTTATCACACTTTTCATATGGCAAAGTATATAAAGAAGGCTAACATAAATATTTTCTGAAAATAAAAACACTATTGGAAATGAATGTTTATTGAGCCAAAATTGTTTGACAAACCCAAAATGGTGCAAAGGATATAATATATATCATGAGGAGAACCGATAAGAGAATAACAAGCTTCGTTATGCAGTGTGCGTTCCTTAAAAATGCACTGAAGAACGAGACTTCCGCGTATGAACATTCTTATCCTTTCTGATCAGCGACCATTCGTAGTCTCCTATCATGGAAGCACCCCAATGGCCATGGTACCTTTCTCCATCGTTTGAATATCTTGATGGAATCTTTCGGCATGTTCTTCACTCACATCGCCCAGGTTATCACGAAAAAAGTCTAGATGTGAATGCAGATAGTGTAATTTTAAACATACGGCACCCCATTTTGCTTAGCACTTAATCAACTTTGACACTAACTCCTTATAGTTTGATGCTTTATGGTTGCCTAAAAACCCACGAACCACATCACTGAAATCACATCAAGCCTCTTTTTCGATCGGAGTCATTTTGGCTTCAAGGTTCTTCGAATTCAACAGCGCCTTGACTTGTGGTCCTACAAAGATGCCAGCATTGGCTTTGGCCTCAGAGAGTTTAGGGAATATGACCCGAATCTGTTGGAAAACTCGCCCTCCAAAATCTAACGCAGTTACAAACTGCTTAATTAGACCCAACTTAATATGGAGAGGTGGTAGCAGAACTATGTCAGGCTTCACAAGAGGTTCCCTGAGTACATTGTACTTTCCTGGGTGCAGTCCTTCACGTGGAGGCCACTGAACTGTTTTATAATGCTCAGTTGAAGCCCTGCTATCCCACAGGCAAAGAAAACATGATTATTTAGTAAACCCTCCTTGTAAACCTAACAGGAAACCAATCATTTTGAAATCACCACACACGTCCCAGTTATATTGTTCATACTGATTTGAGTGAGCAGTTGTTTGACATTTTCATAGTCCTCTTTCATTTGAACAGAATGTGCAACTGGTATAGATAGATATTTCTTCCCATTGTGGAGTAGAACAGCTTTTAAACTCCGAGTTGAACTGTCAATAAACAGGCGCCACTCTGAGGGTATATGTGTTAACCCAATAGCTGTGAATAGATCATTAACCTCGCTGCAATAACAGAGAGAGCCATGACATCGTAGAACCTTGCAAATTCTTCATGCCGCTTTCGGTATACAGTGTTCTTGCAGTCTTCTCCAAGCAAATTCCACTCTTTGAGTCTGGAGGTCAGAAGCTCAGACCCTGATTTCGTCAGACCCAAATCTCTAATTAAGTCGTCCAATTCCCTCTGATTTGGAAAGTGAGGGTTTGTACTGAAAGTTGCTGTATATTCTTCATCATGACTGTCCTCACCAGCCGACATCTCAGATGAGCTAGCTGCATCCTCATTTTCAACCTGCAAAGCAAAGAAACAAAATATAGGCATAGCTATATATGTAGAAGAGCATCAGCACTAAGAAAAATCGACACATAATGACCCACAGTCTGTAAATACAGAAGGTAAAGTAATGGATAGATACCTGTTCTGGTGGACGTGGTATTGGAAGACCTTCGCCATGTGGTACAGGAGCTATGGACGACGCTATGCTTGGATACTGAAGAGTATGCCTTCCTTTATCTTTCCTGTACTTAGAAACATCTACCATGCAGTAGTAGCAATCGTCGTGGTGGCTCTTTGGTTCTCTCCATATTCTGGGTACCGCAAAGGGCATTGCTTTGCGTACTCCCCGCAGCCACCCTTCAAGTGTAGAGCGGCAGCTTCCATAGATCACATGGGGTGCCCAGGGCTTATCTTGGTCACCCATAGGCATACCAAAATAGAGCCGATACGCGATCCAGAACTTGGTGCCTTTCATAATCTTGTGCGATACTTGCTTGGGGCCTATATAATACCCACAAACGTAGCAGAATATATCCGGCGAGTGTTTACAAGCTCTAGTTGCCACTCTCTTTACCAAACTGTACTACATTAATCATAACCTGCAGATATAGAGAGAAGAGTTATTAAATCTGCAACAGATTACAGATTCCAGAAAAAAGCTGTATTCACAACACTGAAATAATGTTCGCAATAAAAAAGGATCGATAACACTCAAATCGTCAGCACAGAGAAGCACAGAAACACAGTACCTCAGTGCTGGTAACCATCAGACAAACAACCTGCTTTCTTTGTGTGCTCACACTTACTGACTTCTCAGACTCTGCGCTCTTCTTTATATAGCACAGTGGAAGTTTCGGGCAATTTCTAAAGCAAGAAACTGTCAACGAACATCCGGATTGTTCCCAACAATTCCTGATTATTCTGATATTGCTGCGCTCATAATAACATTATACTGGTAAAACATGAAAAATGGATTATCTCTGAAACCATTGATGATACACACAAACCAAGGCCAGATTTGAACTCAGCACCCACAAATGCATATAAAAACAAGAAATTCTATATAAACGGAATCAGTGTTACACAGTGTTACGTAAGGCTGTCGCGTTCGGGAAATAAATTCGCGAAGGGATTTGAGCAAGGATGGACATGTGAGATTTTTAAAGTTAGCGCTATGAGACCTAAAGGTGAGATAATGATGTATTACTTTGAAGATTTGAATAGGGAAGAAATCGCAGGATGCTTTTACCGCGAGGAGTTGCAGAAAGTGGCATTTAATTTAGGAAAAAATGTGTTTAAAATTGAGAAACTTTTAGGAAGCAAAGGTTCGGGAAAGAGAAAAATGTACCTGGTGAAATGGCTAGGATACCCAGAAAGCTTCAACACCTATATAAAAGCTAATGCAATAATGAAGCTTAAATAGTATGCAACATGGCTCCTAACCATTTCTACGTCACACTCCCGTCCTCCTCGTCCCTGTCTGTACACCCTAACAACATATTAGCCAACTTTGTAACAGAGCTCCATGGACCCATTGAATTGAGTCGTGATTCGTATGAGGTGGGGATATGTGAAATTCAGCTGAACACCCTCTTTTTAAATATTGATTATAAAGATACCGTTTTACGATTCTTAGAGACTGTAATGAGTGTGAAAAGCCGGGGTAACTCGGGATGAAACCATGCGTACCGCCCAGACTGGGGATGCACAGTATTATAGTACAGAAGTAACACTAGGACCGGGTCACTGTGGTGTGGTCGAGGATGTTGTGAGAGACTTAAACGTAAGTTTTAAAAAGCTCAAATCTTACGGGCGATTTAGTATACGAAATCGTAAACAATGATCCCCATGCATGCACTATGACCCTAAAATCGCAGGCTAACCGAAATATTAAAGACCAAAGAATGTTCAAAATTATGACCGATGGACGATATCGATCAGTCATCCAAAGAGATATATTTCACGAGGCACAACACGACTTGTCCAGCCTAATGTATCAGTTGAAACTAGAAAATGGTTGACGGCTATAAACCCCCAGATATGTGCTATATTTACAGCAATATAGTGGAGCACCAGTTTGTTGGGGATACCCAGGCACGCCTGCTGCGCATTGCTCACATTCCCAACCATAGAGGAAGGAGTTTGAGTATTACATATAACAGACCCCATTATGTGAACGTCGCAACTAATCTAATAACCAATATCTCAATATATATAAGAACGATTGAGGGTAAAAATTTCCCATTCGGTAACGAGAGCTTAACAGTGAAGCTGCACTTTCGACGCACTGAGTTATAATGGACAGAAAGCCTTTCACCGTCTATCGAAGGGTGAGATACCAGCGTGGTAGTGGACTTGGGTCCATTTTTCCAACCATACTGCGTACGGCTGTTCCTTTGCTGAAGAGGGGTGCCAGATACCTCGGAAGGAAAGCGCTACAATCAGTTCTTAACACGGGAGAAGACATATTGGCTGGGGCTAAACCTAAAGAAGCTCTAAAAAACACTTAAAGCGTACACGGGACGAAATCGTCAAAGATGCAAAGAGAAAAATGCGTGGTGGTGGGAGGAAGAAGAGGACTGTCTGGAAGAAGGGATTACAACCACGTGGCATTAAACGTAAAAGGATATAAAAAAAGAAGTGTTCTAAGCGAATGAAGCCTATGGTTGACCATTTTTTTGACTGATATAAGCTAAGGACATTGATCTCATGAATCATAGTTTGTTTACTACTTGTCGAGAGAGGAGGCACTATTTCTAACTCGTCATGGCACTCTTCATCCATCCGTGTAGTTCACAATGCTGTAAATCGGAGCTGTCCCTCTTTGACATGCCTCCAACTGAAGTTTCTATTGAACACAGTGACTTTATTACAATTAACCCTCTAAACACAATTAGTTCCCCGAGTGCCCCTATAGAATTCGTGATACCCAGCTCAGGCCCTTACTTTTTTGACCCAAGCTGTGTACACATGTACGCTAAACTACGTATAGCCCATTATGATGGAACGGACTGCGATCGCACATATGCTGCATACCCTGAAACAAACTTTCTGCACTCCATATTCAACCAGTATGACGTATATTTAAATCAGGTCAACATATCGGCAGGCACGGGATACCGCCACCTACGATCCTATCTGGAAAATGTCCTCAACTTTTCCAAAGAAGCGAAGGATACCTTTTTAAGTGCCGAGGGATATTATCAAACTAAAGTCGAAAGTAGTATAAAGGGCAAATTAATGTAAAAATTCTAAAAAGAAGATATACGAGTGTTTTGGACGCCTGCATACAGATTTCACATTCCAGGAGAAGTTGCTTGTGAATGGGGTGGATATGAAAATAAAGCTCACCCGCACGAATCCTGAGATCTGCTTAAATCTGGATGCTGATCAAGAAGAGGGAGCAAAACTCGTTGTGGTTCACATTATGGAGACATACCTCCGCGTACGGCGAGTGAAATTAAGTTCACCAAAACAAATAGAAATTGAGAAAAAATTACTAAACGCCACAGTAAAATACCCTATTAACAGAGTACAAATCAAACTATACACGGTGCCAGCAGGGTTGGCATCGAAACAGATAGAAAACACCGCCCTGGGAAATCTTCCTAAAAGGATATTAATTGGAATGCAGAACCATGCTTCGGTGAATGGAAAATATAAAAAGAGTGCCTTTAAATTCGATAATTTCGGCCTTAAAAATGCAACTCTATACGTTAGTGGCATTGCGTTTGGAGGAACATTGGATACGAACTATTCATCAGATGCTGTGTTACCGCTTTGCGCAAGAGCATATAGTAATCTGTCCCATATTGCAGGTGATTGTGATGAGCTCGGGAATGCGGTAACGCAGAAAGAATTCATTGATCAATTTAACTTTTATCCGTTTGACGTCACACCTGACTTATCTGTTAGCGTAAATACACATTTAAGTCCACAGCAGAGTTGAAACATCTCAGTCAGGTTGGAATTCACCAAGCCTATAGACGCGCCTATTAGTGTACTAGTATACCTCGAGTCACAAGCCCTAATAGAAGTAGACAGATTTAGGGGCGTTATCAGTGACTTTTAAAATGGATGCGAATACACTTCAGAGTAATGAATAGTGAACGAATCACACGTTCCAAATTTATCGGTGTTTGCGAAGAATGAAACATTGAATTTGCCAACTACACGAGATTGTGGTAGTTTTATTGTGAACACAGATGTCATTGGTAATGAAGGGATTCATTGGTTTGCAATCTATTTTAAAAATAGGGACCGCCTCTACTATTTTGATTCACTTGGTACTCAACCCTGGAGTGACCCTGTTATTGTAAAATTTCTCGTCAGATGCATATCCCCGAAGTTGTATGGAACCCATTCCGGCTACAAGGATATTTTAGTAATACGTATGGG
Source organism: Bathynomus jamesi (assembly GCA_023014485.1). Classification (NCBI taxonomy): domain Eukaryota; kingdom Metazoa; phylum Arthropoda; class Malacostraca; order Isopoda; family Cirolanidae; genus Bathynomus; species Bathynomus jamesi. Next base: position 223,893 of record JAJOZX010005537.1, on the reverse strand, counting down.
TTGTACTCCCTTTCATTTCTCATGCATATGTCACGTGGTAAAGAATTTATAAATTTACTGCCTTTCATTTCTCATGCATATGTCACGTGGTAAAGAATTTATAAATTTAGAATCTATGACCTGAATTTATTGCATATATTCCTCGTATGTCCATTTTTTCTTCTCTCTCTAAAAGGTAAATGAGTTCCAATATACTTCTGAAAATTAAAGCTCTGAATATTATATCCATATAGAATAAACAAAACTTTCTTTCTGTGTGTGTGTGTGTGTGTGTGTGTGTGTGTGTGTGTGTGTGTGTGTGTGTTTTAATTTTGAAAAAAATGTATAATAATAATATATTTTTCCATTTTTTTTTATTCATGCATTTCATTTCAATAACAGAGACAATAATTATGAAGATGATACCATGCAAATTACACGTAAAGAAAAATAAGACATAAACAACGAAGTTAATAAAATATAAAAACATTTATATACAGGGAAAACAATCGCATGGAGAGAGATGAGACGGAAGCGAGTCTTTGTGTGAAAGTTTGCCTACCACATTCCATTCTGGAACTTTGTGGTCAGCCTTTGCGGTCAGCTCGAGGATTCACCTGCTTCTAATTTATACATTTTTTTTCCAGAGATGCTTTCAAAGAAAGGAATGAAAGTAAATAATAAACATTTTAGGTGGTTAGTTAAAATAAATATTGTTTTTCTTTATATATATATATATATATATATATATATATATATATATATATATATATATATAGGGTGATTCAAAAATATCGCTCGTTAGATTTTTTCCGGGCCACCTTCTAATTATGTTTAATTTGGTAAAAACGTGATGTATACAAAATTTCAGGTGATTCTAATGTATTTTAGGGGTCGCTACCGTAATCTAAACTATTACTTTTCTGTTTACTTTCAGGAAATTGAGTTTTGAACTGTGACGTTTTTCTTATAATATCTGTTCCGTGTGATAAGTGCGTTAATGCACATAGAGCTCACAGTGCTGACTAAACACAAGACTCTTGTAACCATTTACACTCTGTTGTGACCGAATATTGAGGGCAACCGGCACATGTACACTGTACTGTCTGTACAGTTATAATTCAGTAGTCGTCTGACTGTCGTGAGTGTAAGAGGTTCTGCTGTCGACTCTCGTCATGGAACCCCCGCCATCTTCTAGCAGGGGTACTGCTATGCACACAAGAAAAGATACTAATGTTTGGCTTATTGGACAACCATCAGATACACTTAAAACAACAGTTCTTCCATCAAAGCGAGAAACTATGGCTTTGTTTATGGCTTACAGAAACAAAAAACAAACAATTCGAGAAGCCTGCTTGACTACTGCAAATGATATGTTGGCAGTATGGGGAGGAGCACGAATTCCAACTAGAAAGAAGTCGCACGTTGTTGACAAAATTAAGAAACTGTTCAAAGAATGGCAAGGATTAAAGAAAAATAAAGAGAATAAGGCGAAACAATCAAAAAATCTATCAGACAAGCAAACCAAATGGAACCAAGAATGAGATAGCCTGTTTGATATAGCAAATGCAGATGCTATGAAGCTAATTGATATTGAAGAAGATAAGCTATTTCTAAAACTCCAGCGAGAACAGGGGCGAAAAGGAAAAATGGATGGGATTGATAAAGAGTTTGCAAAGAAAGAAAAGTATGCTAAGAAAAAGGAAGAACAATTAAACATAAGAAAAGCAAGAGAAATGTCGAGATTTGAAGAAACTATAGTTCTCAGTGACTCAACTAGCAGTTTTGGTGCTGAAAGACAAAATACAACATCTGATGAAGAGTTTACGGTTGATCCTAGTGAACCATCCACCTCAAAACAGACTGTACGAAAGAAACAAAAATTGCTTGCTGATACATTGCTTGCAGCCCTTGATGTAACAAAAATGAGCAATAGAAGTGCATCATTAATGATGATACCAACGATTGAAGGTCTTGGAAAAAATGCAGAAGAATTCAATGTCAGTTATTCATCTATAAGAAGAGCAAGAGAAAATTTTCAAAAAAAATTTGGAGAAAATATAAAGAAAGGGTTTAAAGCTGATGTTCCTTTAACCATTCATTGGGACGGAAAACTAATAGAAGACATAACAGGACGAGAAGTTGTTGAACGACTCCCTATACTGATTTCAGGAGATGGCATTGATCACCTTCTTGGTGTTCCAAAAATCACTGCAAGCACAGGAGAATTAACTGCAAATGCCGTCCACCAAGCTTGTTTGGATTGGGATATCTCAGACAAAATAAAATGCATGTGTTTTGACACCACAGCATTGAATACAGGTCGTAGAAATGGTGCCTGTGTTCTTCTAGAACAGAAAATGAACAAACGTACGGTGGCTGGCCTGCAGACATCACATACTAGAAATAGTGTTAGAAGCTGAAGTGTTAGTGCCTGATATTGCAATTTTCAAACGATTTAGAATGAAATGGTCAAAATTAGACACAAAAAACTACAGAACAGCATTAGATGATCCAAATACCATACCCAGTATTACTGATATAAAAGCAGAAGTGATTGAGTTTGCTACCACTCAACTTGAAGAACATCAACATCATGACGATTACAAAGAATTGCTGGAACTGACAATCATTTTCCTTGGTGGAGTACCAAAGAGAGGAGTTTCATTCAGAAGACCAGCTGGCGTTCACCGAGCAAGATGGATGGCAAAAGTCATTTATGCCATGAAAATTTGGTTGTTTATAACAATTTAAATTAACACCCAGAGAAAAAGAAGGCCTTAGAGATATCTGCCTCTTTGCTGTACACATATATGTTAAATCCTGGTTTACAGCGTCAGTTTCAGTTCTCGCTCCTCGTCTCGATTTAGAGATGTTGAAGAAACTGCAACTGTACAAACTAAAAGATGAACGCATTGCAACTGTTGCCCTGAAGAAAATGATGAATCATTTATGGTATCTTTCAGAGGAGTTAATAGCATTTGCTTTCTTTGATGATGGCGTGCTACACCAAACTAAAAACCGAATGAAGCAAGCATTGGAAAACGGCGCCGAACCAAATCCAGAGAAAAAAGCGGTTATTGACCTTGAAGTTATTGAAAACAGAGAACTGGAAGACTTTGTTAGTGCAAATACAAAAGAATTTTTTAATACAGTAGAATTGGTTTACCATCAACGTTTCTTAATAAGAACTCTGAAGAGTGGAATGAAGGTGACTGCTGCAACAACGTAAAACAAGTCATAAGAAAAATTCAAGTTGTTAATGACAATGCAGAAAGAGGAGTTAGATTAGTCGATGAATACAACAAACTAATCACAAATGATGAAGAACAGAAACAGTACTCCTCCAAGTGGTAAATAAATATAGAGCTGCTCTTCCAAATAAAAACAAGAAGACAATATCATCATTAAGAAATTAACAGTGAAATATAATGAACAAAAGGTTATTACTATTACAGAAGTCTTATTATTATTACAGAAGAACTGTCAATTTGAAAATGTAGAGTAGTTATGATAGGCCTACCGGGGAACTTCCACTTAAAAAAAAAAAAGGTAACGCGCCGTATGCTTTACCTCAAGGGTGGTGTGGAAACAGCATATATTTCGGTTAATATTCGTTTTAATGCTCCCTTCGTTTTCGATAGAAGGAGACGTTCTATGACAATTTAACATATAAATTCATATTCAGGACACCCTGAAACCTCAGGGAAACTGATAAAAATCAAGGAAATGTAATAATTATTTTTTACTGAAAAAAAAAAATGTAGACGTCGATAAGCAGCCATTACAGGCCATTGACCCAGTGTCTAGCTCTTTCCTCGGTTAAAATTTTGCTGCTCTCCGTCCTCTCCAGTTTTATGGGGAGACATCTCGTGGCAAAATTAGGAAACATAGGTCAATTCAGCCAATTAAATCTGGTTTTTGTTTCATGTGACCTTATCCGACCAAGCAGAGACGTGCATTTTGAATTTCCCATAATGCATACTCATTCCAAAATGCTTTTTCAGTTCGCTTTTCGCTATGGTTTATGGAGGTTGTGATTTGGATTACTATCAATTAATACAAGATATTTATAAAAAAGAAGACGGTGCTGAAGTTTTCTTTATCAGTCACGGTGTTTTACCTACTCGTGTTATTTGTCCGCAGTGTGGTCATGAGTGTAATTATAGACAAGTTGCTGACCAATATTATTGCAAAAGAGTTAGGTTAGGTTAGGTAAAACACATTTTTCTGGTGTTTTTTGGTGTTTTTTGTTCAAATCCGAACTTCGTTTCTTTGGGAAATGAGCCGTTTTTGAGAAATTTTAAAATTGAAAATTTCTCAAAAACGGCTCATTTCCCAAAGAAACGAAGTTCAGATTTGAACAAATCACACCAAAAAACACCAGAAAAATGTGTTTTGGTTCAGAAAGGAGCGGGAGCACTAAAACGAATAATTACCTATATTTCTTATTTTGTCTGATTTTCAACTTATGGTAGCGACCCCTAAAAATTATTATTTTTAATTCAGAATTTGCATGCATTACTTTTTTACCAAATTAAACATAATCAGAGGGTGGCCCGAAAAAAAATTCAAAAAAATTTTTTTCGGGTCAATTTTTTAATCACTCATATATATATATATAAAGTGTGTATTGTTATTTTTTCTGATACAATTTGCTTTTCATTCACTTCTGACAATATATAGAAAGGATTGTCAAAAATAAATAGACAGAACGACGTTTAAATAATTAGTTATTTTGCTGTTTATTGTTTTTCTTATATATATATATATATATAAGGTGTGTATTGTTATTTTTCTGATGCAGTTTGATTTTTCATTCACTTCGGACAATATATAGAAAGGATTGTCAAAAGTAAATAGACAGAACGACGTTTAAATAATTAGTTCTTTTGCTGAATAACTTTAAGGAGAAAGTCTGTCATTATTTAATACAATTGTGTGTATATATGTCGCATGAACTATTATTTTGATGATTATACGTTTCGTATTTTTTATATTATTTTTTTATTTTATTTTTGATTATATACATAATCCATCGTATGTATAGGAGTGTATATTTATCTTCTATATATTTCCAATAAATCGTCTGAATAACAGAATGATGTAATGGTGTTTTATTTATTTCGGTTTAAATGTATTTCTTTTATTGTTAATATTGGGTTTCGTTTTAATAATTAGTTCTCTTTCTGAACAGCTTTAAGGAGAAAGTCGCTCTTGCTTTTAATAAATAAAAACATTACTTGGCAACTCGTGTGAATTAAGATAAATGGTGGTATCTGCCAACTCTCCTCATATAAATAAAAATTAAAATAAATGGTGATATCTGCCAACTCTCCCTAATAAGATACATCTCAATATAATTAAAATAAATGCTGGTATCTTGTAATCCCTTCATATAAATAAAAACATTATTTGGCAACTCATGTAAATAAAATAAATGGTGGTATCTAGCAACTCACCCTAATAAGTTATACCTGAACAATTAAAATAAATGGTGGTATCTGGTAACCCCCTCCTATATAAATAAGTGATATCTGGCAACTCACGATCCTCTATATAACACCTGCTTGGCCCCTGGACGCTCATAATGTGTCGGACTCCGGTGGAATAAAGAACTCTCTTTCCTTCTTAGGGTAAGGCTTAGGTTAGGTTTCCCTTTGGGGGGTGAGGACTGAGGACATCCCACCTTCTCCCCCAAAGACATCCTCCGTCTCCTTTCTCTTCCTCTCTTAGGTTAAGGCTACCCCTTTGGGGGAGAGGTCATCCTCCCTTCTCCCCCCGAAGCTCCCTCCCTTCTCCCCCCTTGGCAGCATTGAGTTGTTGCATTACCCATCCCCTTTGCAACATTGCGTTGTTGCATAACCCTCTTCCCCTTCATTACATAAACCCATTGTTGCATAACCCAACCCCTTGTTGCATAACCCCTTTGCAACATCTTGCAACATTGACCATTATCTCATTGCAACATTCTTGCTCTCGTCCATTTTTCGCTCATACTACTGAGGGGTACTTTCAGTCACGGCATATAGACCTGGGACCTTTCCACATAGAATTTGGCCTACTTTGAAAATATGACAAATGAGCAGTTTAACACTTACATTAATATTTAGTCATGTTGCCCTTGGCCTTGATGACCATCTGGAGACGTTTCGGCATGCTATCACTCAGTTTTTGAAAATAATCCAAGGTCATGTTCTTAATCCACGACTTGATCTCGCGCTGCAGACTATCGAGTGATGTGGTGTCGATGTTTGAAAACTTCTGCTTCATGACATTCCAGCTGACCTGATGGGATTCAGGTCAGGGCTATTTCCTGGCCACTTCAGCACGTTAATATTATTGTCAGCAAGCCACTTTCACACTTTTTTCGCCTTATGACAAGGCGCACTATCGTGCATGAAAACACTGGCGCCGTGTATTTCGTAAAAATTAAGCTGCCAGACACCGCAAGATTATTTCGTCACTCGTATAGAGCCACTCTGGCAAATTAAACTGGGGCAGCTTGACAATGGAGTTTATATGGAAAGGTCCCAGTTCTATTTGCCGTGACTGTAAATATATACTTAGGATACTTGCATTCTGATATACAGAGGAGACCATGTTTGTAAGATGAAAAGGTACTGTATCACCGGGTTTTAAGGTAACTAATGGTGTTAGGCAAGGAGGTATATTATCACACTATCTTTTTCGTATATACATGGATGACCTTACCAATGAACTAAAAACTGCACGTACTGGTTGTGTCATTGGAAAGGAAAAAATTAATCATTTAATGTATGCTGATGACCTTGTTCTTCTGTCACCCTCTCCCCATGGGTTGAGAGTACTATTAGAGATATGTGACAATATAGTACAGAAAATGACACCACCTATAATGGAGCAAAGAGTTGTATTTTGATTTTTAGGTGTAATATACTGAAACATGTATCATGTGGGTCTTTTGAAATGAATGGTCAGACTATACCTGTCAAAGACACATGTAAATACTTAGGTCATGTAATTACTCACGAGCTGCGAGATGAACTTGATATTGAGAAGCAACATAAAAAGCTGTATGTACAGAGTAACATGCTAGTAAGGAAATTTGGTATGTGTTCAAAATCAGTTAAAATTTATTTGTTTAGAACTTACTGTACTGCATTGTATACATCCCATCTGTGGTGGAACTATACAAAAATTCCTATGAATAAACTCTCTGTTGCTTATAATAATATTTTTCGTATGCTATGTAGGGAACCAAAATGGTGCAGTGCCAGTTTTATGTTTACTACGCGTAACCTACCTACCAGCCAAATGTTAATCCGGAAGAATATATATAATCTCATTACTAGGGTCCAAAACAGCTCTAATGTGTTATTGTACAATGTCGTGTCTTCAGATACTGTGTACCTCTCACCTATATGGCAGTCTTGGTTCAGACAACTGCTGGTTTACAATACCTTATTTTTGTAATGTAGCAAAGATTATACAGTAGATGCATATTAAGTTGTGTTATAATAAGTGTTATAGTAAGTGGCTATGTTATAATAAATGTTATAAGTGCTATAAGATGTCTCATGTAATAATATACATAAAATTGTGAGATAATTAATCAAACAGTATGCCAGTATACTCGGTTAAGTGGCTATGTTGGCCTTATTTTTGTATTAAGTTCAATATATACACGTAAGATTGTACTTGTATGTTAGGTTAAGTGGCTATGGATTGTGAATGATCCGCAATAAATATGTTTTGTTTGTTTGTTTGTAATACTATTGAACACATAAGGCAAAATTTTTATGTTGATGATTTGCTGTGTTCAGTGGATAATACAGAAATGGCTAAATAGATATTCATGGAGGCTAGAGCTATAATGAGGGAGGCTGGCATGTTGCTTAGAAAGTGGCAGACCAATCATTCTCAGTTACAACAGTTTATGAGTCAGTCCTGTGTAGGACCTGATGCAGCAGAAAGTATTAAGGATTCTGGTATTAAGGAGTTGTGGGCAATAGACACGAAGGTGCTAGGCATTGTTTAGCAGCAAGGAGAGGATGTGTTTACCTTCAGTGGGAAATCTTTAGTAGAGTGCAGGTCAGCTTGCAGTTACAATGCAAAACCCTTTAGGCCTTTATGAAATTCCAAGCTATTACTGGACAGACTCCAGTATAGTTTGGCACTGGGTAAGAAGCCAGGCAAGGAAATGGAAACCATTTGTTGCCAATAGGGTGGAGGAAATTCAAGCACATACAGATCCAAAGCAATGGAAGCATTGTCCAGGCACCCAAAACCCAACTGATTTACCAACACGAGGAATTTCAGTGAAAGTTCTTGCACACTCAAGTTTGTGGTGGAATGGGTCAGAGTGGCTAAAACTTGGAAGTGAAAACTGACCTTCTAATCAGCCTATTGTAGGAGAATGCCAGGCTCAAGAAGAATGGGTGAGTGAGATGAGAACATGCACTGTGAACAGTTGCCAAGTTATGCCGCAGGGCCCACTATTGAGGCTTGAGGACATTAGCAGTCTGAAAAGGTTGTTAAGAGTGACAGCAGGGGTATATAGATTTACAAACAACATTAAGGGAGAAACAAGAAGGGAAGGAATTCTGAACAGTAAGGAGATTCAGCAAACCAGGCAATACTGGGTGGTATATGCGCAGAAGGAAAAATTTGGTGAAAAGAGAACATTGCTCACCAGCAGTCCACTACAAGTTCTACCAACACATTCTGCTCTCAAAGGCCTGAATATGTTTTTGGATCAGGATTTATTGAGAGTAGGAGGTAGACTACAGTTTTCTGGGCTTCCAGAGGAGAAAAGACATCCAATTTTGCTACCTTCTGGGGGGTACTTTGTGGAACTTTTGATCCTGGATACGCATCATAAGTTGTTACATGCTGGAGTTAGAGAAGTGACAATGGAGATGAGACAACAGTTTTGGATTCCCAAAATTAGACAAGTAGCAAAAAAAGTCTTGCATAAATGTATGGTTTGGAAGCGTTGGAGTGCAAAGCCTTATTATGAAAAGGTGGCTCCACTTCCAAGAGAACGGTGTGTCTATACTGCCCCATTTGATGTAGTGGGAGTAGACTTCGCAGGTCCAGTCTATGTGTATGAGCAAGGGGAGTCTAACAAAGGTTATATATGTCTTTTCACATGTACTACCACCAGAGCAATACATTTGGAGTTGGTAAGCAACTTAAGTAGTGATGTATTTCTTTTGGCCTTTAAATGGTTTGTGAACAGAAGGAGTTTCCCAAATAAAATCGTATCGGATAATGCAAAAACCTTCAAAAGGGCTGCAAAGGAACTCCAAGAAGTTTGGTGCTTGCTAAAAGAGGAGGGATTCCAATCCTACTTTTCACACCATGGGGTACAGTGGGAGTTTATTGTTGAGAGAGCACCATGGTGGGGAGGATTTTTGGAAAGGCTAGTGAGAAGTGTAAAGTGTCCATTAAAGAAACTTTTAGCTAATGCTCATTTGAGCAAAGAAGAACTCTGCACTGTTTTGTGTGAAGTAGAAGCAATGGTGAACAGCAGGCCTATCACCTTTATTTATAACAGTATGCAGGATGAAGAGCCATTGACACCAAATCATTTTCTTTGTGGTAAACGATTAACATCAAGCCCCAGTTTTCCAGAAGACTTACAGCCTATTCAGAGCAGTCCAGAAGAGTTAACCAGACGGCTCAAGTATCTTGAAGAGCTACAAGGTCAGTTATGGAAGAGGTGGCAGATGGAATACTTGCCAGAACTCAATTATTACCCATCAGGCAATGTAAAGGGCTCCAATGCAAATTGTATCGAGGTGGGAGAAGTGGTAATGATTGGGGTGAAAGACCAAGACAATGCTGGAAGCTTGGCATAATTGAAGAGTTGTTTGTTGGCAAAGACAATTTAGTTAGGTCTGCACTAGTAAAGACTTCAGGAGGAAAATTAAAGAGACCTATACAAAAACTCTATGCTTTAGAAATCAGCAAAAACACAGATAGTCAAGACGAAACATTTGGGTTACAGCCTCATGGAGAAAGCTTGGCTAAACTTGCAGAAGGTAATGACAACAATGCCTCTTCGGTGGGGCGTGTTAGAAAATCTAGAAGAGGAAGAGCCATTGTTGTCCCAAGGCGATATAATGACTAAGCTGAGTGATGCAGCATTGCTTGTATATATTAAGGTAAGGTGTATATATACAGAGCTAGCATTTTTGGGCTCTTGTGGCCTCATTGTTTGGGCACTCTTGTGGCATCAAATTTTGGGGGGGCACTGGCGCGTCCTTTCTACTCGTTTGTTGAATGCGGCACTTACAGGGCGTGGTCTTATAGAGAGCTCTCTTGCAATTCAGTTTGGTTGCTCAGATACAAGATTGTTGCATCGTGCAATGGTGCAGGTTGTATTGTTGTTGCAAGGTTTAGAAAGAAGACCATGAATAATGCCCCTTTTGTTTTTCCTTAATTTTATGGAACTGAGGCCTAATGTAGGCCCACATTGAGTCAGCAACCCTGAGGTAGGACTTAATAGGATCTCCAAGTCCGTAAGTTTGTTTTAGTCTAACTTAAGTTAGGCTATAAGTTAAAGTAGCCTATCAGAGCTTGGCCGTTCAAGGCTCAGCTGGGATTCTGAACCCAAAAAAAATAAATAAAAATAACAATATACATAAAATTGCCAGATAATTAATCAAACAGTATGCTAGTATGCTAGGTTAAGTGGCTACGTTGACCGTATTTTTGTATTAACTTCAGTGTATAATACGTAAGATTGTACTTGTATGTTAGGTTAAGTGGCTATGGATTGTGAATGATCCGCAATAAAGATATTTTGTTTGTTTTTTGTTTGCATAGTCTAGGGCTCTAGGCCCTAGGGGATTACTCTTGTAAAAATGCCTGCGTTCAAACCCCCACTGAGCAGCCAAATAGATATATCAGGATTCTGAATTGTCCTTATTTCTAAATTTTGTTCTTATTTTTGCCCTGAAATCTTATTTATTTTTATTTGTTCTTATTTCTTAATTTTAAAATTTTTCAGTTCATTTGGCTATTAGAATAAAATGTTAACGATATGTTATGGGTATTCTTATTTTTGGGACGGAATTCTTATTTTTTGGAGTTGAGGTTCTAACTCTGCTTTTAGACTTGAGAACCCTGAGGTATATACATTTTTAAAATGAGGGTGAATCAGACAAATTTTATTAATTTTAACATACAAAAGTTACTTTTATAAAATTACGTATTTACTTACTTATAGTTACTTATGGTTTCTTCTGGACGCAGTTCAATTCGCCTCTATGTCCAGATCTTGATGAACATTATACAGTAATTTTTCGTTTCACGTGCATGGCCAGGGAGAACGGCTCTAAAACTATATTTACACTCCATATCCCTTCATGCGTTGTCAAGTCTTTTTTCAAATTTCAAAACTGAGTCGGAGTCGATCACTGTTTGAGGAAGACTATTCCACATATTTTGCATCCGAAGTTCGTAGAACTGTTTTCTAGTTTCTTTTCTCTCTCTAATCTTTTCCAATCTCAACTGATGGCCTCTACGGGTCTCCAATAAACCTTAGCCCCTCCCGCCCATGGCCTAAACCATTAGAGGTACAGTAAAACTAAACATACCTTACAAAAGAGAATTTAATCCTGCATTTAATGAGAAACAATTAAAACTTGGTGTTCCCGCCATTGGCTTCCAAGACAGCCTGAATTCGCTTTGGGTAGCTTGCCAAAAGTGACGTGAATAGATCTTGATGTTACGCAAATTTGCTAAAACAGTTTCAATGTGTTGCGTCATTGTATCCTTCGAAAACCGATTTGCTGCAGGTTCTTGAAACAAGAGACATTCAACCTTGTCCTTTATAACTGATCCAATGTGTTCACAGACGTTCAGGTCAGGAGAATTTCCTGGCCATTCTTCATTTCCAAAGAAATCGATCTCATGGTTCCGCAACAACTGTTGAGTGGCTAATGCCTTAAAGCAGGGGGCCTTATCGTGCAGAAGTGTGACCTGATCGACATCCATACCATTGTTTGGGTTTCTTAGAAAAGGAATGACATGCTGGGATAGAATAATATCACGAAAATACTGTCCATTAGGGTGTGTCAATTTTGTCAAGTTTTTTCAAATCAATTTTGATAGTGAAAATATAGTGTCTTTTCATGTCAAAACTTGAAATTGGCCAACCAAAATTAAATAAAATAACCCTTACCTACATCAATTTTACCTTAAAGTTTCAGAAATTGACTCTTTTACTAAATAATAGGACATAAATTGATTAACTATTCATCTGTCACAGAATTATCCCACTGACCGCATATGGAGTGTTTTCAAGGTCATATAGTTGTACAATGTACAAGTCACAACATGAATAGAACTGTCCCTCACTCTCAGTCCTCAGTTGCCTCTTAGATGTCATAGACGGTGGTTTGCTGTTATTACTCTTGTACCTACTTCATAGTTATTCTACTAGACGAATACTACAGTTTAACTGTAAGTATGGATTATTGATTATTACAATTATTTATTATTATCATATTCTTCTGTCTAATTATGTTGTAATCCCATGAAATATTTTTTTATTGAATTTTAGAACATCGAATGACTAAACTTTGAAACATCGTAATTGATATAAAATACTTAAATGTTTTTCTTTCTTTTCAGATATTCCTAAGATGCCAAAATTGAAGACAAGAGGTCAGTCGTCATGCCACTTGAGCCTGTTAGTCGGTACAGGCAAGGAGCTTCCCGTATCAGAACTACCAACAGTGCGAGACATGCTGAGACTAGGGTTACTCCTTCGTGAACAAAATACAAAGGATAGAAGGAACTACACAGAGAAAGAGCTCATAACGGACATGATTCCCCCTCTTCTGCATCAGTGGAAAAAAGCTATTGTGTTACTCAAACCACCTGTACTCAATCAGTATAGAACTATTGAGCTAAAATTAACAAAGCTGTGGCACAAAGCAGTTGAGACATCACTTGGTAAAGGAAAACTAGCAAAGAAAAATAAATTTCTGCACACACTTGATACTCTTCTTGACATTTTTAACTGCCAGTGTCCCATAGAGTTGTATTCTGAAGCCAATTGTTCTCCCTCATGCAGAAGAGAACCTCACCCTCAAATTGATTGTCGCTGTCCTCGTGAGAAGAAGATCCCTGTTTTGGAGCTGGCTTTCATAAAGGCGCAGAGAACAAAGGCAGGAGGCCAAGGAAGTATGCAGATTGGTTCGGCAGATTATTCAGAAACCAAAAAACAGATTGTTATTGCTAAGAAAAAAGAGAAAATCCGAGAGAGGGAAGAAAGGAAGAAAAAGAAGAGTGAAGAAGCCACCCAAAGAGATGAAGAGCTCTATCAAGAGGTTTCTCACTTCTTTGAAAACTCTTCAGATGAACAGAAAGAAGCAACATCAGATGATAGCTCCAAAATTCCATCTGAACCTTCGCCGAAGAGAATGAAATACAACACTAAAGACATCTCAAACATTGCCCTTGCCAGTATTCGCCACCATACGGGGCTACGAGAGACTGCAGAGATTGCCACTGCCGCTTGGATAGATGCAGGCCTCATCAGCCGAGAGGATACATCCTTAGTGATAGATCACAATAAGATAAGAAGAGCACAAGAAAAAATAGTGAAGGAAATATCTGATCAGCATGAAAAAGATTTGAAGGAGGAAGGTCTCTCTTGCCTTTTGTTTGATGGAAGAAGAGATGACACAAAAGTTCTCCTAGAGGTAGAGGGAATGGACAGAAAGTTTCCCGGTCTCATCAAAGAAGAACACTACTCTGTGTGTTCCGAACTTGGTGGCCGCTATTTGTTTCACTTTGTTCCTGGAGCAGAAGTAGAAGGCAAGAAACATGCAGAGGCAATTGCTGATGTCAAGGAACCGCAGCAAAAAGGACATGACTGCATTGGTTACTTTCAAATAAAGACTGAATGATATCTTATTGCCACTTTAAATGTTGATAGGATGTTTGCGCACATTTGTTATTTTGTTACGAATTTATGGAAAAATGGAATTTTTGAATTAAAATTGATGTAGGTAGGAGTTATTTTTTATTGTTTTTGAAGCAAGGATATTATTTTGTATGCCAAATGATTACATTAAATTGCTACCAAATCACATGATTTTCAATTTAGTCATTTCACCCCCAAGATTGACACACCCTACAGTGTCCATCCCAACTCTGACCATTTGGCTTCAGCACCCACATGAGCTTCTTTGCAGTGAACAAAACAAACACACCAACACAGTCTGGACTTTTTAATAATTCGCGATAATGTTCATTGTCATCGATTTCATCTGGTGTTGTGGCCCACACTCGATCATTTTGGTAGTTAGGCCGACGTGTTACGTAAACAAAAAATTCATTGGAGACAGCTAAATGCATGAAGTCATCCACATCCCAATCTTCAAGATAATGGGCAAACCACATTCTGTCATCGATGTTAAGTTGAGTTTTCCTTGGCTTTGGAAGTTCATGCCAAGGCTTTAAACCTTGCCTATGACGGTACAGTCGAATGATCTCACCACTAACGATCTTCCCTCGCAACATTTCGATCTCTCTAGAAAGTTTAGCACAGCTGTTTTCCCGCTTACGTACCGCTTTCAATGATGTCCTTTGTTTCCTGAGAAAGTGGCAAATTTGGGCGCCCAGATTTGGTTGTATCCATTTCACATTCATCCAAAGTTTTATTCCACTTTCTTTTGACGAAGTCCTCACTTCTTCGCAACTTTTCGGCAACCCATGAACGTGTTATAAAGGTGGCTCCAGCATCACGAGCTTCCCGAAATGTTATTGCTCGTATGCGATCTATCACACGTTGCCTCTCCGAATCACCAATTAATTGAGAAGCCATTATATTATCACTTTATCAGCTAGAGTAATTTTAATACCTGCAATAAATAAAGAATTTTATATATTTTTATAATCACTAAAAACTATTTCGATATAAGTAAACATGTAAGCTGCAAATGGGGGGGGGGGGGGCTAAGGTTTTTTGGAACCCCTTAGTTGGTAGCGTATTTAAGAGAAGATCCAAAGTAACATTTCTGTCATATGTTTTGAACATTCGAAAAGTTTGTATCATATCACCTCGTGCCCGGCGGTATATCAACGTGGGTAGATCCAGCCTCCTGAGTCTTTCCTCATAACTAAGGTTTCGGAGAGAAGGAACTAATTTTGTTGCCTTTCTTTGAACATTTTCTAGTGCAGTTATATGTTCTATTTTATAAGGGTTCCACACAGGATTAGCGTACTCCAAAGAGATTTATACAGCCGGAGGAAAGTCTCTTCATCCAGGAAAGTGAAATTATTTATTTCTTAATTAATTAATATTATTAAAAATTGCAATATTATAATCATGCAACTCGGACGGAGGCTATTTTTGCAGTCAATCAAAGATGTTGGCGGTTGATAACGTAATGACTCAACTGTAAACAAACAATTAATGGCGTCTCATATTCAAAGCATTAACTTTAATTAAAGTTGTAAAGTGTAAATACATGCAAAATGCCTTTAAAGTGTACCACGGTATTTGAAAAAAGGACATTTACAAGAAATTGAGCGGGTCCGGACGTCGCCAACCCCCTTCTAGATCCGCCCTTATATATATATATATATTATATATATATATATATAGGGCGTCCCAAAAAAATGTATACACACTTTAAATACTTATAAAGGCAGTGTTTATTAAAATACATTTCATTTTCAAAATGTAATAGAATCTACAGACATTATTTAATTGTTTTGTCAACGCCTGTTTTCAAACTGACGTCCGTTCTGGTCCAGGCACTGCTGATAACGCGAAGCAATGGAATCGCAAACATCACGAAACATTTCGTTTGGTATTTGTGTGCATTCTCGTTCAATGGCTGCTCTCAATTCAGCGACTGTTGCAGGTTTTATAGCGTAGACTTTGTCTTTAAGTATCCCCATAAAAAAAGTCTAGTTGTGTGAGGTCTGGTGAACGCGGAGGGTATTCTACGAAACCCCTTCGTCCAATCCACATCCACATCGTGCCAAGTACCACTCGCAATACTCCACTCTTCGGTCCGGATCATCATCATCTTCATTAATAGCATGGACTAATCTTGGAATGTAACTTTTCCATTGACAGCGCTTCAAAATGCGTTGGACAGACGATTCTGAAATTCCTACCTCACGACTCGCTTGCCGCACAGATTTTCTTGGACTTTGGTGATACGTTTCCAGTACTCTTTCTTGCTTTGTGGGGCTTGTCGATGTCCGTGGTCTTCCGGAACGCTTCTTGTGGACATTCTGAACAGTTCCATCGGCTTCAAACTTATCTCTAATTCGAGTGATGGTAAGTCGCGTTGGTGGATCTGTTTGAAACTCCCTCCTAAACTGTCTTTGCACTTCAACTGCGTTTTCACACTTCCAGTAGCATTTTAGAATGAATTTCCTTTGTTCAAAGCTTAGTCTGACTGCCATTATTAATTCTAATGGGTTTAACTTGGAAAGAAAGAAACATCAATTGAGCTATCAGCTGTTAAAGTGTGTATACATTTTTTGGGACGCCCTGTATATATATATATATATATATATATATATATATATATATATAACTGCAATGACCACGCAGTATATAAATGAATAGAAACGACGTAAGTAATAAGGAGCGTCTCTGCACACGGCAACCGGCAATTGGAAGGCCCTGGGTTCGATTCCCGGGCGGTTCGCCTCATTTTTCATTTATTCGTTATTTCTCTTCCCCGTGTGCAGAGACGCTCCTTATTACTTACGTCGTTTCTATTCATATATATATATATATAAGGGCGGATCTAGAGGGGGGGGGGGGTGTTCGGTGACGACCGGAACCACCTCAATTTCTTGCAAGTGCCCTTTTTTTCAAGTGCAAGTGCTCTATTTGAATAATGTGTATGCCTCTGAAAACAAATTTTGTTTTTGTAAATAGATCGTGGTTACTTTATTTTATTCAAATTCTATTTTGAGTCTTTATACGTATACATTGTATACATTGTACAGTACTTCCAAATTTGTAATTGTAATGGTTTTCATAGTGCCCTTAGTACTGGTGCAGCCATATCACTATTTTTATCTTCATCTTATTCTGATAGTTCCTTTAATTGGCAAGACATCTGTAATTATTTTAAAAAATTTCTGTGATAACTGTTGTACCCAAATTAGATTTTTATTTTGTACCATATTTGAATGAGACTGATCTAATACGACAATATAATTGATTTTACACTCACTTATTGGTGGTCTGTTTTAAGAAAAATCTTTTAGTAGTTTGTCCTTTTTATTTAAGGCGTGCCCTTTTTTTCTTTGGACCCCCCCCCCTTTACTGAAATGTCTAGATCCGCCCTTAAAAAAAAATATATACACACACATATATATATATATATATATATATATATATATATATATATATATATATATATATATATATATTCTCAACTCACTACTTCACCTGGCCAACTCGAGAGGAAGGGCAACAAGCTTAACCTTCGCAAAATGAGGAATCATCGCGCGGAACCTTTGTTGGGTTGTCAGGTAAGATATATATATATATATATATATATATATATACACTTGGAGACAGTTTTGGAGAAGCTGCGTTAGTGGCACAGTGTAGATATATACAAATAGGCGTATGGAATGGCACTTTACTAGGGGGAGGGATTTGCCTTGAAAATTTTCAGGGTGCCCTTATTTCCGCATAAGCACTATGTGTAGCATAAAATAACACAAAGGTTAGAGTATGAGTAACATATATTAAAGCCTTTTTGATATAGAACACATTACAATTTACAAAAATGAGCTAAAATTTTGCTACAACATTTCTGAATGACAAGCAGAACTATGGCATTGCATTTGATATAGAATTCAGTAATTCCTCAACTTACGTTTTAATTATTAACTACAAGTATAGTAGCAAGTAGGGGCTGCCGCTCCCCCCAGACCCCCCGCCCAATACGCCTATATATATATATATATATATTATACATATATACACACAATATTGGGCTTCCGGCATTTTCAACCTGCGCGGGAATCTGACCGAGTCAGAAAGCAGAGTCACCTCAAAAGCGGAGTCACCGCGCCTAATAGTAAAAGAAGAGAAAAGGACTTAATACTAAAAGAAAAGGGTTTTTTTTTTTTTTGCAGTCAGAGGAGAACATCCTTAACTTAAGCTAAAAGGACAGAGTAGGGATGGGATGGGGTCCTAGTAACCCACGGGACAAGATTTTACAACAGACTTCACCCGCCCTCCCTCCCTCCCTCCCGAGAGAGAGAGAGAGAGAGAGAGAGAGAGTTACAAGAAGTTACAAGGGAAAGAAGTACCTCAAAAGGCCTTGCAGCCCATACCGAGGAGGTACCAATGGCAACGGGTGCCAGGGAAAATTTTCTACACCCTCAAATAGTGTGCAAGATTTGGTCTAACCTTTTCTTGAAGTGATCCACAGAGGAACTGTTCACAACTTCTGAAGGTAACCTGTTCCACGTGTCACAGATCTTATATGTAAAGTAATTCCCACACACATTAGTCCTAAACCGTTTCAAATCCAACTTCCAACCATTGTTGCAAGTTGGGTTATCATTTAAATTTTAAACTAAACATGCTTCTAAAATCGACATCGTTGAACCCGCGTAAGAGCTTGAAAACCTCGATCAGTTGACCGCGCAGCCTCCGAGTTTCCAGCGAAAACAAGTTCAGGGCGCGTAACCGTCGATTGTAGCCCATATGCCTAACGGAAGGGATTAACTTTGTGGCCCTCGCCTGCACTCGCTCCAGCCTCTCAATATCTTTCCTGAGGGTGGGCGACCAGAACTGCACTGCATACTAGCGTGTAGCGTCATTGGGCAAAGTGTAACGGATCAAGAGGCACATTTCAGGTTTTGTAGAATTGACCTCCCTAAATTCAAAAATTAAAACAATTTTTTTGTGACAAGTGCAACACCTCCTTTTTCGCATGTGAAAATCGTGAAAATTGCTAGTTACCCATAACTTTTGGACACTCCTTTCCTAGGGTTTGAGCTATCATTTGACCCCTTACAATGTACTGCTTTTCAGGAAAAATATAAAAATTTATTTTTGGAATAAACATATACACTGTAGGTAGGTAGGTAGGTAGACTAGATAGTCTTATTTAGTAAATGATACATTAAAATCTTGTTTAGTTTTGAATGACGGCATAAAGTCACGGGATTTAAGTACTGCTCTAATGTAACCATCTCTTGAATCCTTTCCATACACTGCCCCAGACGCTTCAGTTACCATCCTAACACAGCGTTCTACACCTTGGGAGTGACATGGTATCCGGACAACAAGGGGTTCTTTAGTGATCTTATCGAGTTGTTCGACAGAGAACTGCTTCGTGAGTGGTGGTTCCATTGTGCACTCCTCCACTGGTGGAAGAAAATCTTTCAAATTCTGAGCACTTTGTTTGATCTTTGGTGGCCGAAATTCTCTGACTTGCTGTTGAGCAGGTTTGGGAGCTCGTCGAATGGTCTTGATTACATCGATGGCCAATTTTCGGTTTGCTTGATCTGCATCTGCAAGCATTGCCAGTAGAACATTTTCAGGGTGAGCCCAATATGCATTTATTTGGATCACAGGCCATGTGACAGTCTTGCTAGCTGGTGGCAGTAATCGTAGCAGCTTGATTTGCTCCAGGAAATGTTTTGGGCCATCTGTGCACCTTGGATGGCACTTGTTGCTAAACCACATGGGTCCATAGTGGCACACGACAAACTGTGTGAGTGAGTATAATTCATCACTTGGCTGCGCCATCGCTACATATAGCTGACAAATTCTGCTGGCAGTTGTAACCCATCTTGCATGGGAGATTGGTCCAGGCTTCTCTCGTAGAAGAACTTCATTAATGACACCAGTCCTTATCGCTTTCATCATTCTGTAGAGGTAGGCTTGGTCACGACTCAATTCAGTAAGGTCAACATCCGGGAGAGTGTGGCCATCAGCAGTACATTGAATTCCTCTAGAGAAAAGTGGCAAACTTTCACATGTGGCCAAAGCTTTGCCAATTGGTCCTTTCCATTGAGTTGCAGATTCTGTTGGGCCGATGAGTTCCTTGCACAAGTGGCGCAGTGGGAGTTCATTTAAATGCAGACTACAGATGAACCAGTGCAAAGGGCGACCCAGGCGGCACTCTAGCAGGTGTATTGCTCCACTTCTGTGCCCTGTGTTTGTGGCTGTGCTGTCGGCTCCCACTGCAATTATCTTGTCTGCAATACCCATTTCTTCAATCGCATTTTGAAGTCCATCCGCAATGACAGTGCCAGTCCCTCGTTCCAGTGTCAGATGGCTTAGATAGAAGGTTCCAGGCTCTCCGACCAGCACATAGTGGTCCTCAACTTTCTTTGTGCTGTACCATTTGTTCCCCTTTTTCTCTTTGACAAGTGTCATGTCTTTCCGCCCATCAAAAAATAAAGCAGTGACTTCCACATCGTGGTAAGTTACTGCTTCCTTCAGATCCCTCCGTACCTTCTGCCGTGCTCTCCATACTTTGTGGTGGTCAATTACGTTTATCTGATCATCAGAACTAATGATGCAACCAATGTTGCAGTGCTGATAGCTGCAGCAGCCCTGTTCGATATACCATACCGGTCAGCTTCCAAAGCAACAGTGGGAATCGGTGTGATGTTCCTATCCTCCTGGGCACTATCACCCATCCACTCATCACCAACACTTTCACCACTGGAGTTTGCTTCTGCTTGAGCTGATTCGACCACATGTGCAGAGGATGCTACCTCTTGCCGTTCCGTTTTTCTTCTATTCTCTTCTTCTTGTCTTTCTTGCATCCGATCCTCTCTTGACTTCCTTCTCTCCATCATCTGAGTCACATTCGTATCCACCCGACTGATCTGCATGATCAGCGTGGTTCTCTGGTCGATCAGAAAGGCATGCTCTCGTCGTGGAACTTTCATTTCCTTTTCACAGTGGCATGCAGACAGATCATCGCGTTGGCAGACAGCTATGTCAAACAATTGATTCAGGCTTTCCTCGAACTTCTTGGTTTTTGTGGCCTGCTTGCCTTGCTTCGATGCTTGTGAGCCTTTTTCCATCAATCGGAGCAGCTTGGTCTTCACATTCTTGATTGGCTGTGATGGAATGTTAGCACAATTCCAAAGGTCAATGAGTGTTTGTCATACCTCCGGAAGAATCTCCCTGTTGCTGGTGTACTTGTTCTCCTTCAAGAAGAGGAAATGCCTTGCAACTTGTATACGGGTTGGAAGTTCAGACAGAGGAAGCTCTGATAGTGGAGAACCAAAGACAATGTGGCTGGCAGATCCCCGTGTTCTTTGCGTGCTCATTGTACCAGCAAAACTCAACAAGTATCACACAGGAACACTGAAACAAAAACACAAACGTATAAATAAAAAATATATATGATTATGAGTATATATATATATATATATATATATATATAAGGCTTGGTTTATCGGTAAACAATAAGTTTACCAATATATATATAAAAATATACTGCACACACATATGTATTATGTATATAAATATCCATAGGTATATATATACACACCCTAAGACATATAACAAACTTATAAACAATGTAAAACACAACAAAACAAAGAAATGTGTATAATGTATATATCACAAAACGCACCTTTCGTTAGTACCTTGGGGTTTTTGAACACCCCATCCACAGAAAAAACACTTGTTTCTCTCAAGCGAGCTAGCGTAGAACTAAGAAATTCCAGGGGATGACTCACTGAGAATAATTAGAAAGCTGCCAGAAGTACCGTGTCAGTCAGTGTTGCCAACTGTAATTAACAAGAATTTTGTATTTTTTACATGCGAAAAGGAGGTGTTCTGCTTGTTGCAGAATTTTTTTTATTTCTTTTCTGAAATCAGCAAGGTTGATTGTACAAAACCTGAAATGTGCCTCCAGATCGCTCATGACGCTACACGCTACTGCATACTCCAGGTGCGGCCAAACCAGGGAATTGTACAGAGAGAGCACAATCTCCTTGTTCCGAAACTGAAATTGCCTCCTGATATAACCCAACAGCTGCTGGGCTTTCTTTTCCACCTCTACGCACTGTTTCGTAAACTTCAGGTCGCTGCTAATTAGCACACCCAAGTCCTTTTCCAAATCAGTCGCCTCGATATTACTCCCCAACTGGATCTACCGACACCTTTTTTTCAGAGCGACGTGAACATACGTTCGCTCAAATTAATTTACGTTCCCATCTCCACTGACCCATTTAGGGGAACAACAAATTCACATGACAATTCGTTGGAATTCGTTTGGAATTTTCTATGAAACTCTAATTTTGGCATGTTTTCATTTTTTGATTCTTTAAAACTCAAAGTAATAAACGACGTTTATAAATGCTAAACATTCTGATTTTTATTATGTATTTTTGATTTTTATCATCAACTTTTTTATTAGAAGTTCATAACAAATTTAATAGAGAAAAGGGAGAGGTGCAGGAAGAGGGGAGGGATGGAAGAGGAATTTTACACTTTATCAAGATATGAGTACCGCACCTCTTTTTTTTTTTTTTTTACAAAAAAAGCACTATATATATATATATATATATATTTGGGAGTAACGCCGTTACCTATTTCGTAACGGTAACGGTAACGCCGTTATTTTATTTATATTGTAACGAAATTGGTAACGCTGTTACTTTTCATTCTACTCGTATTTTCAGTCATTATTCGTTACTCGTTACTTTCTTATATGCTCAACTTGGAAACGTATATGAATGAAAATGGCTTCACACTAAGCGTACGCAAACATGTTTGAACACAACACTCGTGACACTGAGTGATTCAGGACATTTTTGAAAAATTAGTTTTTCTGAACTGCAACAATGTCTTCTTGAAAGACATTCAGCAATAGTTTTAAGATTTCTATTTTTTTCTTATATGAATAATCGATTAATCCTTTAGGCATTTTCTAATTTTTTATTCACGATTTATTTTAGCGCATTTCTCTTCAATATTTTTCGTTTTTGTAATAACTTACTAAGTGCAAAGAGCAATTTTATTTTACATGTTTAGTCTTTTACTTAAGATCTATTGATCGCTATTAATATTATTTCAAATGGTAAGATTGTTAAATTGTATTGCTTATTATTTAAGTATAAGTCTAAAATCAGGTATCGTTTCATTGTATTATATATCTGACCTTAATTAAATATTTGCTCGATATTCAGAAATTCTTTTATAATTGCGATGTAGATCTTATATTGAGAAATGATATATTTTCTAGTTTATTATAAAAGTAACGGTAACTGTAAAGCATTACTTTTCCATAGGAGTAACTGTAGCGGTAATGACGTTACTTTCAGTTGCAAGTAACGGTAACAGTAACGCCGTTACTTTAAAAAAGTAATGCGCCCAACACTGTATATATATATATATATATATATATTATTATATTTGAGATGTATTAAATAAATTAGTTTTATCAGGAGTGGTAGTGTATATATAACGTAAAGAACGACGCTTGTATAGAAGAACATTCCGCGCAAGATGAGGAGGGAGAACGAACAAATGAAAAAATGAGGTAACCACCCGGGAATCGAACCCTGGATCTTCCGATTGCCGGTCAGATATGATAACCACTACACCATGGGCTCACTCGATCAGAAGTCGTAATTCTCCTACATACGCGCAGAAACCAATGCCCCGAGGGGGCACCTCCCGCATGCCGCACATATATACATTTCAACTGCAAACAACACAGTATAATTAACGTAAAGAACGACGCTTGTATAGAAGAACATTCCACGCAAGATGAGGAGGGAGAACGAACAAATGAAAAAAATGAGGTAACCACCCGGGAATCGAACCCGGGATCTTCCGATTGCCGGTCAGATATGATAACCACTACACCATGGGTCTCACTCGATCAGAAGTCGTAATTCTCCTACATACGCGCAGAAACCAATGCCCCGAGGGGGCACCTCCCGCATGCCGCATGCGGAACGTTCTCCTATACAAGCGTCGTTCTTTACATTAATTATACTGTGTGTTGTTTGCAGTTAAAATGTATATATGTGCGGCATGCGGGAGGTGCCCCCTCAGGGCATTGGTTTCTGCTCGTATGTAGGAGAATTACGACTTCTGATTAATCGAGGCCCATGGTGTAGTGGTTAGCATATCTGACCGGCAATCGGAAGATCTCGGGTTCGATTCCCGGGTGGTTACCTCATTTTTCATTTGTTCGTTCTCCCTCCTCATCTTGTGCGGAACGTTCTTCTATACAAGCGTCGTTCTTTACATTAATTATATATATATATATATATATATATATATTATATATATATATTATATATTAGACTGGTCCAACCTATAAGGGTGAATTTTCAAATTTATTATTTTTGATATGGTACCCCTGGATATTGTGAAGAATGGTTAAAGAATTATAAATACCAATTTTAATGCAAATCGGATAATATATAGAGGTGCCGCACGGAGGTCAAACATTCTATTTTATTCTCCAATCGGATTATTTATATTAATATTTTTTACCCCTGAGGTAGCTGTTATCGGGGCGTTTTTTTAATGTGGCATCCCCTATAGGCCTAATCCACAGTCCTCTAATTTTGTTTCTATTCCATTTATTTCCTTTATCTAAGTCCCTCTTTTATTGTAGATTTTTTTACGTTTGGAAAACGCTTACGGTGCTGTTCTACAATTTGTAGAAGATATTGTTGTTCTTCACTTTTCGTAAGATGGCCACTGAAGTTCTTAATTAAAGCAACACCTCTCTCAGCGTTGTCATTTACAACATTCATATTTTTTACATAATTGCTAGCAGCTTTGTAGTCATCATTAGCGTTCCAATCAACAGGATCTCTGTCCAAAAAGTCCATTGGCAATGCTAATTTTGTGAAGAAGTTGCGAGTTGTTGAACTGACGAAGCTAGCTAGTGTTTTGTCTTGTAGGTTAGGATCATTTACATTCAAATTTATCCGTTTAGGAGGATTTTGAGAGCCATTCACATCCAGCGCCTTCATCATTTCTCGCTTGACTCCCAGTGACGTTTCTTCATTAAAAAAAGAAAGTCCGATGAGCTCTTCATTCAAATATCAGAGATGGCGAGAGAGCGCTTTAGATGCAGCTACAGATATTTCTTTATCATTGTAGGATTGAAGTTTCTTGAGAAGAGATAGGTCATTAGCTGGTGCAGAGGAAGCAATGGGTGCTAAATCCATTCATTTACGTAGCATCGAACAGCATATAATGCAAAACGTTGCAGCCCTTCTAGTTCACGTCTAGTGACTTCCATTTGTTTGTGGAAAAGGCAAATTTTTATTGCCTATATCACTCGCGCCATCCATCGCACACGGTGCAACGCTCCGGGTTGATGGAATTTAATGTCATCAAAAGGAACATCTCCAAGGTATATGATTGTCAAATTTAAGAGTTCTCGGTAATCTGCTCGAGGTTGTAATTTAGTCAAATGTTGCTTGCAATTTTCAATTATACTGGGCTTTTCCGGTACATCGATTTGAACAATTTCAAACTTGTTTGTGTCAAAAGACTTCCATTTATTTTTAAGACGCTTAAATAACAAGATATCCGGACTACCAGTGGCAGCGCCGTGACATTTGTCAAAGACAGATGCTATTACTATTTCGAGAATGTGATGTCGACAAGCTAGTCCGAGGAGCGGCCGTTCAAGTATGCTTTCAATAAGAGTACATGCTCTTTTTTTATCGCCAGTGTTGCTTGCAGTTGTGTCAAAGCACATTGCCTGCACACAATCTCGTAGCCCCCAGTCATCCAAAGCTTCGACCACAGCACCCGCAATATTTTTTCCTGTGCCAGATTTAAGTTTAGGTACTGAGAGAAGCTTAGATTTTCCTCCGCCTGATACAATAATTGGAAGTCTATCCACGCTATCATCACCAGTAAGATCTTGGATAAGCTTTCCGTTCCACTGAACTGTTAGAGGAATATCAGTTTCAAATGATTGCTTGATGTCATCCGTAATTTGCTGACGAACTGATATTCGTTTTCTCCATATTGAACTTCTACTCAGAACAATATCATCAACTTCATATCCAAGAGAAGATGCAGTAGCTGCTACTACTGATACTGCTTAGCGATCACTTAATTTGTTTCTGTTCAGTGTCATTGCTAATTCTGTTGATACAACCATTGCTGGTTTATGACTACCAAGTTTCTCCTTCTTTATGGTGACTGGTTCCTCGGAGGAACTACTATTTGACGAAAATTGAGTCACTGTTGTGTTCATTTTCTTTCTCATAGTTTCTTTCTTAACTTGGCGTTGAAATGCTTCATCTTTAGATCTTCTCTTAGATTGTTTGAGAGCACATATTTTGTCCACACTTCCTATGTAGCCTCTCCTTCCCTTCTCTCGTTGAGCTTGTAGAAAAGCTCTGTCTTCTTCTACTGTCATTTTTTGCAGAGCATTGGCATGGGCGATATCGAATAAATCGTCCAAACGTTCTTGAAAAAGTTTCTTTATCTATTTGTGTCTGTGAACGTCTAGATTTAGATTTTTGAAGTCCTCTATAATTAAAATACTCCTTTTCTATTTTTTTCGTAACATTGCGATAGTCAGCAGTTGGTATATTTGCCATCTCCCAGAATTTCAATACTTCAGCGCAAACAGCTTTAGATGCATCTTTCAACGTCTTTTTGGCATGTACAGTGCCCGCGAAAAGTATCCGATCACCCTTGAAATTTGTATTTTTTACATAAAAAACAATGTTTAAATGTATCTAACCTTATATTAGTATTTTGTCATCTGTCCTTTGGTTTGGATGACTTGTTCTAGACGTTTTTGGCATGGATTTAATCAAGTTTTGACAAACTTCCACTGATATTTCCTTGCACCATACCTTTTTGATGGCCTCTTGTAATTTTTCGACTGAGCCAGTGTCGTGGCATTCAACCTTATTTTTTATTATTAGCCACAGATTTTCTATCGGATTGAGATCTGGACTATTACCAGGCCAATCCAAAATATCAAATTTATTGTCAGTAATCCATTTTGTCACTATTTTGGCCCTGTGACATGGTGCACCATCATGCATGTATGTTTTTGTCCTTTGGATTGCCATTGCCATTGGAAGTTTATCCTGTAGCATTGCTAAATACCGTGCACCATTCATAGTTGTGTTCTTTCAAATATAAGTTTCCACGCCCATAGTAACCGAAACAACCCCAAACCATCACATTGGAGGGTGTTTCATTGTCTTTAGGGTGTATTTAGGGTCCATCTATTTGAGCCAATAGGCCGGCGAACCTTTTTGGACAACTTCTGAATGTCAAAAATGTCGACTCATCGCTAAATAAAACCTTCTTCCAGTCATCAACAGTCCAATGAATGTATTTTTTACAAATGCGACACGTTTTTTACGCATTTTTTCATTAATGAACGGTTTCTTAGCAGCATGGCGAGATGGTAATCCGAGTTCTTTTTGGAGCCGCTCCTGGATAGTTCGTTCAGAAACACCAGATAACAAATTATTCATATTAAATTTTATTTCTTTCGCAGTTATTGTTGGGTTTTTCAATACTAAACGTTTCATAAGTTTGTCTGTTCGCGAATTTGTTTTTCTCGGTCTGCCAGATCGTTTTTTAGGGACTGGCGTGGTTAGGCCACCATTGTTCTTAGCCCGTGAAACCCATAAATTAACGGTACTTTGGGATATGTTTAATTCCTTAGCTATCTGTCTCTGTGATTTCCCACATGCATGCAAAGCAACAATAGCACCTCGACAATCACTCTTAAGTTGTTTTTTAGCACACATTATATATAAATTTTATTTACACCACTTTCTGTAAAAAAAAAAAAATATCAAGAAATTTACACAAACAGTGAAATCTGACAAATTTGAGACACAGCCACCCGCAACGAAGGCTACCAGAACACTAATTTGAGAATGCGTTGGATAGCTCTCATATCAGCGAGCAACCTCAAAGTTACCAGATGTCGCTAGAACAAATAGAAAGTGAATTACGTGTCTCTGAATATCAAGGGAAAATATTGTATTTTCTTGAGTGATCGGATACTTTTCGCGGGCACTGTAGATGATGAAAAATAAGCCGCAGAACGTCACCATAGGATGGTAGCTTTCTTCCACATATTGTCTCAATTGTTTGTCCAATAAGCCACATTTCTTTTGATTTTCTAGTCGCTACTGAACTTGCCATATTTTACATCCTGTTTGTGCATGATGCCATTTGACACTCTCCTACACTGCTATGATGCTATCATCTCAACAAAACAAGTAACATACCTACAGAAGATAACTACTCCACAATCCATATAATATTACTAATTTTTTTTATTTCTGATATTTTTGACAGTAGTGCGGCACCCCTAAATATACTTCAAATGAGCTGATATTTTTGTCAGAAGTTATTCTTATAAAGGTTTACAATAATTTGAGGTACCATGTTATGATTTCAAAGATTTTGTTTTTTGGACCAGTCTAATATATATAATATATATAATCTGCAGATCATACCGTATACATACATAAATAATTTGTGTTAGTCTACCCAAATGATGAATGGGCTTAGAGTATTGAAATAATTATGTAGTCTACGTCCCACTAAAAAGTTAAAAAATTGTGCGTAAGCAGCTCACATAATATCTTAATAATTAGGTTTAGTTACAAGCCACTAGGTGACTAGGCTATGCGTTTGTTTCCAGTGTTTAGTTTAACCCTAACATTATACAGGGTGCTTATAAAGTCCCTCTCTATTTCGTTGAATTAACGGTTTTTATTTATTTTTGTTGCAGAACCCGATGAAAATGAATATACAAGAACAGGTGATCGTGGTTACACTTCGGATTAAAGGAAAGAAATGCAAAGAAATAGAGAGAGGTTTGAAAGAACATTTCACAAGCCACGTCCTACAGACAAGACAATTCGTGATTTGCTTAATAAGTTTAAAAGAACGAGATCTGTTCATGATGAGTCAAGTGCTTCATGACTTACATGAAGAGGATTATCCAAAGCGAAGTGCGATGTGTGCCGATCTTGTTGAACACATTCAGAATGAAAATTTAATGGATCGTATTCTCTTCAGTGATGAAGCTACTTTCCACACGTGTCGAAAGGTTAATCGCCATAACTGCCGCATATGGGTTAATGAAAAGCCAGTTGATTTCTATCAATGGGAATGAGATTCTCCTAAAGTTACTGTATGGTTGGGTATGACCAAATCTAAGATTTATGGGCCCTTTTTCTTTGCTGAAGCTACAGTTAAAGGACTTATTTATCTGGACATGCTTCAGCAATTCCTGGAACCTCAATTTCATTCAGATGGCATTTTAAACACCGTCGTCTTTCAACAAGATGGGGCACCTTGTCATTATGCAAACATTGTTCGGGAGTACCTAAATGAACGATTTCCAAATCGGTGGATCGGACGTGGAGGCAACAGGCCCTGGGCGGCTCGATCTCCTGACCTAACGCCCTTGGATTTCTTTGGATGGGGCTTTATCAAATCAAACGTCTATTAAACGAGGGTTACAGATCTGCAAGATTTACGTGCTCGTAAGTAGTATGGGCGAAAATGGGAGAGTGCAGGAATGGTGTAATGTTGCAATGCAATGTTGATCAATGATACAAAGGGGGGTTATGCAATGAAGGGGAGGGTATGCAATGAAGGGGGTTATGCACTGAAGGGGAGGGGGTTATGCAATGAAGGGGAGGGGTATGCAATGAAGGGGGGTTATGCACTGAAGGGGAGGGGGTTATGCAACAAATCAATGCTGCAGAGGGGGAGGGGTTATGCAACAAATCAATGCTGCAAAGGGGGGGGAGGGAGCTTCAGGGGGAGAAGTGAGGATGACCTCTCCCCAAAGGGGTAACCTTAATCTAAGAGAGGGAGAGAAAGGAGAAGGAGGAGGGTCTTTGGGGAGAACGTGGGATGTTCTCACTCCTCACCCCCCATATGGAAACCTAACCTAAGCCTTAACCTAAGAAGGAGAGGAGTGTTCGCCTGGCTCCAGCCAGACACATAATGTTGTTGTTTTTTCTGTTTAAGGTGCTTTCAACCCTGCTGGATTATTGACACCATTTTTTTTTTTTTTTGTAGAGAAAGGTGGTGAAAGAAGTAGTAGAAGAAAGGAGTACAGTCGACAAATACTATAGACACATAATGAGTGTCCAGGAGATCCGCATCTGTTATATAGAGGGTCGTGAGTTGTCAGATATCACTTATTTATATATGGAGGGGTTACCAGAGAGCACTATATTTTTATTTATTAATATAAGGAGAGTTGACAAATACCATCATTTTAATTATTTATTTATAGATGAGTTGCCAAATAATGTTTTTTAATTTAATTATGTTTAGGTGTACCTTATCAGGGTGAGTTGTCACCTTACACCATTTATTTTAACTTTATTTACATGCGTTGCCAAATAATGTTTTTATTTCAATTATGTTCAGGTGTACCTTATTAGGGTGATTTGCTATGCAAGACCCTTTAATTTAATTACTTATTTATTAAAGACAAGAGCGACTTTCTCCTTAAAGTTGTTTAGCAAGAGAACTAATTATTTAAACGATTACCAATATTAACAAAAACAGAAATACACTAGACAATTAATCCATGGCTTAGCAAAAGAAATCGTTCATCTTAATATTCATTTATTCTTTACAGTATACTAAATTGGCAATAAACATTTTAAGTATTCTATAAGAATAATATTTAATTTACCTATAATTCGAAAGACATGAAACGCTCTCGTTTATTCTAAAGCCAAACCGGAAGTGTACATTTACTTTTGACAATCCTTTCTATACACCTTCTATATTTTTTATAAATAAATTTCAGCGAAATGAACGTAATTGATAAAAAAATTAAATGAGAAGTCTATATATACACTTTTATATTAAACAATAAAATTTTAACCAACTTCCCGTTTCTTTGTTCAGTTTCCCAAATTTTAGCCAACTCCCCATATGAAAGCAAGCAAGCAAGCATCCATCACCACGCATTTTTCTTACTATCAGGTCATCCCATAAGTAATGTTTTTTAGATCGGAATTTGAAGGACAAAAAAAAAACTCAACTTAAACTTTTTAATCTAGTATATATTTTCCATCGGAATCAATGACACTCTGCCAACGTCCTACAAGCTTTTCAATGCCATGTTTATAAAATTCAGGCGGTTTTGAGGCAAAACATGTACAAAGACTGGTGTGCAGGTCATCTAAAGAAGTATAGTGTTTCTCGTCAAGATAGTTTTGCAGACTCCTGAAGAGATGATAATCTGAAGGCGCAAGGTCTGGAGAATATGGAGGATGTGGAAGTTTTTCCCACCCAAGCTCCTCAAGTTTTGCAGAAGTGATCCGAACGGTATGAGGACGTGCGTTGTCGTGGTGGGACACGATTCCTTTCCGATTAACTAAAGAAGGTCTCTTTTCTTTTAGTGCAGTGTTCAATCGATCCAGTTGTTGACAGTAGACTTCAGCGGTGATTGTTTCGTTGTGTGGTAAGGTTTCAAAGTGTATTACACCACCTTTATCCCACCAAACACTAAACAACACCTTCTGAGGGTGAAGATTTGGTTTTGGCTGTGGTGTCGCTGGTTTTCCGGCACAAACCCACTGTCGACGGCGCTTAACATTCTGGTACAGTATCCACTTTTCATCACCAGTCACTAAACGGTGAAAAAACGGATCTTGGAGTTCACGGGAATGAAGAGCTGTGCTAATGTTTAACCGCACCCTCAGATTGTCGACCGACAATTTATGTGGCACCCATTTTCCTAACTTAGGCACTTTCCCGAGTTGTTGCAAATGTCGATGGATGGTGGACGAGGATGAATTGAGTTTCTGGGCCAATTCTTCGACAGTTGTTGAACAGTCTTCTTCAAGTGCGGCTAACAGCAGGTCATCATCAAACTCAGCAGGGCGTCCAGAGCGTGCTGCATCTGTCAAACAGCAGTCACCATTCCTAAACTTTTGAAACCATCTTTGACATTTCCTCACATGCAGAATATCGTTGCCATAAACGTCCTGAATGTTTCGCGTTGCTTCAGTAGCACTATTCCCTTTTTTGAACTCGTAAAGCATTATATGCCTGATATGCTCTTCTGATACCGCCATGTTTATGAGGGGTTCACATAAAACAAAACACACGATGACCTGATATTTGCAACACGAATAAAATAAAAAAAAATTTAGTGATGGAATCCGTACCATGTTACGGATTTCTCGTCTAAACTGTAGGTCTAAGGTGGTTCAAAAACAATGTACTTGACATCTTGTACTTTAAAACGGTTGCCTTTAGCATATAAAAGCACATGTCAGTATAGTGATTTAGTATAAAGCCAAATCAAAAATGTCTATTTACTTTTGTCATTCTTCTGTACACACACACAGACACACACACACACACACACACACACACACATATATATATACAAAATTGCGTTTGATTTAAAATATCCAAAGAACTGCATAGATAAGTCCTTAAAAATGGCAAAGAAAACCTTCTACGAAGTAAAGGACAAGATTCCTTATAACACAAAAAATGTTTTAGTGTTACCATTCAGAGAAAATTTCCTTGATCTGCCGAATCTGCTGAGGACTTTTAACGTAAATATTGCGTTCAAAAATTTAGATGTAATTAAGAATTCATTGATTAAGAACTCCCCTTTAAGTGAACAGGGTTGTGTATATAAAATTCCATGCACAATATGTAATAAATTTTACATTGGCCAAACTGGTAAGACCCTTGAGTTACGTATTAAGCAGCATTAATACAGTATAAGAATTGGCCAGGAATCTAACACCATTTTCATTCACGTAAGAGATACTAATCATCCCATTGACTGGAAAAATGCTTCCAAATTAAGGTTTAGTAAATCTATTGTTAGCAGAAATATACTTGGATCAAGTGTGATCAAGAATAATGCGGACTTGGTCCTTAATATTAGCCCTGGGCTGTATAAATTAGACTCGTGCATTGTTAGAAAGTTGGCGAAGGGCCTATTGTTTTCTTGACCGTATTCTTGCCCCTTAACGGTTTGCCTTGGTTAAATAAATAAATATTATTTTAAGAACTGTTAACATTCTTTTGTGTCCATTTTAATTGTAATATTTCTTTCGTATATAATCTTTGGGTGCTTGGTGGTTTATTGGACTTTTCAACTGGTTGGCTATTGGGAAAACAATTTTTTTCAGACTGTTTGTAGAAATTTTGGAATATTCTGTAAGACGATGGCACCATTCCCTTTGTTTTCATTAAATTCTTGCCACTTAATTGCCTGCTTTAATTAAATACTAGTTCTAATAACCGTTATAATAATTTTTGTTCTCTGTACTATTTTTTTTGTCTAATTTCATCTATATAGTTCTTTTATATTCAGTAATTTAGCAGCCTACAGATTATGTTATCTATTGAAAAAATCTTTAGAGGGTTTTATGGTCTTTAATTTGAGTTGCCGATTGGGAATTTTTTTTGCTTGTGTATTTAACTCATTTACTTTGTAATCTCTGCCTATTTTTTGTTTCTCCCTGAAGATGTGAATATATAACGAAAGCGCTCGGACTTCGTGTTTCCTTTTCCTTTTCCCTGTGGTTGTTTGCTTATTAATAAGATCACGTGTTATTCTGTGATTTTAGTACATATATATATATAATATATATATATATATATATATATGGAGAGTCAAAAGTCTCCATACATAGGCAAAATGGTCACTTTATTATGCAATCACTTGTAAGTCACAAAATATGCTCTATGTGGGAACCATTACACTGAATGCACATACGGATGCGTTCTTCCCAGTCATGGCAAACGCGCGTTAACACGTCTGGTGTTATGCGTGCACACGCATCACGAATGTGTTCCTTTAGGTGGTCCGTGTTTTGTATTTTCACCCGGTACACCATGGCCTTCAAGTGCCCCCACAAGTAAAAATCAAGGGGGGTGAGGTCTGGGGACCTCGGAGACCACTCCAAGGGACCACGGCGGCCAATCCAGTGACCCGGAAACTGCTTTTAGTTTTATCATGACATTTTCCCTATGTATGGAGACTTTTGACTCACCCTGTGTATACACACACACACACACACACACACACACACACACACACAAAAGATGTTTTTACAATTTCGTAAATTTTTTTTCGTTCATCTTAATATTAATTCATTCTTTACGGTATACTAAATTGACAATAAACACTTTAAATATTCTAGAAGAATAATATTAATTTTTACCTATAATTCGAAAGACAAGGAAGGCATTTGTTAAAACAACTTCTCTTTTTATTCGAGGAATGAAAGAAATGACGGTAGAAACTCGACACGCATAAAAACTCCACCTGACTTGCCCGATGCTTCTTGAAAACCGCAAAGGTCCATTTGACCTAAATTCGTCCAATACCACCTAAGAAGAACCTCTCTCGAATCCTATTTACTGTTTTCAATATTGTAACTACTAATGAAGTTAAAAACTGAACTTAAATATATACATAAGCCTCACGTGAATGTTTTCCATGAACAAATTATTTATATATATATATAGGGTGGTGCAAATTACAGTAGTAATAATAAGCTAAATCGGTTTTCCTTCTCCCCGAATTGTTCATTTTGACAAAGATCAACCTTGTCACCCGTCTTAGAACTACAGTTTAACGTTGAACTCGAACTATTTTTCTTTGCGTGTAATTTGTGTGGTATCTTCTTCATAGTTGTGTTAAAACTTTACATTATCTCTGTTATTGAAATGAAATGAAATATCAGGTCATCCCATAAGTAATGTCGTTTTTTAGATCGGAATTTGAAGGACAAAAAAAAACTCAACTGAAACTTTTTAATCGAGTATATATTTTCCATCGGAATCAATGACACTCTGCCAACGTCCTACAAGCTTTTCAATGCCATGTTTATAAAAAGGCAGTTTTGAGGCAAAAAAGTACAAAGACTGGTGTGCAGGTCATCTAAAGAAGTATAGTGTTTCTCGTCAAGATAGTTTTGCAGACTCCTGAAGAGATGATAATCTGAAGGCGCAAGGTCTGGAGAATATGGAGGATGTGAAAGTTTTTCCCACCCAAGCTCCTTAATTTTTGCAGAAGTGATCCGAGCGATATGAGGACGTGCGGCGTTGTCGTGGTGGAACACGATTCCTTTCCGATTAACCAAAGGTCTCTTCTTTTAGTGCAGTGTTCAATCGATCCAGTTGTTGACAGTAGACTTCAGCGGTGATTGTTTGGTTGTGTGATAAGGTTTCAAAGTGTATTACACCACCTTTATCCCACCAAACACTAAGCAACACCTTCCGAGGGTGAAGATTTGGTTTTGGCTGTGGTGTCGCTGGTTCTCCGGCACAAACCCACTGTCGACGGCGCTTAACATTCTGGTACAGTATCCACTTTTCATCACCAGTCACTAAACGGTGCAAAAACGGATCTCGGAGTTCAAGGGAATGAAGAGCTGTGCTAATGTTTAACCGCACCCTCAGATTGTCGACCGACAATTTATGTGGCACCCATTTTCCTAACTTAGGCACTTTCCCGAGTTGTTGCAAATGCCGATGGATGGTGGACGAGGATGAATTGAGTTTCTGGGCCAATTCTTCGACAGTTGTTGAACAGTCTTCTTCAAGTGCGGCTAACAGCAGGTCATCATCAAACTCAGCAGGGCGTCCAGAGCGTGCTGCATCTGTCAAACAGCAGTCACCATTCCTAAACTTTTGAAACCATCTTTGACATTTCCTCACATGCAGAATATCGTTGCCATAAACGTCCTGAATGTTTCGCGTTGCTTCAGTAGCACTATTTCTTTTTTTGAATTCGTAAAACATTATATGCCTGATATGATCTTCTGATACCGCCATGTTTATGAGGGGTTCACATAAAGCAAAACACACGTCTTCACTGGTCAAGGTCTGTAAAGTATGTAGCGAAACACGATAGATCTCCTCTTAGATATAACCTTGGGAAAATTTATGCTTAAACCGAGTAGGACTAGTTTAAACTTAATTTATTGTAAAAAACATTACTTATGGGATGACCTGTCAAAATGAATGAATGAAAATGAAAAAAGGAAAAAGGATTATTATTATTATTATTTTAATTTTTATTGCGATGATTCCTCATTTCACGAAGATTAAGCTTATCGCTCCTCCTCTCGAGTTGATCTGATGAAGTGGTGAGTTGGCTTCTTTTTCTCTCCACCTCACATAGGTACACCCGGCTCATCGTGGATTGTATGTACCAAGAAATTACAATGTCACCATCCAGACTCGATCTCTCAACCTCCGATCAGCACCACAGCGTCTTAACCACTAGGATACCTAGGGCGCCCATTTATCTACCAGCCCAACCAGACATTCATTTTCACGAACTAAACACAATTTAATCACACTCCTACGCGAGAATTGGCAAGTAGAAAGTCAAGCCGAATACATGAATCAAAGTTGAGGATCGAATAGCATGACCACACATAATAATAATGTAAAATATTGTCGTGATAGAGATTGCAAGTGGCAAATGTTGATCAATGTTTCAAAGGGGTGAGGGATATTGCATAAAGGGGTGGGTTCTAAAATGGGAAAACCGAGAATAGTATGGGCGCAAATATTAATGCAAATATTGTCGTGGTAGAGATTCCAAGTGGAAATACACCTTGAGATGTGAGCATTAAATCTACGGAGAGAAGATAAAGACACAATTAGTCAGCCAATCAGGACGTCCAAAGCGTGGACCCATTATATCGGTGTTACGATTGGTACACAAAGTTTAACATAGCCCCTCCCAATTACACTGACATGACAACCAATCATCAAACTTACGAACCGTCTATTAGTCTTTTGGGGTGGTGCTTGGGGATCATGCATATAAAAATGAGTATTTTCAGCTGGGAGTCAGAGTAGTTATTTTCACCAGTGAATAAACATTCCCTCCGTCATGAATCAAGAACTTTACAGTTTACAGGATTTATATCAAGATGGAGACACTGTCGCGTTGTTCACAATTAATCTTTTTAACGCAGCCGACCGGGATGGATTATTTCCAACGCAAACAGTTGATGATATTTGCAATGACGCTCCTTACGATCCGACGCAAGGGATTGCCGTAGAAATGTAAGTAATTATGTGCCTGTAATTTTATTTTTTGTCGCCAATTATTCGCGAACTGGTTATTTATTTAGTGTGCCTGTCATTAGGAGAAAGAGCATTGTTCTGGATTATTTCATCATATGTATGGAGGGTTGTAGTAATTCATCTCATCACATTGAAAATGCTTCATTTATGTATCGGCAATTATAGATTAGTTTGCAATTAATATCATGCTAAAGTCCTGTTTTGATTCATTGAATTTTTTTATAGCAATCCTTTGCATGTTTTAAATAATTTTATAAATTCCATAATAAATGTTATTCGGCATTTTCTCTTAAAGGAACTTCTCTGAGCGGTTCAAAGATATCTTCACATTGTAATATTCTTACTATATGTATACTCTGCACATGTTTTAAACAATTGGGTTTTTATTAACCCTTTGCCTGTCCCGTGCATCACATGTGATACATGCATCACATATGATACACAGAGCGCATCATAAATAATATTTAGTGTGATACATTCTATGATCACATATTACCCACCAACTAAACCAAATAAACCTATAACCAAAAGTCTGAAAACAAGCATGGACGTTTGGACCAAACTTATGAAAATGCTTTGGACAGGCAAAGGGTTAAAAAAGATTCGGTATGAACTAATTAATTATTCTTTCTCCTTTAAGGTCCGATGAGGATTTGACACGTGTTATACAATCTTTTCGTTTTGAAGAAACGCATGTAGTGGACCTGAATACGGAGGTAGAAGATTTACCGAGCGGTGAACCCAACGATTGTCACATCATTAACGAAATAATGTAAGTATTTTTTTTATGTTTCGATCTTTTTTTACGGGGAAGACACAATGTATTTTCATCAATTTATTAAATGAAAGAAATCATGTTTTAGTACAATAACCATCTTAAGCTACAGAATATACAAACTAACATTATTGGTTGCAAATATATATATATATATATACACACGAACAAAACATCACACTATACAACGAGTACGCACAATCGTAAAACGGCTTTTTATCTGTCTGCATACCCTTTTGTCGTTTCGTTGAGTGTGACACGGGTCGAATAATTTTTAAAAAATTATAAATTCTTTACCACGTGACATATGCATGAGAAATGAAAGGCACTGCATCCCACAAGTATTACTAAAATATCCTTGCAGCCAAAAGGGATTCCATACAACTTGGGGATATGCATCTGATCGAGAAATTTTACAATAACAGGGTCACTCCAGGGTTGAGTACCGAGTGAATCAAAATAGTACATGCGGTCCCTATTTTTAAAATAGATTACAAACCACTGAATCCCTTCACTACCAATAACATTTGTGTTCACATTTGTCAGTGACAACGCTCCTAAACCTGTCTACTTCTATTAGGGCTTGTGATTCGAGTATACTAGCAGAGATGGGCAGTACCGCGGTACATGTAACGGCTTAAGTAACGGGCGTTACTTTTGTAACGAGTATCGGTATCGCCTTAGCAAGGTTTCTAATGTAACGATGTAACGGTAACGCCCGTAATAATTTCAGCAAAAGCAACGAGAATTTCCGTTACTCGTTACATACTGTTTTTTATGTGTGAAAAGTACAAATACATCTTTCGGCGGCGTATCATACAGTTTATACTTGTTAGAACTTGTTCAGTCCTTGTCACGTTGCATCCGTCTTGTTGCCGGTAGAGCTCAGTTATAGTGTAGCACTCGTGTGGTGTGCATCTCCTTTGTTTAAAGTTGTTAAACATGGAATACCTTTCGTCAGCTTCTTCTTCGAAGGATGACGACACATCTGATTTCCTCGAAGATGTTTCGGCACATAGTTGGGTAAAATCACAGCTTATTACATCTTCCTCAAGTACAATACTCCACTTCCTTCCTCGGCTCCTGTTGAGCGTCTCTTCAGTTATGTAGGACATATTCATGCCCATAAGAGAGGAAATCTTTCCGACAACACGTTCGAAAAATTAGTAATGCTAAAAGGAAACCCTAGGCTCCTAGCTACATTTAAAATTTAATTCTATACCTCTCAGCTAGAATATATTCTTGGAAATGTTTTTTATTATTTTACATCAGCTGCTATTGAAATGTTTGTTTACTTCTATGTTTAATTTTCTGTTATTCAAATAATATTTTTTGTCAAAAATGTCCTGTTATCATTGTCTGTCAGAAATAAACCTCCATTTATCAAAAACAGTTGCATTTGTTTTTACATACTTTTTATACTTGCTTTAATATTCTAATTACGATATACAATTATGATATATGAATTTACCAATGTAACTAGTAACGAAAGTAACGACGTTACTGTAACGAGTATCGGTATCGTCTTAAGATATTTTCAAAGTAACGATGTATCGGTATCGCCAGGGTCATTTTAAGAGAGTAACGAGTAACGGTAACGCTCGCCAATTTTGAGTGACGGTGCCCATCTCTGTATACTAGTACACTTATAGGTGCGTCTATAGGCTTGGCGATTTCCAATCTGACTGAGATGTTTCCACTCTGTTGTGGACTTAATCGTGTATTTACACTAGCAGATAAGTCAAGTGTGATGTTAAACGGATAAAGGTTAAATTGATCGATGAATTCTTTCTGCGTTACCACAATCCCGAGCTCATCACAATCACTTGCAATATGGGACAGATTACTATATGCTCTCGCGCAAAGCGGGAACACAGCGTCTGATGAATAATCCATATCCATAGCCCCGCCCATCGCAATGCCATTAACGTATAGTTATATTTTTAAGGCCGAAATTCTCGAATTTAAACGCACTCTTTTTATATTTTCCATTCACCGAGGCATGGTCCTGCATTCCAGTTAACATCGTTTTAGGTAGATTTCCCAGGGCGATGTTTTCTCTCTGTTTCGATGCCAACCCTGCTGGCACCGTGTATAGTTTGATCTGTGCTCTGTTAATTGGGTATTTTACTGTGGCGTGTAGTAAATTTTTCTCAATTTCTATTTGTTTTGGTGAACTTAATTTCACTCGCCGTACGCGGAGGTATGTCTCCATAATGTGAATCACAACGGGTTTTGCTCCCTCTTCTTGATCAGTTCCCATATTTAAACAGATCTCAGGATTCGTGCGGGTGAGCTTTATTTTCATATCCACCCCATTCACAAGCAACTTCTGGAATGTGAAGTCTGTATGCAGGCGTCCAAAACACTCGTATATCTTCTTTTTAGAATTTTTAAATTTGTCCTTTATACTACTTTCGTCTTTAGCTTGATAATAGCCCTCGGCACTTAAAAAGGTATCCTTCGCTTCTTTGGAAAAGTTCAGCACATTTTCCAGATAGGATCGTAGGTGGTAGTACCCCGTTCCTGCCGATATGTTGACCTGATTTAAATATACGTCACACTGGTTGAATAAGGAGTGCAGAAAGTTTGTTTCAGGGTATACAGCATATTTGTCATCACAGTCCGTTCCATCAGAATGGGCTATACGTAGTTTAGCGTACATGTGCACACAGCTTGGGTCAAAAAAGTAAGGGCCTGAGCTGGGTATCACGAATTCTATAGGGGCACTCGGGGAACTAATTGTGTTTAAAGGGTTAATTGTAATAAAGTCACTGTGTTCAATAGAAACTTGAGTTGGAGGCATGTCAAAGAGGGACAGCTCCGATTTACAACATTGTGAACTACACGGATGGATGAAGCGTGCCATGACGAGTTAGAAATAGTGCCTCCTCTCTCGACAAGTAGTAAACAAACTATGATTCATGAGATCAATGTCCTTAGCTTATATCAGTCAAAAAAATGGTCAACCATAGGTTTCATTCGCTTAGAACACTTCTTTTTTATATCCTTTTACGTTTAATGCCACGTGGTGGTAATCTCTTCTTCCGGACAGCCATCTTCTTCCCACCACCACGCATTTTTCTCTTTGCATCTTCGACGATTTCGTCCCGTGTACGCTTTAAGTGTCTTTTTAGAGCTTCTTTAGGTTTAGCCCCAGCCAATATATCTTCTGCCGTGTTAAGACCTGATTGTAACGCTTTCCTCCCGAAGTATCTGGCACCCCTCTTCAGCAAGGGGACAGCCGTACGTAGTATGGTTGAAAAAATG
This sequence comes from Bathynomus jamesi, assembly GCA_023014485.1. Classification (NCBI taxonomy): domain Eukaryota; kingdom Metazoa; phylum Arthropoda; class Malacostraca; order Isopoda; family Cirolanidae; genus Bathynomus; species Bathynomus jamesi. The sequence goes on along the minus strand of JAJOZX010005537.1, from coordinate 182,797 downwards.
GAGCCAAGTCTACTATCACGCTGGTATCTCACCCCTCGATAGACTGTGATAGGCTTTCTGTCCATTATAACTCAGGGCATCGAAAGTGTAGCTTCACTGTTGAGCTCTCGTTACCGAATGGGAAATTTTTACCCTCAATCGTTCTTATATACATTGAGATATTGGTTATTAGATTAGCTGCGACATTCACATAATGGGGCCTGTCATATGTAATACTCAAACTCCTTCCTCTATGGTTGGCAATGTGAGCAATGCGCAGCAGGCGTGCCTGGGTATCCCCAACACTCCACTATATTGCTGTAAATATAGCACATGTCTGGGGGTTTATAGCCATCAACCATTTTCTCCAATTTTAACTGATACATTAGGCTGGACAAGTCGTGTTTTGCCTCGTGAAATGTATCTCTTTGGATGACTGATCGATATCGTCCATCGGTCATAATTTTGAACACTCTTTGGTCTTTAATATTTCGGTTAGCCTGCAATTTTAGGGCTACAGTACATGCATGGGGATCATTGTTTACGATTTCGTATACAAAATCAACCGTAAGATTTGAGCTTTTTAAAATAACGTTTAAGTCTCTCACAACATCCTCGACCGCACCATAGTGACCCGGTCCTAGTGTTACTTCTGTACTATAATACCGTGCACCCCCAGTCAGGGCGGTACGCATGGTTTCACCCCTAGTTACCCCGGCTTTTTGACACTCATTACAGTCTCTAAGAATCGTAAAAACGAGTTCTTTATAATCAATACTTAAAAAAAGGGTATTCAGCTGAATTTCGCATATACCCACCTCATACGTATCACGACCCAATTCAATGGGTCCATGGAGTTCTGCTACAAAGTTGGCTAGTGTGTTGTTAGGGTGTACAGACAGGGGACGAGGAGGACGGGAGTGTGACGTAGAAATGGTTAGGCGCCATGTTGCTTACTATTTAAGCTTCATTATTGCATCAGCTTTTATATAGGTGTTGAAGCTTTCTGGGTATCCTAGCCATTTCACCAGGTACATTTTTCTATTTCCTGAACCTTTGCTTCCTAAAATCTTCTCAATTTTAAACACATTTTTTCCTAAATTAAATGTCACTTTCTGCGACCCATTGCGGTAAAAGCCTGCGATTTATTCTCCATTCAAATTTTCTACGTAATACAACGTTATCTCGTTTTTAGATTTCATAGCCCTAACTTTAAAAATCTCGCGTGTCCAGCCTTGCTCAAATCCCTTCGCGAATTTATTTCCCGAACGCGACAGCCTTACATAATTATTGATTTTGAAACGCGCAGAGTGTGGTGGTGGTGTTTCATCTCTTCTCACATCAGGCTCTGTGCGCGCACCTCTTTCTAAAATCTCGTTAAGTGTTGTCCCAATCGTGCGATGGTGTGAGCGGTTGTAGGATGAGGCCAATGATTCCAGAATGTCTAGAAATCTGTAGATGTTTAATGTGTAAAATAGCGGTGCATGCGTTCCTTTATGGTACGTTGAAATCTTTCAGCTAAAGATGCCTTATGTATAGAATTGGTAGTGTAGTAGCTGATATTAAACTCTGTCAACATGTTCTGAAAAGCTCGGACTTAAATTCTTTCCCCATATCCGTACAAAAATAGCCATGAACCCTGTTTTCTTTCAACATCAATGTTTTGGTGGCTTTAGCAACTATTTCAGGCGATTTGTTTTTTCAGAGGAATTAGCCACAGATATCTAGAGAATACATCTGTTATGAATAGGATGTAGCGGTGACCATCGTTATACACTAAATATCTTTGCATGTCTGTTAAATCTGCTTGCCAAATAGAGTCAATCGATGCAGCTGTTGTCTTGGCTGTTTTAAACCTTTTTCTCACAGGTTTATGGAGTGTATAAGCGTCCTGCTCCCGCAAAAAACTCTCAAACATCTTTTTTCCCTACTCCAGCATTGTAAACACTTCTGCACAGTCTATCTACGCCTCCGTAGGAGGCTGGGCTAAAAATATCATAATAGCGTCTTCTTAATATGTTAGCCATTTGCTTATTTTAGAGGCACATGGGTAGGGTTGATCGTTGTTTATCCTCTCTTTCTCTTCATCAGAGGTGTTACCGCCGGGGGTGATGGCGTTTTCAACTGTGTCACGTGCGATGCATGTTCCGAGTCTTTTAACCTGTTCAGATTTCCTATCATTGTTTTGGGGACATTTATTTGTTGTAGTTTTGCTTTAATACGCTTCCATCCTGATGGTGAGGGCCTATCCAACTTTCTCACCAGATCATGGACGATGTCTACGCTATTCGATCCTTGTACCTTTGCTCCTTCCACAATTATCTCACCTGTATCGGTTCATTGTATGGCGGGGTCCTTATTCAATAGATTATAAAGACTTAAACCTTTATTCCTCAATGTATGTGGGAGGGTGCTTTTTAATAAATGCTCGATATGTTGTGTCCGACCCGTTAATCTTTGGTTGGTCAGCTTATCGTCGGACACAGGCTCTATGTCACCATGTCCATCGTTCTCCGTGCCGTACCTAATAACCACGGGAATCTCTGTCGGATTCTTATAATTTTCGTGCTCGTGAAGAAATTTCTGCAGAGCTTCTTGGTATAAGATTCTTTCCTCATCAGGTGTTTTTTCACTGTTTAATAGGGCTAACAATTCGCTTTCCATTCTTTTAAGCCTGCTTTTACGGGGTTCTAGAACCGTGTCTGGATTCTTCGAACTTTGCAGTGAAGCATACACCTCGTGTAGAATCACTACCACTTTCTTCATTATATTAATCTAGTCAGTAAAGGACCCAAAACTGAAAATAAGATGGGGAGGAATGACCCTCCTCTTTGTACAATAATTCGTTTTTTCTTCCCCACAGTTTGACTTTTACGAGCGAGTGCACGTATTCTGTTCTTGTAACGGCGTAGGCGAGCCTTCTGAGGAGGTTTCATTGATACATTGCAATTTATAACTTTAAGACATACTTCACAGATGCAATTTAAAAAGTCGGAGTCGATATTTTTAGCAAACATCTGCTGCATTGCCGGGGCAGTCGATGATAGATTTGTATTAATTCATGGTATTTCTTTAACCTCTTTGTCATTCTAGAATATACACCGTTTGAGGCTCGTTTGGAAATATATTCGTTCTTTGAAGAACCCTAAACATGTTTCGCGGATGAAGGTCGCAAAGCAAATATCCATAACGCGGGCTTGTAGCTTTTTTATAAACTTCCAAAAACTCCTTACGCTGATTCGGAAACATTTGATTGGCTAATACCCCAATTTGTGGTACATCTCTACGTTGCGCGAATAAGTCTAGATATTGTGTATTTAACGACACATCGCGCATGTATCTATTTTTGAAAAATAGATTCTGATTGATGAAGAACACGCTTATGTTAAGATGGTGGGAGAATACTGTAAATGTCTCGGCAAACGTTTTATCCATCTCCAACATGAGATCGTCAATTACAATGACTATGTTCATTTCCCTTTAACGAATTAACGTCATATACACCTTTGTGGAACAAACTATCATCTTGGTACTCGTTGAACACTGATTGATACGTCGAATAGCACCATATAACTTTATGCACAAATTTCGAGAACATTTCTCCCGTTTCTTTAATGATTTTAAACATAAACACAGTTTTACCACATCCTATAGGACCAGATATAATACATACACGTCACACTCTTAAGTGGGTCATTTACAAAATATAATAAATATTTAAGTGATGACCCTTATATTCTACAGTTTTACTTTTATCTTCTCCCACAGAACCGTGAATGACGATGAGGTACAGCAATCCATCATCGATATTACAGATGACCCCGACGACAGTGTCGTTGTGATCACAAACTCCATCTCCATTGCCGAGTCCACACCAACGATACCTGAAGCACGCGACAATTCAAAGCGGAGGCATGACGAAGAGCCCTCCACGTCAGGTATAAAGCGTGCCAGGATTGCGCCGGTTGTTAGACCACCAGTAATAGAGCCCTAACCTTCTACGTCTTACGACACAACCCTCATAATAGTACCTTCCTCAAATAAAAATATACCCCCTTATTCCTGTTCAATTCCGGGTACATCTTCCACAGCCGCAGCAGCTTTCTCATTCTGTAGAGTTGGTGCGCACCGTTCTCCCCACCCCAGCCTTCACTAGAAATCGGTATATAGTCAGGTTTGATCCTAGATCCATGTATAGCAATGGTGTTGAACACGGACTACGGCGTATTAGTGTGTGCCAATTTTAGTAAAGTCAACAATTCAAAAAACTACTAGTGAACAAATGATGCGTTTTTATGTGCTAAATCGAAATATGGCTTTAAAATCCAGATTTGACCACTCCTAGCTACTTATATTTGAAGTTGAAGTTTACGAAAAATCAGCAATTTTTGCAAGTATTTTTTTTATTGTATATAACTACATTTTACATACATTACATACAATTAAAGACATTTTGATTGTATTTCAATATTAAAACTTAGAAATATAGATAGGTTTCTTGAACTTTGCCAAGGATGCCATATATAACTACATTTTACATACATACAATTAAAGACATTTTGATTGTATTTCATTATTAAAACTTAGAAATATGGATATGTTTCTTGAACTTTGCCAAGGATGCCATGTCTGCCTCGCTCTTATTCCTGGACATGAGCTCCCTACTGGCCACCTGGCCACTGATGCACGCCTCCCTCCTCTCTTGTGAGTAAACATGTTGTGCTGCTTCAGTTGTCATCCTTACACATCTCTCTACTGACTGTGTGTGTGTGTGTGTGTGTGTGTGTGTGTGTGTGTGTGTGTGAGGGCCATGCAGGAACTTCCATTGGTCTATCCAGAAACTCCTTGATTGCAGCAGTGGTGAGGGAGCACGTCAGAGGAGGATCAGTCACGCCAGAGTTCCAGTCAGTAAGCTCCGAGAGTTTGGTAGCATCTGGGTTGATGTCAGGAGTCTTCCTGGGTCTGACACTGCAGTCTCCTACCTGTGTGTCCTCATCTTCACCTTTGATTTCCAGTAATTTAGGGTGTGCCAATTTTAGTAGAGTCAACAATTCAAAAACTGCTAATGCTGAAATGATGTCATGTAATGCTCAAAAGATGTCATATTATCTAGCAAACTTAGAAATATCTTTAGTGTTGTTTAAAAAAGCCATTTACCTACTTATATTTGACCAGGACGAAGGAGGACGAAGACTTCCTCCTGTCTCCTCCCTGCCTCCTCCACTCACGCATTCACAATCAAAACTCCAGCATTTGTGACTGTGTGAAGCTTAGAAACCATACTGCCCACTAAACATAACCAAAGTTGACCACACATATCAATGGCACATTGATATACGATGCTACAGTCATATTTAGGTTATATTTCAAACCTTTATGGTCAAATATAAGTAGGTAAATGGTTTTTTAAACACTAAAGATATTTCTAAGTTTGCTAGATAATATGACATCATTTGAGCATTAGTAGTTTTTGAATTTAAAAAAACTTCACTTTTTTCTACGCGAAGGTCAAAATATGATAATAAAAACCCACTCTAATAGACAGAGTTTGTTTCCACAACAGTTTCGATGCCCACTGGCATCCTTTTCGGGTGGATACAGAAAAACGAATAAACTCTGTCTATTAGAGTGGGTTTTTATTATCAGTTTTTGAATTGTTGACTTTACTAAAATTGACACCCTAAATTACTGGAAATCAGAGGTGAAAGAGATGAGGACACACAGGTAGGAGACTGCAGTGTCAGACCCAGGAAGACTCCTGACATCAACCCAGATGCCATCAAACTCTCGGAGCTTATTGACTGGAACTCTGGCGTGACTGACCCTCCTCTGACCTGCTCCCTCACCACTGCTGCAATCAAGGAGTTTCTGGATAGACCAATGGAAGTTCCTGCATGGCCCTCACACACACAGTCAGTAGAGAGGTGTGTAAGGATGAAACTGAAGCAGCACAACATGTTTACTCACAAGAGAGGAAGGAGGTGTACATCAGTGGCCAGGTGACCAGTACGGAGCTCATGTCCAGGAACAAGAGCAAGGTAGACATGGCATCCTTGGCAAAGTTCAAGAAACCTATCTATCATATATTTCTAAGTTTTAATATTGAAATACAATCAAAATGTCTTTAACTGTATGTAATGTATGTAAAATGTAGTTATATACAATAAAAAAAATACTTGCAAAAATTGCTGATTTTTCGTAAACTTCAACTTCAAATATAAGTAGCTAGGAATGGTCAAATCTGGATTTTAAAGCCACATTTCGATTTAGCACATAAAAATGCATCATTTGGTCACTAGTTGTTTTTGGAATTGTTGACTTTACTAAAATTGACACACCCTAACGGCGTATAGTTGAACGTATTGTAGAGTTTGCCCTTCAGAACCGCGACGAACGTGAAGTCAGGACGAGGCTGTCCTTCGGGTTCGGGTCAGATGACGGAGATGTAGATGATTTTTGGGTAGTAATACCATTCAGACGCTTGGCAGCTGAAGATATAGAGTATATATTAGGCCGTATAATGCAGGCCTCTCAAAGTAGTATAGCCTTCAATATGAACAGCTTCACGGTAAATACTGACCATGTATTCCGTGTTGCGGGTCATAGTGCCACACCTTATACTCTTAACTTCAATTCTCAGGCTATTTATAGACGGCATATAAACGTCGATCGTGGTTGCGGCTTTATAGCAGTAGTCTTAGCTCGTATGTTTACTGTACTAAATACACGGACCCAAAAAATTTGGTTGCCTACGGTAGTGGAGCGTGCCGGTAAACTAGCTGTAGAGTGTAGACTGTAAACTTGAGTTTGACTGTAATATGGGTCCCGAGGAGCTGACAAGGATAGAACAGGAAATGAATGTTCGTATAGTTGTATTTGGAATGGATGATCGTAGTAGGACTGTATGTTTTTAAAAGCTGTGTGAGAGATCGTACAAGACCCCTACTTATTTTAGGGCTGTTAGGGACAACGTATCTCCCCATCCATAATATAAGGAACCTTTACGCGAGTTATGATAAAAGTCGAAAATATGGACGTCATAATGATTTGTACAAGGGGTGTATCAAGTTTGCGGATGATATAGTGAAACATTGTAAAGATTGCCACATGGTATGTGAGCAGTGTAAAAGCTCTAAATGTGAAAGCCATGTAGTTGAAGCTGAGAAGAGGGATTGTGGTGTGTGTAGACGCATATTTTTCAATAATAACTGTTTTGAGCTCCATAAATCAATTGGCACGTGCAGGAAAATGAGAATCTGTGAATGTGGTATGTTTCACATTATGGATAATTGGGGAATTTCAAGCATAAATGTGATGAAATTCACTGTTCTACATGCCATGAGAAATATAAGGCGGTTGGAGTAAAGCCTGTATGTTATATGAAAGACGCTAAGCCTAAAAATAGCCCTTGTATAACTGTGTACTACGATATAGAAACATACACGAACGCTGAAACCAAAGAGGTTATTCCACATTTACTTGTAAGCTAGACTATCTGTGATGAGTGTATGGGGATCGAGTGTGATGAGTGTCACAAATGTGGTAAATGGACAAACGTTTTTAAAACGAATGCCCACGATAGCCCTGTGAAACTCTATGTCAAGTTAGCGGACAAGTTAAAAAAAATAACTGCATATTCTTGCCCATAACGGGGCAAAATTTGACACACAGTTCCTTTATAAGGAGTTGCTTGAACACGAGTCATCTGAGATATTTACAGGTGATCCCTTGAAAAGAGGTAAACTAATACAGATGCAAATAAGAGGTAATGTACAGTTTAAAGACACTTTATTATTCACACCTTGTAAATTAGCAAAGCTACCCAAGGTGATGGGCGTAGCCGCTGAAGTTTCAAAAGGATATTTCCCTTACACATTCCTCACTAGCGAAACTTTAAATTACGTAGGACTACCTCCACCCAAACATTACTTTAACTATGAATGTATGAGTACAGATGAACGTGAAGATTTTGGCCGCTACTACAACAGTTTTAATGAATCTAAACCTTACAATATAGCTGATGAATGTGAGCGTTATTGCGTGAATGATGTGCGCGTGCTTAGAGTATGTTTCCAGGCGTTTAGAAGGATGTACATGGGCCGTTTCAAATGCGATCCATTGCAAGTCGCAACCAGATCGCCTCATTATGTTTTACGGTGTTCAAGAATAACTTCATGCCTGAAGACACCTTAGCCGTTATTCACAGAAACAACCCCGCAGTTATAGGCACAAGGCTATTTACTGGCTCATACACATACAGCAGCAGATAGGTGTATACATAAAGCATGCCCGCAACACGGGAAAGTACCCATTAAGGTTAATGGTCGTGTTTTTTGGGTTGATGGTCTAAGCAAAAACCGTGCCACTGGTAAGAAGACTCGTACTCCTTTAACGGTTGCTGCCCCCGTCCTGAGTGTGGAATCGTAGGAGATATCCAAGGTAGATCTCCTGCCGACAGTCTTGCGTGGACCCGCACCCGCGATCAACTTATAGGCTCCCAGTTCACTCACAAAGTCTTGTGGGAGCATGAGTATGATGCACGGATGGAAACACGATCAAAGGTAAGGGGATAGTCGTGTGGAAAATTGTGACGAGTAGACAGATGGAGGAACTGAGTTTTTGAGGCATTGAAAGCCACAAGGTTTTCTCTCTCCCAAAGCAGAGATAGCAGAAAGATAAGAGGGCAGGTGCTCCATAGCCGTACTATACGAATCATGGAGTGACTGTTGAGAGGGACGCTTTGCGAAGCGGGTGGAGAAGTGAAGAGTGGGATCATTGGCACAGGAGTGAATAGGACAGGAAGTGCGAATTAAAAAGTCATTAATAAATAAAAGAAGAAGAGTGGGTGACAGGTCAAAACCCTGAGGGACATCACTGTTAATAGCTTTAGGAGAAGAACAGTAGGCATCTACAACCGCAGCAATAGATCGGCCAGAAAGGAAATTAGAGATGAAGGCACAGACTGAAGGATAGAAATCGAAAGAGGATAGTTTGGAAATTAAAGATTTGTGCCAGACTCCATCAAAAGCTTTTGATATGTCTAGCGCAATAGCAAAAGTTTCACCAAAATTCCGAAAGGATGATGACCAAGAGTCAGAGATATGCAAGAAGATCGCTAATAGAGCATCCCTTGCGGAACCCATACTGACGATCTGAAAGAAGATTGAGAGAATAGAGGCGTTTAAGAATCTTCCTATTAAGGATAGATTAAAAAACTTTATAAGGCAAGAAATCAGAGCAATTGGACGATAGTTGGAGGGTTGAGAGCGGTCACCCTTCTTTGGGACAGGCTGAATGAAAGTAAACTTCCAGCAGGAAGGAAAAGTACCAGATAAGAGACAAAGACGAAAGAGTTTGCCTCGGCAGGGTGTCAGCACAGAAGCACAGTTCTTAAGAACAACAGGAGGAACACTATCACGACCGTACACCTTCCTAGAGTTGAGCCCAGATAGAGCAGAAATAACATCTTCAGAAGAGATTCTAATTTCAGACATCATAAAATCAGAGGGGGGAGGAGATGGAGGAACAGCACCAGAATCATCCAGGGTTGAGTTGGAAGCAGAAGTTTAAGCGAAGAGTTCAGCTTTGTTGGGAGAAGAGACGGCAACTGAGCCGTCGGAATGGAAAAGAGGAGGGAAAGAAGAGGAAGTAAAATTGTTGAAGAGGTTCTTAGCTAGATGCCAGAAAGAGTGAGAAGAATTAGAATTGGATCTATTTTCACATTTTTGTTGGATGAAGGAATTTTTGGCGAGTCGAAGAAGAGATTTTGTACGATTCCTGGCAGAAATATAAGCTGATTCAGAGTTAGGAGTTGGATGGCGACGGTACCTTCTGAAAGCCTCTTCTCTGTTGCGGATAGCATTAGAACAAGTGAAGTTAAACCATGGTGGTTTTGCATTAGTGGTAGGAATAGAATATGGAATGTATGCCTCCATGCCTGAGAGAAACACCTCCGTAATGTGTTCAGCACACTCGAAAGGGCCCCGGCCACAGAAGCAGTAATCATTCCATGGGGAATCACAGAAGTACTGCCAAAGGGCCTCCCAATCAGCGGCGCCAAAGTGCCAAAGGCGACTCCTCCTGGGGGGATCCAAAGGCCGAATTGGAGCGATAGGACAGGAAGCAGATTAAGATTGTGGCCGGAGGAGCCTAACAGAGAAAAAAGTTTGACATAGTAAGAAGGATGAGAGGTAAGAAATATATCCAGAATGTTGGGCCTATCTCCAAGACGATCGGGTATACGAGTAGGGTGCTGTCCAATCTACTTTAGGTCATTTAGATGTTAAGTTGACTTTGTTCAAGACTTTTTGTACCCCGAATATGTACAGCTCATTTGCAGGATGTACAATGTGAGAAAACTCTATGTTGGCAATAATAATATTTTTAGGAGTTTATTAAGAACACCTAGATTTATAAATGGTGCTGCTGTTTGTCGTCAATAAGGTGCCGAATTGTGCCAGTGTCCTAAGCAATTTTGTATTTAGATTTATCACTAGGCTCGGTGAGTAAGTCAGTAAGATAATAGAAGCCATGGTTAGTGTACTGATATCCGATGTATTTTATAGATCTCCAATCATTGAAGTATTGGCGTAGGCAACACTATGTTCATTATTCATAGTGTTCCACTGGTCTACATGTCACTGCGCTAGACAACTACAGTATCTCTTAACCTTCTGTGTACCACTTATATAATGTTTGTACCTGTTTAGTCTGAAATAAGGTGTTTGTTTGTTTGTCATCTTTGATCTTTAGTAGTTTTAGGACTTTAAATAATGCATTTAAATGATCATGGAAATCCGCATCAGATAATAACCTTTTTGCGCATTTTTGGATGACAAAAATACTGTTTAAAGTCCCATACAACGGTGCAGTGCATTACATAAGGAAAAACAAGAGTATGATACAGAGTTAAGTTTAACCATTATAACACCGCTCCTTGAAATCTTTTATGAGGTATAATTTTTATAATCATTCTACTGCAGATTCTTGTTAGAGTACATTCCTTTACAGCAATTTCATCAACATCTCGTTCATTAAGATACACATATCACTATTAGTAAAAGTTATGAAATTTGTTTTATTGGTATTCAGAAAGTTTAGAGGTCAACCATTTCATAATTATTAAATTCTGTTTTAAATACGTCCTTAGGTGAATTAGTTTTGTGAGAAAAGGACACAGTTGTATAATTTACAAACATTATGAAATTAAGTATATCAGAAGAACGTGGAAGGTCACTTATATATAATAAAAATAACTGGACCCAAGACTGAACCCTGAGGTATCATTTTAGTTGAGCGTACCTTTTTACTGATAGAAATTGATACTTACTGAACAAATAACTCTTAAACCAATCATTCAAATCAATTTTCTAAAGCCATAACAATATCATTTGCTAAGTAGAATATTATGATCTATTATATGAAAGGCCTTACTCATATCCATAAGTACAGAAATCATTATTTCTTTGTTCTTTTTAGTGACAGTTGCACTTCCCATAAACTTTAAAATGGTAATTTTCATTATTTTATTTTTACAAAAGCCATATTGATTTGGAGATAAATTGTATGATTCTAAATATTGCTGCATTCTACTTTTTATAATAAAATTTTTTAATGGATACAGATAATGAACCCTCCAACCTGTAATCTGTTGCTAGTGCAGGATCACCCCCTTTAAACAGGGGTATTATACGAGGGTTGTTCAAAAAGTAAGTTTACAAGGTTAATTATCACTAGGCAACAAAGATTTTGTTACAGAAGACCAAATAGGTGCTCCTAGCTAATTTCGGTATGCTGATTTCAAATCTATAATTAGATTTTTTCTATCACGTCTAGATTTTGTGTAAAATGCAAATCACTTTTAGTAAAATTTTCTACCACGTCCAGATTTTGGTTTTAATCGGCTTAATGCCGCTACGTGACAGTCAAGCAGAACGGTTGTTGAAGCTCTCTGCTGATGAGCAAGTGACAGGTTGTGGTGACTTGTGTGTTTTTATAGCATTTGTTTTGTACTACGGTGTATTTCTTTTTATTTTGCACATCGTAATAATTACTTTCTACGTTTTTTCAGATATTGTATGGTAATTCAAAATGGCATCAAATAGACGTGCTTGTGTAAATCACCCAGACAACTTCTGCTTTGTCTGTGGACAATATACACCTAAGCCACAACGTAGAAACATAACAACAAAGATTAAACTTGCCTACAAGTGTTATTTTGACTGTAAGTTAGGAGACCAACAGAGGGACTGGGCACCACATATTTGCTGTGCACAGTGCAATACAATGTTAATAGCTTGGATGAATGGTAAAAGAAAAGCTATGCCGTTCTCAGTCCCCATGGTTTGGCGTGAGCCGAAAAATCACTTCAATGATTGTTATTTTTGTTTGACAAAGATTGCTGGTTTCACAAAGAAAAACAAATCAAAGATCACGTACCCAAACTGCGAATCAGCAATGAAACCAGTACCACATGATGAAACAAATCCACCACCAGTTCCACCAGCAACGATAACAGACAGCAGTTCATCTGAAGATTCTGCTAGTGATATAGAAACAGGGAAAGATGGCATATATGTTCCAGATGCAAATATTTCCCCACATTTGTTAAGTCAAGCGGAGTTAAATGACTTAGTGCGCGATTTGGAATTACCAAAAGAAAAGGCAGAGTTGCTTGGTTCAAGACTTCAAGAATTTAATCTTCTCCAACCAAACACCAAAGTTTCCCATTTCCGCCATCGCCATTTGCAGTTTTCATCATTTTACTTACAGGAAGAAAACGTTTGTTTCTGCCACGATATCAGTGGTCTGATGCAAGGGATTGGCTGTCGCTATGATCCAAAAGAATGGAGACTGTTCATTGACTCTAGTAAAGCTAGCCTTAAAGCTGTATTACTGCACAACGGCAATGAAAAACCTTCAATACCTGTAGCACATGCCACTGGCCTTAATGAGACTTATGAATCGATGAAACTGCTGCTAAGACTCATCAAATATAAGGACCACACATGGAATATTTGTGGCGACCTTAAAGTTGTATCATTACTTCTTGGGTTACAGTTGGGCTACACAAAGCATATGTGCTTTTTGTGTCTATGGAACAGCAGAGATGACAAGAACCACTACAAAAAACATGATTGGCCATCTAGAACTGAACATGTTGTTGGTAAATACAATGTGAAACACCCAGCACTTATTGACCCTCAGAAAGTACATCTTCCACCACTTCACATTAAACTTGGCCTTATGAAAAATTTCGTGAAGGGTATGGATCATCAAGGTAGTGGTTTCCAATATTTAAAGGATAAATTCAAAGGAATATTGACAGATGCTAAGCTAGAAGCTGGAGTTTTCACTGGACCACAGATCCGCAGTGTCATCCACGACTCATCGTTTCCATCTAACCTAAATGAGAATGAACTAGGAGCATGGACATCTTTCTTGTTGAAGTTGTCAAAAATTTTCTTGGAAACCACAAAGCTGAAAACCACCGTAAACTCGTAGAAAACATGCTTAAATCTTATGAAATAATGGGATGCAGAATGTCTTTGAAAATTCATTTTTTACATTCTCATCTTGACTTCTTCCCGGCCAACCTTGGGGCTGTAAGTGACGAGCATGGTGAGCGCTTCCACCAACAGATCTCAGTTATGGAAAACAGATACCAAGGTAATTTCAACCCAAATATGATGGGAGATTATTGTTGGTTCCTGCAGAAGGAGAGCTCGTCATCCTACAAGCGACAAAGGAAGAGGACACACCAAAGTTTCACTTAAGAACAGGAATTTGCCTTTCAGTAGTAACAACAAAATACTAACGCGCTTTGGGTGGATGGTTGGGCGCAGGGGTGGTAACTCCGCCAGCGGAATTCCGCTGTCTGTCTTAAGCCAGAATAAAGGAGGAAAGACATCCCTGTTCACTAATTATTTAAGTATGCTTAACATAAAACGTGGCACGGAAAAGTAGCTTAGACGGCTTTCGTAATAGAAGCGGGTGAGAAAAAAAAAATGAAAAATAGGGGTTTTCGGTTACACAAAATCTGGACGTGATAGAGAAATTTTGATATCAGATCTGAAATCAGCATCAGCGCTTTAGTAGGAATCAGTAGTTCACGTGTCTGTAACAAAAAAAAAGTTGAAATTTGTTGCCTAGTGAATTATCGGTGCATTATGCATAGCACAATAATATTGTTGGTAGTACAATATTTTGTTAGGCTTGTTTAGCAACACTGTAAAGTGGCAACATCCGCGGTCACCACGAACCAAAAAGTTCAAGATTGCACCACCAGCTGGTATGGCGATGCGATGGCAACGATTTTTTGGGACCATCAAGACAATTGAATGTTGAATTCATACAAAAGGGACAACAATAAATGCCACTTCTTATTGCGAAACTTTACAGCGACTCCGCATGGCTATCAGAAAAAACGTCCCGGGTTGCTTACTGCAGGTGTGGTGGTCTTGCATGACAATGCACGCCCTCGCACTGCAAATCAAACCCGCCAACTTTTGGAATCGTTCCAGTGGGAAGTCATGAATCATCGTCCCCATAATCCTGACCTTGCGCCAAGCGACTTCCATTTGTTTCCAGCCCTAAAGGAACACCTCGGAGGTAAACAATTTCAAAACTATCTTGATGCAGAAGCGGCCGTACGAAACTGGATAAAAATTAAGGACCCTACATTTTACTCGACCGGCATCGGAAAGTTTGTCTCACGTTACGACAAATGTTTGAATCTGTTTGGTGACTATGTAGAAAAGTAGTAATAAGTTGTTGAAATGCTTGTAATGATTACTTGCCTTGTAATAAAAGTTTCTTCAAAACACCTTGTAAACTTACTTTTTGAACAACCCTCGTAGATTCATTCCAACGAAACATTTCGTTGTCAGAAAATTCGTTACCAGAGGTAGCTTTAACAGGGGATACAGGGATAGGTTCCAGTACTTCATAATAAGAGGTATACATTGTTACATTTCATTAGATTAACCACTAAATTTAGCTAATATGTACCTGTGAAAAAGGAATATAAATTAAAATAAACTGAAAAAGAAGTATGGTTAATAAATAATAATAAAAACATTAAATACTGTAACACTTACCAGTGGATTCTATCGAAACTTGCATTTTATTGATCACTATTGCCTTTGCTCCTACTCCTCCGACTTGGCAGTGGTGGGAGGCGAGGTGGCAGGAACTAGTCACAGGGAGAGCTACTAGGATCCCTGGTTGACGAACCTGGCTGTGCCTCTTGCAGCTGCGGGCAGGATGACTTCTTAAAAAAAAGACATCAATGGTGGACTGCCTGGCCTTCTTCCCTCACGAAGCATCTCTTGATAGCAGGAGATGGCTTGCAAAACAGTCTTTTTGACAGTATTGCTACGCTCCCAGTCTGAATCATTCAAGATAGCCACCATTAATTCTGACCTTCGCGATGGTCTCAGAGAAAAACTTTGTTGTCAAGATTTTCACGGATGAAGCCTCTTCTATGTCGTCATCCGGCTTTTCTGCAGCATACTGCTTACTCAGCTCCTGCAACTCTTCATTGGTAAGTGTCTCCCCGTGCGAATCGAGAAGCTCCTGCACATCATCGACGTCAACTTCGTTGAATCCTACAGTCTGTGCCATCTGGGTGACGTCAGTGCTGATCACTGGCACCTCGGATTCGAAACCATCGAAGTCATTGACGGCTTCGGGCCACGCCTTCCGCGAAACACCATTCAAACAGGTGGGTTTAACTTTCTAGGCCTCGTTGATATTGTTGATTGCATTCATAATGTCATAGGACTTCCAAAAGTCCTTAATTGCCTTTTGCTGGCAGTGATGTAGTCGAGACCTAAGCAACCGAAACCGAGACCTAAGCACCCAAAACCGAGACCTAAGCACCAAAAACCGAGACCAAGACCAGAAAAAAAGGTATCGAGACCTGTCTCGAGTCCAACATCACCGGTTGCTGCTCATCATTAGCCGCTATCAGCTGGCTGAAAGTACGCCTCAAGTAATAGGCCTTGAAGGTCGCAATAACGCCCTGGTCCATGGGCTGTAGGAGGGAAGTCGTGTTTTGCGGAAGGAACACAACTTCTACTGGTATGAGAGTACGAAGGGTACCGAGGTTTGCAGGGTGGCCTCGGGCGTTGTCTAAGAGCAACAACGCTTTCGGTTCATTGCCGTTGGAGATGCAGTATCGTTCTACTGTTGGACAAAAATGATTCGTGAACCACTCACTAAAGATGTCCATCGTAACCTAGGCCTTCCTGTTGGCCTTCCAGATAACAGGCAAGCGAGTTTTTAATGAATCTCTTCATTGCTCGGGGCGTCTCCGAATAGGAGACGAGAAGGGGCTTTAACTTAAGGTTCCCCGAAGCACTGCCACCAAGCAGAAAGGTAAGGCGATCCTTGGCGGCCTTAAAACCCGATGCGTGCTTCTTTTCTTTTCAACAATGGCCTGGAACACATCAGAAAACTCACTTGCTGCCTTGGCGTCAGCGCTTGCACCTTCACCATTGATGCGAACGCTGTGAAGTTTGGTAAGCTCTTTAAACTTTTCAAACGAACCTCGGCTGGCCGCAAATGTCTCCATCGATCCCTCGCCTTCCTGAGCTTCAGGTGATTAAATAGGTTCGGTGCCTTGTCCATAGTAAGCGCGCCTGACTGAGTGGCATATACCGCTGCGTCATGTCATCCACCCACAACACATAACGTTTTCCCCCATCTTCTCAATGTAACTGCTTCTTGTCCTTGTTAACTTAGTAGCAGTTAACGCAATTGTAGATTGAACCGATGGCTTCAGTTTTTCTGCTTGATTTAAAGTGGTCTTTAAGGTGGACTGCGCTAACCCTAACGACCGCGCTACTTCAGATTTCTTCTCCCCCCGTCTCGACCCGCCTGATTATTTGCATTTTTACATCCAAAGATGTAAAAATGCAACATTTCCTTTGCACCTTTGATACACAACGATTACTTCCACTAGAAGGCCTTTTGCCAGACATTACGGAGGCTTTTATTCGCTAATTATTAGAGTCCAGATGTTTAGGCAGTAAAAACCCTTAAAAAAGCCGGGTAAATAAGCAGTAAAAACCCCCCAAAGGCATTTATAAATTTGCTTTCAAGAAACATTTAATCTAGAATAATACCTTTATATACTCGTACACATAATACATATTACAACGCCCTTGATGAACAAAACGGTAGGTATTGAAACTTTTGGTTACACAACAATGACAAGGATTTAAATTTCAAAAAATGTTTAATGTAAAATAATACTGTTATGCACGCTCAGTTTCTGTTTTATGAAAATGAAAATGAAAATGAAAAGGTTTATTGGCAGACTATAGTCCATATGACAAATATTATTAATACAATGACAGTTCATATACTAAGGATAGAAATATATACAAGTGATTAGAAATAATACTGTAATGTCTAAGTTAAGTGGAGCTACAGACAGACGTTTTCGTACCAAGAGGTCCATAGCTTAGAGGATAAATGGCATGACTCATGGATAGCTTGGATGATCGGGTTGGTTGATTTTTTAATTCTTTGCATTAGACTGTGTT
The DNA here is from genome assembly GCA_023014485.1 of Bathynomus jamesi. NCBI lineage: Eukaryota > Metazoa > Arthropoda > Malacostraca > Isopoda > Cirolanidae > Bathynomus > Bathynomus jamesi. The sequence continues at coordinate 165,266 of JAJOZX010005537.1, read as the reverse complement.
GAGCACGTCTTGTTACCCCCGGGAAGTTCGGGACATTGCGGGTAGCAAACATTTGCGAAGCTGAGCATCTCTGGGGTAATTTATGTAAGAGTCTAAAAGACCTGTTGTACAGCAAATTTAGAGTTCTGCCAGAACCTTTTTTATAATTCACCCACAGTTGCTGTCCGTATATATTACTGCAGAAAGTACGAAAGAGAGTGTCTTTAGCTTCACTTGTACAGAATCGAAAGTTCCTTATGGTCATATTCGCTTTAGCACACAGGCTTCGAGATTGTTTTCTTATATCCGAGTCATCACTCAAGGAACTGGTAATAGTTTGACCCAAATACTTAAACTCTTGTACTTCTTCAATTACTTCACCATTCATTTTAAACATTATATCAGCTGGCTGATTACAGTTTTTAGGATGAAATTGCATAACCTTAGTTTCTGTAACATTAAAAGGAATATCATGTTTCTGCGAATACACTTCGCAGACTTTTAGTAGCCGATCCAGACCTTTAACAGAGGGACTTATTAACACCATATCATCGGCATAAACTAAGTTATTTATCCTTGTGTTATCTATACAACATCCCACTGTTGCCTCATTAAGTGAAGCAATTAATCCGTCGATATACACATTAAACAGCATAGGGGAGAGCAAGGAGCCTTGTCTCACCCAGCAAGAGGAGCCAAAACACTCTGATAGTACATTGCCCCACCTAACAGTGAAAGATTGGTGGGAATACCAAAATTTCAATAAATTTAATATGTACATGGGAACCTTCCTGTCTTCTAGTCTTGCAAATAAAATATTGTGGTTCACCCTATCATATGCCTTACTTATATCTAGGAAACAGCTATAAATAGTTGAATTACTGTCAATGTATTTAGATATTGTTTCTTTAAGTACATAGATACACAGGTCAGTTGAGTGGGACCTTTTAAAGCCAAACTGATTAGATGTCCATAGGTAATCATTTAATCGGAGTAACAATAGTTTTTCTAGTAGTTTCGAGAAGCAGGAAGCGACAGCAATAGGCCTGTAATTATTGCTGGACAGAATGTCTTCATACTTATTTTTGACCAGGGGCAAGATATATACCCTCATGAACTCCGCAGGGATATAGCTATGAGCAAGCATGGCTGATAGGAGCAATGATATATGCAGACATACTACGTCATTTGCATATTTTAAGTGCTCATTCGATAAGTCATCTACCCCTGACGCAGAACCAGTCTTTAACTCTTTAATCAACCTCTTTACTTCAGAAAATGATATCAAAGTATTCTCCTTTGTCCCTCCCACAATCGTTTCGCTGCAATCTATCTTAAGATTATCCCTACTCACACTGTTAAGAATGTTAGAACAGTGGTTTTTCCACAGCTTTGCAATTTCATCCTCCTCCGACACCCCATCGATTGTCGGAGGGAAGACATTTTTGACACCCGTTTGATTCTTAACAAATTTCCAAAAAATGTTATTATCGTTATTTATGCGAGCTTCACAGGCTTTTGATGCTCGAATAGACTCTTCTTCCTGTTTACATCGCCTTATTGCCGCCTTATACTGACCCCGACTTCTGCACATATTCATGTATACCGGGGTCCTAATCTGGGTCTACCATGAAAGCACCACAAATCATAAGCGTCTTTCGATTCTCTCTTCAGGGGGGCAATAAGATCATTCCATCCAGGAATAATCTTAGTATGATAGTTGTAAGATTTAATCAGGGGGCTTCCTGCTTCTCTTAACAGGGATATTATTTTACTATAATACCTATCTATGAGTTTACAGTGAGAATCATTTGAACAAGGATCATTACAGGCAAGGTGCAAAATTTCTAAATTATTAAAGAGGTGACTTGTTCTGTCTTTGTATTCTATTCTCTGCTGTATCGTAACATTGGACCAATCGACGCGATTATTCTTACCTATTGAGTTCTTGTTAAGTCGTGTTGCGCATAAATTGGTAACGTTAATTAATATTTCTAATGGTTCATGATCAGAAAGAAGGAAATCATGCAGAATATGAACTCTAACAATTCGATCCTTTAGAGTTTAGATTATTACTAGCGAGACAATGATCAATCCACCTGGTGGTACCACTCATATCACTAACGTATGTAAAATTACCACTGGCTACCCCTAATACATCTACTGTACATCACTTATACTTACATTGGCCGACTCGGACATGTTACCCAATTCTACAAAGAATTCCGAGTTCATGTGTGCGTTAAAGTCCCCCATTATTATACAGTGAGAATATTTGGGGTTATCTGATAATGAGTTAATTTTGTACAGCAAATCAATGTATTCATCTAGATTACTGCCGTTGTTATATGGTAAATAGCAGTTAACAATTAATATACAATCACTGTTTACTTGTAATTCAATGCCTAACCACCTTACATTATCACTTGTTAAAAATTTTATAGGTTTTGACAAATTTTTCCTTATTAAGAAAGCAACACCACCAAAAGGCCTACCGTACATTAATTTATCTGACAAGTCTACTGCTGATGACGCATGGTACATAAAGTCATCATGGATGGTAGAGAGGAATTTTAGCTCTTGCTTAGGTAGCCAGTGCTCCTGCAGGAGTATCAAATCTGCACTGTCGCAGATTTTATGAACATCTACAGTTGAATTCCTCACTGACCTTACATTATATGAGACTATTTTCAACAAGTTAACCGCCATGACTGATAGAGAATTTATTATTAGTAAAATTATTATTATTATACACAGTACAACTTTCAGGCATTACCGTTAGGGCGCCTATTATTATTATTATTATTATTATTATTATTATTATTATTATCATTACTATTATTATTATTATTATTATTATTTTGCCTGGTATCAAATCTCCTGTAAAAGTGAATAAGCTTCTTAACAATAATACCGTCTGGCCATTGACTCATATTATACGGGTTGAAATGCGCATTTATACCTTTAATTATTACTGTGTTCACCAATGACTTCTTCCATCATATATCGAATATCGCTTGCCTCGTTTGAGAGCTGAATTCGCGACACAAAGAGGGTGAGATTCCCCCTCGGTGGCCTCGCCGCGGAGACCGGTTGAGGAAACCTTCGGGAAGGGCGCCTGTTAACAGTTACCCACCCGTCGTCCTCCTCCCTCGATCTCCCTGAGGCAGGGTACGCCTGCCTGGGGGATGAGTGGCACAACCTTTGGGGGATAGGAGGCCTCTCCCTTACTCTGTGGCTTGGTGAGGGTCTGTTAGCGATGTTTATAACATGACGGCCGCGCGTGCCCCTCCTTCTTCGGTGGGAGGGGGGGGGAACTGCGCAACGAGCGAGGCGTAATCGAACACCTCTCCTCTGCAGTGGGAGGCAGGGAAGAGGGCAATGATGCCTCGTCTCTCGACATTGGACCGTCCCTGTTCCTCATTGTGAAATCGGGAGCAGGGGTCCTTTCCTGAACGGGAGGGGGGTTGACCGCTACTCCTGCATGCTGCGTTTCCTCCCCACCTTCAGGGGGGGGGAGTTGGAGGCGGGGATTTCGTTTCCCTCGCTGCCCGACGCGCTTCTTGGAGCTCTGGCTTGCTGAACTACTTCCGAGTAACTGGGCTTTGGGAGGAGCGTCTCTCTCAACGCATCTCACTCTGACCGGAATTGTTCTAGCGAAATCGCGTTTTTCTGATCTGACACCACGTGTTGGTGTTTCAGTTCAACTATCGACTTTTGTACCTCATTATACTGTTTGACGAGCACCGAGACGTCTACGTCACCCATAGAGATTACCGAAATTCTATGGAAGTTAGTAACGTAAAAGGTAATATTGTTCTCATTATCCCGGAGGGCCGACACTTTATTTATAATGTCTTTCAGGGTATTCTCGTTTCTAGAATTACCTCTACGAGTTGGGAGGGTAGCACTGAACAGGGTGTTTAATTGTACTCTCGCATGTTCTATTTCTTCTGAATCATAAAAATCATGACAGACAGATACAAGAAGGTCTGTCCTAATATGATCTACTTTGTCAAATATAAAACATAACAATGGATTTTCTACAAGATTTACAGCAGACGACCCCATTGTATCTGTAACGGCTTGCGGGGGAACGTAGCTGGTGGGGGGTGGTTGGGGGTGGAGATGGGGGGAACGCCGAAAGGGGTCCCACTTCTCGTCCCTTTAAATCATGCTCGGGATACCAACGGTTCGATGCTCAGGCATCTTTTCACATTAATTATGTAACTATTACTAACTATGACACACAAAGTATACACGCGGAGTCACTGTACGATTATACCGTAATGAAACATACATTTCCCGCGATCACCGTCAAAACTTTTACTATTAAACGGAAGATTCGTAGTGCATATAGTGGGGGTAGGGCGGGAGAGGGGAACGGGATGGGGATGCTAAAAGGACTGCCCACTCCTTGTCCCTTTAAATCATGTAAGCGTGTAAGTTTGTAAATATACCTAAAGTAATAAAACCTATTTATTTGCTTGGTCTTTCATTTAAGATTTCAGAGCCTTTACCTGGCCTTTTGAAAAAATTTTGAACAGTTTATGTAGTTAAAATTCACTCGTTCATTCGTTTCGTTCGTTCATTCGTTCGTATGCCCGCTATTTCAAGGTCACTGTTTAATACCTCATCAGTCCAAGAAGATAGTGCCGGATGTCGCTAGAAAATTTTGAGGCTATATTATATGTATTATTATTAATTAAGTATCGTGGACCATATAATGAGATTGTAGCTGGATAGTCTTGGCACATTTACAAATTTTATTGTATAGGTAACATACCGGTTCACTGACTTTAAACCCTGTTAATTTGATAGTAAGACGGAGCACAAAACTGACAAGCGTCACTGGCACTGGCGAAACAAATATATAAAACAAACTAATAGGCCTATTTTAGGGCTGTAATGGACTAATACTAGAAAATAATGAAAAAAAGGCAAATAAGGCACTTTTTTCTGTAAACGCAAAAAAAAAGAAGCATTTATGGCATTTTCCCTGAAAATCTGGGCTCTAGTACTTGTACACAAACAACAAATACAGGGCGTCCCAAAAAAATGTATACACACTTTAACAGCTGATAGCTCAATTGATGTTTCTTTCTTTCCAAGTTAAACCCATTAGAATTAATAATGGCAGTCAGACTAAGCTTTGAACAAAGGAAATTCATTCTAAAATGCTACTGGAAGTGTGAAAACGCAGTTGAAGTGCAAATACAGTTTAGGAGGGAGTTTCAAACAGATCCACCAACGCGACTTACCATCACTCGAATTAGAGATAAGTTTGAAGCCGATGGAACTGTTCAGAATGTCCACAAGAAGCGTTCCGGAAGACCACGGACATCGACAAGCCCCACAAAGCAAGAAAGAGTACTGGAAACGTATCACCAAAGTCGAAGAAAATCTGTGCGGCAAGCGAGTCGTGAGGTAGGAATTTCAGAATCGTCTGTCCAACGCATTTTGAAGCGCTGTCAATGGAAAAGTTACATTCCAAGATTAGTCCATGCTATTAATGAAGATGATCCGGACCGAAGAGTGGAGTATTGCGAGTGGTACTTGACACGATGTGGATGTGGATTGGACGAAGGGGTTTCGTAGAATACCCTCCGCGTTCACCAGACCTCACACCACTAGACTTTTTTTTATGGGGATACTTAAAAGACAAAGTCTACGCTATAAAACCTGCAACAGTCGCTGAATTGAGAGCAGCCATTGAACGAGAATGCACACAAATACCAAACGAAATGTTTCGTGATGTTTGCGATTCCATTGCTTCGCGTTATCAGCAGTGCCTGGACCAGAACGGACGTCAGTTTGAAAACAGGCGTTGACAAAACAATTAAATGATGTCTGTAGATTCTATTACATTTTGAAAATGAAATGTATTTTAATAAACACTGCCTTTATAAGTATTTAAAGTGTGTATACATTTTTTTGGGACGCCCTGTATAGTTCACCGAACAATGGCGGGCGGGAGAAGGAGACTAGCGAAGTTCTTTACTGATTGGCTGATGAGAAATGCAAAGAAAACATTGCCGTGGTTGCGTTTACAAGGATCTGGCAACGTTTGTTCGTATTTTTTGAATCGTATGATTTTTTTGTTTTCCAAAAAAGCCCTCCAGGGCAGATTTCGTTATAAAGGAGCTTCGGTCCCAAAGGATTCATTAATAGAGGTATTACTGTATTTTCATTCGTTAGTCTTTCAGTTAAAAGTTTGTGGATTAAGTATAATCAGATTCTCATTCCTTCTTGGTAAAGTTATTCTAGTCGAAGGCTTTCAAGTGAATCCTATTAATTTTATTTTATTTAATTTTATTTTCCATTTTTGATAGTACATTTTGTTTAATTTTCTTAAATTATTTCGTTATTGTAAGTCTGTATATTCGAGGACGAATTTGGGTCGGTTTCATTTTCATTTTAAACTTGAGTTTTGAAACTGACTTCCTCTTTATAAATGTCAGTTTAAGTCAAACTTCGAATTTAAGTTAAGCGTAACGTCAGAATCTTTGCAATTATTAATTATTTGGGAATTTATTTTTCGAGTTTATAAACATTTTAAACTAATGTTTTTGTTCTTTTGAAATTCTTTACTTGGTATCTATCTTCGTTTCAATTGGTTATTTGAATTCTGACTAAACCTTTTGGACATTAATATCTTTAAGGATCTATTAAAACACAAGTTAAGTTTGATTTATTTAAAAAGTATGTCAGCTGGATTTCCTATGAGTAATAGAACTTTTCAGTGAGTATCAATTCGATTGGATTATAGTAAAATTTATTACATAAGCCATCCTTCCGAACCTGTGAAGAGAAGCTTTTATAAAAATTTGGAAATAGAGTTTTGTAAATTAATATTAAGTGGACACCACAATAAATAAAAAAATGTTAAGAATATATTAGGTATATAAAAAGGCACTGTAACAGCGTAGCATGGTCACGGTTCCTCCAACTGCGTAAATGAGTAAATAACATTTAAACATTTTGAGGCTGGATACTTTTTTAGGTACTTTCCTTTTATCCCGGACCCCAGACTTTTTGCCAGATTCGGACGCCACTTGTCAGATTGCCAAATTTCATTGCCAAATTTTTTTTTAAATGTTAAGTAACTAACCTAACCTAACCCAACACAACACAACCCCAGGTTAGGTTAGGTTAGTTGCTTTGCCAATTTTTCTTTAAATGTTAAGTAACTAACCTAACAACCTAACCTAACCAGGAGTTGGGTTAGGTTAGGTTAGTTACTTAACATTTAAAAAAAAAATTGGCTATGAAATTTGGCAATCTGGCACAACATTTGAGGTCATATGACGGAGGGGACCTACAGCTTTACGTGGGATCCGAACCACGGGTCGCTACATAATCTAGGCGCGGAGGACGATCTCCCATCCAACTACTACCCAGATCCAATGTCGCTTAACTTCGCTGATCTCCGAGAAGCGGTGTTACGACATTGACCACGACGTAGCCTATATATATATATATATATATATATATATATATATATATATATCCCCGCCTGTGGCTACCTTGTCGTGGTGGGTGGGCTCCCGTGTTGACTCAGTGGGCTACGTCCAACCACAGAAGACGGTTCTCTCCTTATAAAATCGCGAACAGAGGCAGAAACGAATGCCCTACTCTTCCTCACAAAAGTCCTCGGATGCTCAGTGACCATTTCCCCTCACCCTCACCTGAACCAGAGTCAGGACACTATCTTCGTTACCCGTTTATTGATGATACCCGAGAACGAGTTATTAGAAGACCTCACCCCAGGGTATCATTAAGATTCATATATTCACGTCTCGTCACGGAGGTACCTCCTCCCCCACCCCGCGTCTCCTCCTCACGTTCAACACCCTAGTCCCTCCCGGTCGTATTGTGTGGGGCATGGGAGACTGCGCGTCATGCTAGTTCTCGGTCCGCCCATACATTCAAGACCCGACCCGTTGCTTTAAGTACAATAAGTTTGGGCACGTCAGTTCGGTATGCCGACAGCCACAACAACTGTGCGTACGTTGCGGGGATATCGCCCACCCACAACGATGTCCCAACTCGCCTAAATGCTCAAACTGCGCCGGCACACATCCTCCGTCTCGCAAATGTATCTTTTTTAAGTTTGAGAAGGAGGTCCGGGTCCTGCGTGGCGGAGTTCATCAGCCTCCGAGAGGCGCGAGACACGGTGCGGAGTCGGGAGGTGAGGCCGGGGGTCTCTTATGCTGCAGCCCTCGGCTCGCCGTCTGCATCCGCCACTCAAACCCTCATCGACTACTAATCCCCCTTCCCGATCGGGCCCCATCCCGGACTCGGCAGCCGCCTGTCCCCCTACCATGCCTCCTCACCATGCGTCTCCAAAGCTACAAACTTCCCAGAACTCTGGAATCGGGACTCTCGGTTCCCGTCTCCCAGGAACCCCGCCCTCACTGCAGTCTGTGTTACCCAACCCTAGCGCCCGGGGTAAATCAACGAGGCGGAGACACCGGAGTGAGTCTCCAGACTCACCAACCATCCAACAAGCCTCCCTCTCTTCTCCTAAATCTAAAAAAAAGAACTCGTGCACCTACACCCTTAACCTCGCCTTAACACTCACCTCTGCAAAAGTTGATAGTCGTAGCTGACGTGCACGACCCACCACCTAGGGCGAGACGCGGGGCAGATAACCCCACATCCGAAGATCCAGTGGACGCGGCACTGGCACGCCTACATGGTGTGACCAGAGTACCCTTGGCCGCACCCCCGAGCCTCATGAATCTACCCTTACCCCCTGATGCCATCTCCACCCCACCATGAGAACACCCTGGCTCATCCCCCTGTACCCCGACTGAACCGGCCCCTCTCATATCTTCGGCTCTTCCCTCATCGGCCACCCAGACTTTGTTCTCTCCCCCACCCGCCCGGTTTTACTGGTACCCCCTGTCGTCACCCCGGGTGTCCAGGGGAACCACAGACAAACGGGGAGGTGCCAATTTGGACAACGGAACCCTCCCCCGTTGCATGACAACTGGACCCTGACTAGAGACTCCTCACCCTCTGAGCCCGCGACGGTCCCCTGGCTGTCGCAATCCACGCCTCCCGTCTCGTTCGGTCGACTCTGCCCCACAGTCCCCGAAGGGGTTGGCAGGTCAGCCGATTCCTTTCTTGTTGAACGGCAGGTGACCCGATTCCCTCCTTGATGAACGGCAGGTGACCTGATTCCCTCCTTGGTGAACGGCAGGTGACCCGATTCCCTCTTTCGTGAACGGCAAGTGACCCGATTCCTTCCTTGGTGAACGGCAGGTGACCCGACAGGTCCCCGACAGGCCCCCGACTTTCCCCCCGCCATCATGAACCTAGATCTTCATCCACAGTCTAACTCCCTAGCACCTTCACCCTCTCCACTTCTCCCTCGTCCAACAATGAACCCTCCAAAAGCGACGATCCTGCAATGGAACTGTAGGGGAATCTTCGCAAATTACGAAGGCCTAAATTCCCTGATTGCCTCTGCTCGTCTGGTATGTCTGTTTCCAGGAGCTAATCCTGGGGACCAGACCAATGACCTGCCCCACCGGATATTCTAGCACTACCTCTCCGTCAGAGATGGGCAGTATTTAAATACCTATTTAAATACATTTGTATTGTAATACTTGTATTTATAAATACTTTTTTTGGTGTGTATTTAAATACATATTTAAATACTTTGAAAGAGTATTTGTTATTTGAAAATACATATTTTTAAATACATTTCGCAAATACATTTCTTAGCCTCAACTGTCAGATAACAATTTGCGCCCTGAAACAAAGTACAAAATCTTTCTAATCATCTAAGCCACCTGATCCAGTCGTTACTAGATGGGCCAGTTGGTTGAATGCAGCGTTTTATTACGCAAGACATCTTCCAAAAGTAAGACAGATTGTGGAAGGATTCGAGGGCAACGGGATCCTCGTTAAAAGAGCGAAAGCTGGCATCAAATCAGATGGGTTAGGTTTTCAGTTCTTACAGTTGCAAGAACAGTACTCTTCATTATGTTCTCTTTTAGAAAAAAATGGAGACTACAGATTTTACTATCAAAGAAGCATACGAAGCGGTCAATACCATATTTTGGAGAAGATTATGTTAATATAAAAAATTATATCAAAAAGCGTTTGCAAACAAATGAGATCAAGGATATAATTTTGATGACCAGGAATGCTATATCTCCATCATTATACGTTCTACTAAAAAACTGTCAACCTACCTGAGGCTACCTCAGCATCAGTCGAAAGGAGTTTTTCGATTCTTCGAAAACTCCTAGCCAAAGACAGAAACTTCAAACCCGAAAATGTTAAAAACTATATTGCGGTGTTGTATAATGCAGATGTGGAATAATTGTATTTAAAGATGTTAACTGACTGCATGTGGAGTGTTGTATAATATATTAGTTTTATGTATCAATCTATAAATAGATTATACAATTTATCACTAAAATTACACAACTAATAGTTTGTAATCACGAAAATTGCTTTACAATAAGTCAAATTAGACAATTTAATGGTACATATTTATTAGGTTAATGAAGTCAATTTTGGAGGAAAATAAAGTCAATTTTGTTTTTGTTTTTAGGTCAATAAAAAATTGCCCTACTTATGAGTTATGCATATATGTTTATAAAGTCTAATAGATGATAATATCAATAAACTAATGTTACCAAGAGACAGGTTTTCGAAAAAAATTCTGTCATGATATAGTTGGATAAGTATTTAAAAATATATTTGAAATGTATTTAAATACATTTTTGATACAATGTATTTAGTATTTAAATACATTTTGAAAATATGTAATGTATTTGGTATTTAAATACTTTTTAAGGAAGTAATGTATTTAGTATTTAATTATATTTAAAGTATTTTGTGCCCATCTCTGCTCTCCGTCTCCTACCTGCACACGAAGGGGGGCTGCCATCCTCGTCCACCGTACAGTCCCCTTTCACAACCTCTCTATCAGATCCCCGTTACAGGTGGTTGCTGCCAGGATTTTCCTGGACAAGCAATACACAGTCTGCTCAATCTACCTCCCCCCCTCACTCCTAAATTTCCCGCGATGACCTGGTTGAGGTTGTTCAACAACTCCCCAGGCTCTTCCTACTCTTGGGCGATTTCAATAGTCGCCACCCCCTGTGGGGAGATACGACCTCCACTTCTGTGGCTCCGACCCTGATTATTCTCATGGCTGAACTCTCCTTCGAGTGCTTCAACGACGGCTCTCCCACATACTAACACCACCAGATGCGCCCAGTCCTGTATAGATTTATCATTCATCTCGACGGACGGCTTCCTGGACTTTACCTGGCAAGTGCTTCGGGATGACCACGGCAGTGACCACTTCCCTGTTTGCCTCGCATTAAATCGGCACGACCAGACCGTTCGGTACTGGAGAAGTGGATAACGGCCAGAGCTAATTGGCCACTTTTCCGGGACAACACTTCTACACGTACGACGGCCCACTTTCCATCCTCCGATGAATGCATTGCGTACTTTGAGGCGACTGTTGTCACAGCTGCAAGCACCAGCATTCCACGATCTTCTGCCTACCCACGAGCCCGACGAGTACTCTGGCGGAACCCAGAGTGCGCCGAGGCCACTCGAGCCAAGAAGAGGGCTACCCGACGATTTTATCGTACGCGAACCCCTACCCATCGCATGGAGATGCAGCGGGCCAGAGCCGTTGCTCGCCGTGCGATGAAGAAAGAGTAAGAGGACGGGATCCCACAGTGAAGCATCCTCAGTGTCATATGCTTTTCATTAGTAATGAACACAGTAGCAAAATCCCTTCCACCCACCGTCCGTTCCTCCATCTACGCAGACGACCTTGCGATATGGTTCGCGGGGCGGGAACTGCCCGTCGTCGAACGACAAATTCAGCTCGCCATCCATCGGGTGGAGAGGTAGGCGACATCAGTTGGTTTCCGCCTATCCACCTCTAAAACCAAAAGCATGGTCTTCAGCAGAAGAAGATCTACAGCCATACCTGCCCCCTCGGTCACGTTATACGGCGAGCCCCTTGAAGTGGTGCCCACCGCGCGGTTTATGGGCATGACCTTCGACCGACGGCTAAACTGGGTTCCCCACCTCAGGCACCTGAAACACACACTCCAGCGTCCCCTCGCTCTCTTAGACCACCTTTCCCACACCACGTGGGGCGCTGACCGACGCTCGCTCCTCCGTCTTTACACCTCCGTGGTCCAGTCAAAGCTGGACTATGGGAGTGTTGTATACGGATCTGCCTCCAGCACTTCCCTCCGAATCTTGGACCCGGTATTTAACAGGGGCCTCCGTCTCTCCACCGGTGCCTTCCGATCCTCCCCAGCTTCCAGCCTCCAAGCAGAATGTAACTACCTCCCTCTCATCCACCGACGGGGTCTGCTCCTCATGAGAACCTACTTTCTTGCGCAGAGGCTGCCCTCGTCACTTCTTTGCGCGGCAATTTTAGAACCTCCACCCCAGGGTCAGAGCTGGCACTTCACGGAAGCGATCCGCTCTTTCCTGGATCTTTCCAACATGCCCTCTCCCTCAGTCACCCCCATCTCGTATCATATCCATCCTCCCTGGCTCCTCACCCCTATCAAGTTTTGCAGGGACTTATGTGCCCTGCCGAAAGCTACCACGACCGGTACAGTAAACAAGTCGCTTTTCCAGGAACACGTAACCCGACACCTGAACACTGTCCCCATCTATACGGATGGTTCCTGATCAGAGGTTGGTGCGGCTGCCTCAGCGGTTGTAGTGACCCAGCCGCTCTCTAGAGCCGTTCCCCTTCCCCGTGAGGCCTCTGTCTTTTCAGCAGAACTCTTCGCTATTCTGGAAGCCCTCGACATTATAAGCATCCTCTCCGCCAACTCCTATGTCATCTACTCAGATTCCCAAGGCGCACTGCTCTCCCTTGAAAAATTTAACCACTCTCACCCACTTGTCCGCACCATCCAACAAACCTTCCACTCCTTAACGGCATCCCAGCACAAGACGGTCACCTTCTGCTGGGTCTCGACACATGTTGGTATCCGGGGTAATGAGGAGGCGGACCGTAAAGCGAAATCCGCTTGCTCATTGCCAGTCTCCACCCGGCCCCTCCCTTTCACGGATTTTTTCCCGACTCTCTGGTCCCACTTCCGTTCCATCTGGCAACGGGAATGGGACCAGGCTATAAACAACAAACTCCAGCGGATAAAACCACAACTTGGGTATTGGGCTTTCTCGTTCCATAGGCCCCGTCATAAAGAAGTGGTTCTAGCCCGTCTCCGCCTAGGGCACACACGACGCACACACGGTCACCTTATGGCTAAATTGCCAGCCCTGCTCTGCCCCACCTGCCATACCCCCATCACCGTCGTCCACCTCCTGGTCGAATGCCCGAATCTGTCTGACCTCCGCCACAGCTGTTTCCCCTACCTGTCCCACATCCCCACATCCGAACGTCTCCAGTCCATACTCGTCCATACTTCTCAGCGGAAGCGATTTTCTCATACCTCACCCACTCTCAACTACTTCACTGCATCTAAATTTATACCCCTCCTCCCACATATTCAATAACTGAACTTCTCATCCCCTCAGTCTAATACTCCCATCCCAGCGACACGACCCACCCTTTGTTTCGCCGAGATATGTACCACTCTAGGTACGAATCGGAGGTTAAAAAAAAATATATATATATATATATATATATATGTATGTATATATATATATATATATACAGGGTGTCCCATAAGTCCGGCATCATAGGAAAAATAATAAAAAAAGGCAAAACAAAAGCTTTTATTTACAGAACGTGCTCAATATGTCCACCATTGTTTTCAATACACAAATTCAGACGTGATACCCAGTCAGCAAGCACACGGTGAATGATGTCAGGAGTAATGGTGTTACATGCTCTAATAATGCGCTTCTTCCTTGAGCATATGTAGGTAGGTGCCTCCAGTGACTTGTTCATCGAAAAAGAGGGGGCCTATGATGCGATCCTTTCAAATGCCACACCATACCATCACCCGAGATGCACCGTGTTCCTTTGAAGAGGTATACCAGTGAGGGTTGTTTTGAGACCAGTAGCGGGTGTTCTGTCGATTTACCTCACCATTTCCATAAAAAAAAGTCTCGTCACTGAACAGAATGGTGGACGGGAAATTGGCATCCCGAGCATAAGAAAAATATGAATTATGGTTTGTAGAATAGAAACATATGAATTTCTCCTATGATGCTGGATTTATGGGACACCCTGTATATATATATATATATATATATATATATATATATATATTATATATATATATATATATATAAATAACAGAAACTGAGTGTGCATAATAGTATTATTTTACATTAAACATTTTTGAAATTTAAATCCTTATCATTGTTGTGTAACCAAAATTTTCAATACCTACTGTTTTGTTCACTATAATGGTGCTGTGATATGTATTATTTATACGTGTATAATGGTATTATTCTATATTTACTTATAATAGGATAAGTACTTACTTGCAGACTTATGACAATCAGTTTGGCTTTAGAGTGAAACATGGTACTGACATGTGTATTTATATGCTAAAGGAAGCCATCCTAAAGTACAAGATGCCAAGTAGCAATGTATATTCCTGTTTTTTGGATGCATCAAAAGCATTCGATAGAGTTAACCATCATAAACTTTTCAAGAAACTCTTGTGTCGAGGGGTACCTAAGTATATATTTAGGATACTTGCATTCTGGTATACAGAGCAGACCATGTTTGTAAGATGGAAAAGCACTGTATCACCAGATTTTAAGGTAACTAATGGTGTTAGGCAAGGAGGTATATTATCACCCTATCTTTTCTGTGTATACATGGATGACCTTACCAATGAACTAAAAACTGCACGGACTGGTTGTGTCATTGGAAAAAATTAATCATTTAATATATGCTGGTGACCTTGTTCTTCTTTCACCCTCTCCCCATGGGCTGAGAGTACTATTGAGATATGTGAACAATATGGTATAGAAAATGACATCACCTATAATGGGGCAAAGAGTTGTATTTTGATTTTTAGGTGTAATCTACTGAAACATGTATCATGTGGGTCTTTTGAAGTGAATGGTCAGGCTATACCTGTCAAAGGGCAAATACAGTAAATCCTCGATTTAACAAACTAATACCAGCTACCCCATTCCCTTAAATCGAAAATTCCCTTAAATTGTACAAAATTTCAGGCATTGAAAAAAATTATGCATAGTGCTTAGGAAGAATTCCCTAGACAAAAAAAAGTAGACATGGCTTACCTTAAAATTTGGGGATTATGCTGTTTGTTGTAGGTGGCCTGACACAGGTATGATCCCCAAACCTGTGCCAGGCTTGAGGGGATGAATTACTCTGTCTCAACATCACCTTCCAGAAGCACGGCAGGTACCTCTGGGGTAGTGGAAGCACTGCGAGAAAAGCTGAGGGTTGGAACTGGTGAAGATGAAGGAGTTGATGACAATCCTGATGTTGAGGGTAGTGGAACATCAAGAGAAGAATGGCTGTCAGATCTTCGTCTTTGAGGGGCAGGAGGCTTGAAGAAATCATCAATCTTAGTCTGGATCGGGGCACACATGGCTTGTTGTTTCTTGACGACCCTGGTTCTCGTCTCCCTCAGATGGTCATAGAAGGGCTGCAGGTCTTCATGCTTGGTGGTGATCAGGAAGTTGAGGAGCGCATCAAGATTATTTCGCACCTCAGCAGCTTCATCGATGGAGTTGTAGATGTCTCTTCTTCTTCCAAGCTTGTTTCTAAGGGACTTGAGGCCAAAGAAACTTCTGCAGAAAGCGTTGATTATCCCCTGGTCCATAAGTTGGATTAGTGAAGTGGTGTTCGGCGGCAAATACTTGACCCTTATCTTCCCTTCAGTGGAACACAACACATCAACAGAAGGATGCGCAGGAGCATTGTCCAAGAGCAACAGGGCCTTAACTTTTCTATAATTCACTCCCTTTTCCTTCACCTGGAAAGACTGGACAGCTGGGACAAAGCAGTTGTCGAACCAGTGCTTGGTAATCTCCCTCGTGAACCAAGCTTTCTTGTTACCCTCATAGGACACAGGGAGACTGTTCATGAAGGGGCGTAATGTCGTTGGCCTCTTCGCAGTTCCAACAACCATCGGCTTCAGGCTGTGGGTACCATCGGCATTGGCACACAGCAGGACAGACACACGACTCTTGCTCATTTTGTGCCCGGGGACACTTGCCTCTGCTCTCGCTGCCCGCGTGTTGCTTGGCAATGCCTTCCAAAAGAGGCCCGTCTTATCACTACAGTATTGTAGATTTGGAAGTCCTGCAGATTCGTTTCTATCCTCAGCACCTTCATCTCTTCTACGAAGGGAGCAACACTGGCGGTATCAGCACTGCATCTTTCGCCGACAATCTTGTGGTCCGTGATATTGTGTCGGGCACAGAACGTAGTCACTCAGCTAGTACTAGCATGAAAATTTTCAATATTTAATTTTTCTGAAAACCTTAATCCAGCTGACTGGATCCCTGGACTTCAGACCGGCAGCCCTTGAGCCCTTTGCTGTTTGGACCAGTTGTACACCGTGTGCGGAAATTTGTACGTTAACATTTGTACGACGGAAATTTATACGCCAGCATTTGTACGCCAGAACATTTATACGACTGGAAATTTATACGACTGACATTTGTACGACGGTAATTTAAGTATGCGCTCTACCGGACTTTTTTGACTTAAGTATGCGATCTACCCATGATAATAACCGTGACTTAATTTTTTTATACAAACATAAGCACAGGTGCAAAAAAATAAATAAATAAATAAAAGTAAACATTATTTAAATATTTTGAAAATAATTTCAATTTGAAGAATTTTAAATTTTATCATGTATCACAGCGCATTAAAGGATTAACAGGTAGGTAAATGGTTATTGAATAGGTACAGGTGGTTAGGTTAGGTTAGGTTAGGTTAGGTTAGGTCTGGAGATTAATGAGAAAAAACTCGCAAGATTTGTTCTCCGACTTTTTAAATGACATTCGTTAGGTTAGGTTAGGTTAGGTTAGGTCTGGAGATTAATGAGAAAAAACTCGCAAGATTTGTTCTCCGATTTTTTAAATGACATTCGTTCTGTATATCGCTAGTTACATTTTCTCTAAAATTGATAAGCTGAAATCTAGTTTCAATAATGTATTTAATTAGTGTAATATGTAATTTCATAATTTGTGATAATTTGTATTTTAACTTACCTAGTTTCAAATTCAATTTTATTAACTGATCATGAATTTCTTGCGTATAACGTATAAATTACCGTTGTACAAATGCTTGGCGTATAAATTTCCAGTCGTATAAATGTTCTGGCGTACAAATGCTGGCGTATAAATTTCCGTCATACAAATGTTGGCGTACAAATTTCCGGGTTTCGTTGTACACTGCGTCGTCCAGGTCTTGATGTGATGGCTTCTTTAATGACTTTTTTTCGAGAGCCTTATTTTTGTCACTAGCACAAGCATTCGTCTCATGCTGCAGCCTATAGCTCTTAAGGTGCTGCTTATCACCTTTCAGTAGGTAAACTTGTGTTTTTCTGATGTTATACCCTGCCATCACAGCAGCCACTGACGCTCCTTTCTCAAGTTTTTCAGTTATCTCTAACTTCTGTGCAATAGTTAAACGCACTCTTTTCACCTTCTCACCACCACTTGTTCTCTGAAATACTTTCGGCATGATAATAAAAGCACAGTTAAGCACAAACACAGGCACAAACACAGTGAGCAGCAATGCAACACAGCGGCGAGGCGACAGGGTACAGACTGGCCACATGTAAACAAAACACGAACACACGAAAACACGTGCGCGTCCGTCCCTCCTTTTTACGGAGCACTATTCTGATTCGCTAAATTGATCACTCAATAACGGAGAAAAAGCCTTCCGCTAAATCGCTCCTCCGTTATATCGAGGATTTACTACTTAGGTCATTGAGAGGCAACGTAAAAAGCTGTATTTACAGGATAACATGCTAGTAAGGAAATTTGGTATGTGTTCAGAATCAGTTAAAACTTATCTTTTTAGAACTTACTGTACTGCATTGTATACATCCCATCTGTGGTGGAACTATACAAAAACTGCTATGAATAAACTCTCTGTTGCTTATAATAATATTTTTCGCATGCTATGTAGGGAATCAAAATGCTGGCCTTATTTTTGTACTGTACTTGTATGTTAGGTTAAGCGGCTATGTTGGCCTTATTTTTGCATTACGTTCAGTGTATAATACGTAAGATTGTACTTGTATGTTAGGTTTAGTGGCTGTGGATTGTGAATGATCCGCAATAAAGATGTTTTGTATATTAAATTTTATTTTTGGAAATGAAATCATTGTTATTGTGTGTAACTAATATTTGCATTACCTACTGTTTTGTTCACTAAGAGCTTTGTGTAATGTATTATGTGTATATAAAGGATTAAAGGTATTATTCTAGATTAAATGTTTCTTGAAAGCAAATTTATAAATGCTTTTCGTGGGGTTTTACCTCCTATTTTGAATGTGTATTTTGCCTATTTGCCTGCCTTTTTTAAAGGTTTTTAGTGCCTAAACATCCGAGCTCTAGATATACTGTAAATATTCAAGATGTTTTTAGGTTTGGACAATTCAGATGTAACTTTTTCTCAATGGAGTCTGATGGAAAAGCTGAAGGCATCATGAGAAAACTAGAAAACAGATTTGTAGACCCGATCTATCAAAATACTTTTTTAGTCAGAGAGTAGATTTTTTTAATGATTTGTCGTATTTGGTAAATAGTAGCTCCTTAGTTAATTTTAAGAAAGTTGGATGCTTTCATGAATGAAAAAGTTTAAGTAGTGTATATTTTTAACTTTAATTATGTAGGCTACTTTGGCAGATCTGTTAATAGTTTTTGTTAATTACCTGACTTGAGATTGACATTTTACAAAATTTTATTATTACAGTATAAAATATAGCTTATGACTTGGATCGGGTACATCGTGGCAAGTATTGTAACTGCTTTCTGTCGATCAGCGAAGTGACATTGGGTCTGAAGAGTAGTTAGATGGGAGACTGTCCTCCGTGTCCAAATTATGTAGTGACCCTTGGTTTGGAGCATGAATGAAGCTGTAGGTCCCCTTAGTCATGCGACCTTAGTAGTATAGCCGAAAAAGGTTAGAGTGCAGGAATGTTGCAAAGGGGGGTGGGGTTGTTGTAAAGGGGGTGGGGGGTGTTGCAAAAAAAAATAAAAACAAGAAAAAAAAGAAAAAAAATACCCCAAAGGGCCCTTTGTTGCCAACCGGGGTTGCAAGGGGCATGCAACTTGGGGGCGGAGTTCTCCCCCAAGCTATTCCCCCCAAAGGGCCAGAAAGGAGAGAAAGGAGGAGAGGTGTTCACCTGGCAGGAGCCAAGTGCATATTAAGACTTCAGCCGAGTAGGCGTTGTTTTATAGGCTCCTAATCAGCCAGTTGGCTTAGAAGGCGTAAATGGCTTGAGTTGCCAGATACCGCCATGTATTCGCTATATATTTAATTCTAATCGAAGACTGAGTTGCCAGATGCCACTTTTTAGCAATACCATTGTATACATTATTATAGACTCCTAATCAGCCAGTTGGCTTAGAAGGCGTAAATGGCTTGAGTTGCCAGATACCACTTTTTAGCAATACCATTGTATACATTATTATAGACTCCTAATCAGCCAGTTGGCTTAGAAGCGTAAATGGCTTGAGTTGCCAGATACCACTTTTTAGCGATACCATTGTATACATTATTATATTTCTTAAAAGTTGTTTAGAATACCGGTAGTAGGTTTAGAAGGCGTAACATGATATAATTAAGTAAAACAACATTGCATCATTCTGTTTATTATAAATATATAGAAAATAAATATACATTTCAATAATAATTGAGGAATATGCATATAATCATAACAGTACAGGAAATATATACACACAATTATGGAGATATATATATAAATAAAATATACATTTCAAATAGAAATAAATATACATTTCAATAATAATAGAAAATATGTATATAATCATAACAGTACAGGAGAAATATCACGCAAAATATATAAATACATTTCAATAATAATAGAAATATGCATATAATCATAACAGTACAGGAGAAATATCAAGCAAAATATATAAATACATTTCACTTTTTTTCAAAATACTAAACTCGGTCTTAATCGAGTTTACAATTACATCATTATTGCTCTGCATTACGCAGTATATGCGGTTTAATAATATTTCACCGCTTAAAGTATAGGGAAACCTGTATTCGATATGAAGGGCTTTCATATCGTTCAGTACTATTTTTGTTCCCACTTTACAACCGGTTGGTAAGTCATCTTTAAATACGTCTAGAATACAATCAAAAGCACGCACAAAGAGTTCATCGTTAGCTACATTATTAAACACAAGTTTATAAACACGCTTTTCCAATCGAGGGTTTATTTCTACCGACTCGAGCTTTTCAATCGTGAACTCACTCAACATAACGGCAATTGAAATAATCTTCTAAATCGTTACGACAACTGCGCGTTATATAAAGAAATAGTTCTTCAGGGTGAACGGTGTAGGTGAGCTCAGCCTTGTACCGATCAATTGCTTTGTACCAAAGTTCATGGTATTTCAAAGAGCGGTGTATGCAGAGCGGTGTATGCGTATTCAAGTACTGTATCAAAATAAAGCATATCCGTAACACGCGCGTCTAATATAGGTTTCAGCTTACGGAATCGGACGATTTCAAACATTCTGTCGAGGGTGAAACGGTTTCGCGTAGGAACAAGAGCGTTATTATCAGAAGCATTCTTCCACATCAGCCGTATATCAATGCACGGCCGATCGTTATTTATACACAACGTACATACAACGGCGTATGAGGGTGCATCACTAATCTGCTCTCTTCTTGTACATACGTTAGCAGGTATTTTATAACGATCTTCACTCCACTTCTCAACTATCACGAAGATTCTATTCATCTCCTCGACACTTAAATAAACCCGTTTGTTTGTTTGTCTACATTCCGTTTCCAGTACATAGCTAATGGTACCGGAATTACGCCTGAACACGCGCAACGATTTCGTCACGGACACATCGTACGAGGCGTTGAGAATGCTGCTCAAAGGAAGTTCCATCGTATTCGAGGAGCGCACGTCCACTCGGTTCAAGCTCTGAGATAACTATGAGCCGTGTGAGGCACGCAGGTAGGCAGGAACGGTTCGACGGGCGGCTGACTCGATGATACGTGAATGGGCTTGTTCGTATGATCCGCGAGTCGTACCGAATTGTTGTACATATTTGTTTTTCCGGTACAAGAATTAATTTCATCACTACCAGCCTACGCACCAGACATTTTACCTCAGGATAAGAACTAGGAACATTTTATGTTTTACTAAACATCTTCACACTCCGGCGCACTATTTGAGAGGAACATATGCTCATATTTTTCCTTTCTGCCCATCAAACGATACTCGTCTCTAAAGTCTGTTAAAAACTCACGCAGGGCACTAGCCACAACCTCACTACGAACCTCATCATGATATACGTTAATATAGTGATAAAAATACTTAAGATTGTCCATGATCACGAGATTCACATTTTCAGTCGTAGGGTATGAGTAATCGACATGGTGTAGCATGACGTAATACCGCTTGTCACACCACCCATCCGCAAGACTCATTATCCATACCTGCTGCTTCTCTTCTGCACGCGTTGTTTCTTTTACTTCACGGTGTATGTGAGACTTTATAAAGTTTAGCTCTGCAGTATACTTCAGCACATCGTCTGTGCAACGAAAGCCTTCAACGGTCTCACCAGAACATCCGTAGAGTATTTGTACATCTTGGAACTTCGCACAATCCAATGTGTTTTTAAAAGAGGCATAGGAGGGAGGAATAGGAAGTTTTTCGGTATCCACCACATCCTGACACTTTGCTGAATACCATTTCATAAACGTTGTACAAGCAATATTAAAGGTAGCCATTTGAATACACGTCTGATCTGAATACACGTCTGATCTCTCGGGCTTACTGCAGTCGACTGACCACGCAGGGACTCCCAGATAGTAGCATGACTCACGGTCTTACAGTGGGCGGAGCTTAGAACTTTCACCTGCACACACACACACACACACACACACACACACACACACACACACACACACAAAGGAGAAAGTGAAACGCTAATTGAAACATGATTTATTTAATAAACGAGATATTCAAGTTATATATATTTACAAATACGATTTAATAAACGAGATATTCAAGTTATATATATATTTACAAATACGTGTAATAAATCAATAGATACTTTACAAATACGATTTAATAAACGAGATATTCAAGTTATATATATATTTACAAATACGTGTAATAAATCAATAGATACGATTATATACAAGACAAATACGTGTGAGTTAACAATAGAAGCATCATACGTTGGTATCCAAAGGGTACGGTATCATAGGTACCAGGTAACTGGTAACGTTTCCTATAGGTGTTACGGCACACCTTCGTACCCCTAAGTTCCTTCACGCCCCCCAGCTTCTGCGCCCGAAAATTGTGGGTGCCTACAATTAGTTGGGGAGGTTGTTCGCCCTCATCATCGTCCAAACATACTAGATCCTTCAACGATTCAAAGTTAACAACCCGCCGATTCGCATGGTTGAGCGTAATACCCTTTGCCTTCACGATATATTTCATTTCCTCCCCCACCCTGACCCGTACCCCATAAGTCTTAGGTCCTGTTGAGACAAAAGAGTCGGCGTATGCGTTGTCCCCATACTCATCCTTGATCTCATCAGTGAGCTCGCCGAGGAACTCCCCAATAGCGGGCATGTATTCACCCTCCCTCTCTGTGAATATCACGCTATCTGTATCGGCATACAATACTCTCCGCCCAAGAGAATGCAATAGACCCCAAAGTTTTATACGGGCGTAGGCTGTTGTGAAGCTGGCCACAGGTATGTTTGTAACCCTTGAGGTATCTGTGGCAAATTCAGTGTTGTTGTACTTTATTATGTAAGTGTTACCTACATTCACGATCTCCATGACCTCTTTATCGGGAGCATTGGCATAATCCCAGACATCGCTATAACTTTGTGCCAAATGAATGCTCCCTCTGCCGGTATTCTGCGCAAATTTTCCCCATAGACTGTTTAGACACAACTTTGCACTAAAGCGCTTGCCAGGATTCTTTACAATTTGGACACGATCAAGTTGTATACCTTCGCGGTCGCGGTAACGTTGAATATAGGCAGACTTTTCATCTTCGGTATCAACTCCTCGCGGATACCCTGATGCCTCAACCTTATCCTTCAAAAAGGCGTTTATATATGGTGTGAAAAGGTTGGGTAGCTTCTGAAACCTCCACACCTCATGTATCTTCAGTATTCTATAACCATGGCGTACGGCTAGGGCCAGCTCAGGACTTGTATATACGCCTCTGATCTTACGCTGGTGGGGTATATGGTTACAATCGCCGTTATCCTCTTCCGCGCACTTCACGCACAGGGGAAACATGAGCTTGTCGTCGATAACGACAGGTAAGATCGGCATCCATAAATTGCGTGGGGGGAGTACGTCTACGAAAGAGAGCCCAAAGTAACGATCATTCAAATTTTTTGAAAATTCATTGATGGAGGGTAGGCTAGGTCCCACCAGTTTCTCAGGAGCGCCCACGGGGTACGGATTGCTCTTCATCACGTATGGGTATAAAGAACAGAAATCGTAGTAATGAGCTTCACGCCCTCCGTAGGTGGAAAGTATAGTCTGAAAGGATTTGTACGTCCTCCAAACAAGCTATCACCACATTTGAGAGGATCCAGCACCATTGAACGCTTGATCGTGTTTATTTCCTCACGGTACACCTCGTCTGTCTCCATCCGTGCATCATATTCATGCTCCCACAAGACTTTGTGAGTGAACTGTGATCCTATAAGTTGATCGCGGGTGCGGGTCGATGCAAGACAGTCGGCAGGAGACCTACCGTGGATATCTCCAGCGATTCCGCACTCAGGACGGGGGCATCCATGCCACCAGCAACCGTTAAAGGAGTACACAGTCTTCACACCAGTGACACGGTTTTCACTTAACCCATCAACCCAAAAAACACGTCCATTAATCTTAATGGGTACTTCACCCGTGTTGCGGGCGTGCTTTATGTATACACCTGTCTGTTGCTGTAGGTGTATGAGCCAGTAAATAGCCTTGTGTCCGTAACTGCGGGGGTTGTTTCGGTGAATAATGGCTAAGGTGTCTTTAGGCATGAAGTTATTCTTGAACACCGTAAAACATAATGATGCGATGGTGGTTGCGACTTGCAGTGGATCGCATTTGAAACGGGCTATGTACATCCTTCTAAAGGCCTGGAAACATACTCTAAGCACGCGCACATCGTTCACGCAATAACGCTCACATTCATCAGCTATATTATAAGGGTTACTTTCATTAAAACTGTTGTAGTATCGATCAAAGTCTTCACGTTCATCCATACAGTCAAAATAATGTTTGGGCGGTGGTGGGCCTACGTAGTTTAAAGTCTCGCTGGTGAGGAAAGTGTAAGGGAAGTATCCTTTGGAAACTTCAGCTGCTACTCCCATCACCTTGGGTAGCTTTGCTAATTTACAAGGTGTGAATAATAAAGTGTCTTTAAATTGTACATTGCCTCTTATTTGCATCTGTATTAATTTGTTGCCTCTTTTCAATGGATCACCTGTAAATATCTCAGAGGATTCGTGTTCAAGCAACTCCTTATAAAGGAACTGCGTATCAAACTTTGCCCCGTTATGGGCGAGAATATACACAGTCATTTTTTTGAACTTGTCGGCTAACTTGACAATATAGGACACAAATAGTTTCACAGGACTATCGCGGACATTCGTTCTAAAAACGTTTGTCCGTTTACCACATTTGGGGCACTCGTCACATTCGATACCCATACACTCATCACAGATGGTCTGGCTCACAAGTAAATGTGGAATTACCTCTTTGGTTTCAGCGTTCGTATATGTTTCTATATCGTAGTACACAGTTATACAAGGGTTATTTTTAGGCTTAGCATCTTTCATATAACATACATGCTTTACTCCATCCGCCTTATATTCCTCCTGGCATGTAGGACAGTGAATTACGTCACACTTGTGCTTAAATTTTCCCCAATTATCCATTGTGTGAAACATACCACATTCACAGATTCTCATTTTCCTGCACGTGCCAATTGATTTATGGAAATCAAAACAGCTATTATTGAAAAATGTGCGTCTACACACATCACAGTCTCTCTTCTCAGCGTCAACTACACGGCTTTCACATTTGGTGCTTTTACACTGCTCACATACCATGTGACATTCTTTACAATGTCGCACAATATCATCCGCAAACTCGAGGCACCCCTTACACAAATCATGATGTCTCCCATATTTTCGACTTTTGTCATAACTCGCGTAAAGCCACCTTATATTACGGATGGGGAGATACGTTGTCCCTGACAATCCTAAAATAAGTAGGGGTCTTGTACGATCTCTCACACAGCTTTTAAAAACATACACAGTCCTACGACGATCATCCAGCCCAAATACAACTATACGAACATTCATTTCCTGTTCTACCCTTCTCAACTCTTCAGGACCCATATTACAGTCAAATTCAAGTTCACAGTCTACAGCTAGTTTACGGGCACGCGCCACGACCGTAGGCAACCAAATTTTTGTGGCCTGTGTATTTTGTACAGTAAACATACGTGCTAAGAGTACTGCTATAAAGCCGCAACCACGATCGACGTTTATATGCTTTCGGTAAATAATCGGAGAATTGAAGTTAAGAGTATACGGTATGGCACTATGACCCGCAACACGGAATACACGATCAATATTTACCGTGAAGTTGTCCATATTAAAGGCTATACTACTTTGGGCGGCTTGCATTATACGTCCTAATATATATTCCACATCTTCAGCCGCCAAACGTCTAAATGGCACTATCACCCAATAATCGTCTACATCACCGTCATCTGACCCGAATCCAAAGGACAGACACGTCCTGACTTCACGCTCGTCGCGATTCTGAAGAGCAAACTCTATAATAGCTGTACAACCCGGCGTAGCCCGCGCTCAATTCCATTGCTATACATGGCTCTAGGGTCGACCCTGACTCTATACCGATTTCTAGTCAAGGCTGGGGTGGGGGCTGCGGATCGCACCAATTCGATCGTTATATCATCCTCAGCAGAACGGGGGGCGGCAGATGAATTAGTGGATATATTAGCGGAAGGTGCTGCTGGGGGGCATGTTGCGTAGGAGGTTGAGGGTTGGGGATCTATTATTGTAGACTTAACAGAACGGGGGCGGCGGATGAATAAGGGAATATATTAGCGGGAGGTGCTGCTGGGGGGCTTGTTGCGTAAGAGGTTGAGGGTTGGGGACCTATTACTGGTGCAACAGGCGCGTATTTCGGGCGCTTTATACCTGACGTGGGGTTCTCATACCTCCGCTTTGGACGTGCTACGGTATCGCTGGTGAGGGTTCGTTGGCAGGGGAGGAGATCACAACTACACTGTCGTCGAGGTCATCCGTAATGTCAATGATGGGTGCTCTACCTCATCGTCATTCACGGTTCTGTGGGAGAAGAAAGCAAAATATAAGGAACAGCACTCAAAATTTGTAATATTTTGTAAATGACCCACTTAGGAGTGTGACGTGTTAGAAATGGACTCTGTAGAAAAATTCAGATTCACGAGCCCATCCACATGTATTATATCTGGACCTACAGGATGTGGTAAAACTGTGTTTATGCTTAAAATCATTAAAGAAAAGGGAGAGATGTTCTCGAAATTTGTGCATAAAGTTATATGGTGCTATTCGACGTATCAATCAGTGTTCAACGAGTACCAAGATGATATTTTGTTCCACAAAGGCGTATATGACGTTAATTCGTTAAAGGGAAATGAACATACAATCATTGTAATTGACGATCTCATGTTGGAGATGGATAAAACGTTTGCCGAGACATTTACAGTATTCTCCCACCATCTTAACATAAGCGTGTTTTCATCAATCAGAATCTATTTTTCAAAAATAGATACATGCGCGATGTGTCGTTAAATACGCAATATCTAGTCTTATTCGCGCAACGTAGAGATGTATCACAAATTGGGGTATTAGCCAATCAAATGTTCCCGAATCAGCGTAAGGAGTTTTTGGAAGTTTATAAAGAAGCTACAAGCACGCGTTACGGATATTTGCTTTGCGACCTTCATCCGCGAAACACGTTTAGAGTGCTTCTGCGAACGAATATATTTCCAAACGAGCCTGAAACGGTGTATATTCCAGAATGACAAAGAGACTAAAGAAATACCGTGAATTAATAAAAATCTATCATCGACTGCCCCGGGCATGCAGCAGATGTTTATTAAAAATATCGACGCCGACTTTTTAAAATGCATCTGTGAAATCTGTCTTAACGTTATAAATTGCAATGTATCAATGAAAACCCTCAGAAGGCTCGCCTACGCCGCTACAAGAACATAATACGTGCACTCGCTCGTAAAAGTCAAACTGTAGCGAAGAAAAAACGAATTATTGTACAAACAGGAGGGTCATTTCTCCCCATCTTATTTTCAGTTTTGGGTCCTTTACTGACTAGATTAATATAATGAAGAAAGTGGTAGTGATTCCCCACGAGGTGTACGCTTCACTGCAAAGGAATCCAGACACGGATCTAGATCCCCGTAAAAGCAGACTTAAAAGAATGGAAAGCGAATTGCTAGCCCTATTAAACAGTGAAAAAACACCTGATGAGAAAAGAATCTTATACCAAGAAGCTCTGCAGAAATTTCTTCACGAGTACGAAAATTATAAGAGCCCTACAGAGATTCCTGTGGTTATTAGGCACAGCACGGGGGACGATGGACATGGCGACATAGGATCTGAGCCCGACGATACAGCTGACCAACCAAAAAGATTAGCCACACAACATATCGAACATGTATTAAAAAGCACCCTCCCACATACATTGATGAGTAAAGGCTTAAGTCTTTATAATCTATTGAATGAGGATCCAGCCATACAATGGACCGATACAGGCGAGCTCATTGTGGAAGGATCAAAGGTACAGGGATCGAATATCGTAGACATTGTCCATGATCTGGTGAGAAAGTGGGATAGGCCATCACCATCAGGATGGAAGCATATTAAAGCAAGACTACAACAAATAAATGTCCCTAAAACGTTGATAGGAAATCTGAACAGGTTAAAAGACTTGGAACATGCAACGCATGTGACACAATTGAAGACGCCGTCACCCCCGGCGGTAACACCTTTGAAGAGGAGAAAGAAGAGGTTAAACCAACCCTACCCACGTGCCTCTAAAATACGCAAATGGCTAACGTATTAACTAAACGCTATTATGACGTTTCTAACCCATCCTCTTACGGCGGCGTAGATAGACTGTACAGAAGTGTTTACGGAGTAGGAAAAAAAGATGTTGAAAGATTTTTGAGGGAGCAGGACGCTTATACGCTTCATAAGCCTGTGAGAAAAAGGTTTAAAACAGCCAAGACAACGGCTTCCTCGATTGATTCTATTTGGCAAGCAGATTTAACAGACATGCAAAGATATTCTGTGTATAACGATGGTTACCGCTACATTCTATTCATAATAGACGTATTCTCTAGATATCTGTGGCTAGTTCCTCTGAAAAATAAATCACCTGAAACAGTTGCTAAAGCCACCAAAACGCTAATGTTAAAAGAAAACAGGGTTCCTGGCTATTTTTGTACGGATATGGGGAAGGAATTTATAGGCCGTGCTTTTCAGAACATGTTGACAGAGTTTAATATCAGCTATTACACAACCAATTCTATACATAAGGCTTCTTTAGCTGAAAGAGTTCAGCGCACCATAAAGGAACGCATGCACCGTTATTTTACACATAAAAACACATACAGATTTCTAGACATTCTGGAATCATTGGCATCATCCTACAACCGCTCACACCATCGCACGATTGGGACAACACCTAACGAAGTTTTAGAAAGAGGTACGCTCCCGAGAGAGATGGATCACCACCACCACCACACTCTGCGCGCTTCAAAATCAATGATTATGTAAGGCTGTCGCGTTCGGGGAATAAATTCGCAAAGGGTTTTGAGCAAGGATGGACACGCGAGATTTTTAAAGTTAGGGCTATGAGACCTAAAGGTGAGATAATGATGTATTACATTGAAGATTTGAATGGGGAAGAAATCTCAGGAGGTTTTTACCGCGAGGAATTGCAGAAAGTTGCGTTTAATTTAGAAAAAATGTGTTTAAAATTGAGAAAATTTTAGGAAGCAAAGGTCAGGAAAGAGAAAAATGTACCTGGTGAAATGGCTAGGGTACCCAGAAAGCTTCAACACCTATATAAAAGCTGATGCAATAATGAAGTTTAAATAGTATGCAACATGGCTCCTAACCATTTCTACGTCACACTCCCGTCCTCCTCGTCCCTGTCTGTACACCCTAACAACACACTAGCCAACTTTGTAACAGAGCTCCACAAGCACATTGAATTGGGTCGTGATTCGTATGAGGTGGGGATATGCGAAATTCAGCTGGACACCATCTTTTTAAATATTGAACATAAAGAAACCGTTTTTACGATTCTTAGAGACATTGACGAGTGTGAAAAAGCTGGGGTAGCTATGGATGAAACTATGCGTATCGCTCGGACTAAGGTTGCACGGTATTACAGTACAGAAGTAAGACTAGGACCGGGTCAATATGGTTCGGCCGAGGATGTTGTGAGAGGCTTAAACGTAAGTTTAAGAAACTCAAACCTTACGAATGATTTAGTATACGAAATCGTAAACACCCTGCACATACACTAATCCTAAAATCAAAGACTAACAGACGTATTAAAGACCATAGAAAGTTCCAAATTCTAGCCAATGGCCGATATAGCGCAGCCTTCCAAAGAGACACATTTCACGAGACACAGCATGACTTGTCCAGATTAATGTATCAATTGAAGATGGAGAAATTGGCTGAAAGGTCCCCAGACATGTGCTATATTTACAGTAATATAGTGGAGCACCAGTTTGTTGGGGATACCCAGGCACGCCTGCTGCGCATTGCTCACATCCCCAACCATAGAGGAAGGAGTTTGAGTATTACATATGACAGACCCCATTATGTGAATGTCGCAACTAATTTAATAACCAATATCTCAATATATATAAGAACGATTGAGGGTGAAAACTTCCCATTCGGTAACGGGAGCTTAACAGTGAAGCTACACTTTCGACGCACTGAGTTATAATGGATAGAAAGCCTTTCACCGTCTATCGAGGGGTGCGATACCAGCGCGGTAGTGGACTTGGGTCCATTTTTTCATCCATACTACGTACGGCTGTTCCTTTGCTGAAGAGGGGTGCCAGATACCTTGGAAGGAAAGCGCTACAATCAGGTATTAACACTGCAGAAGACATATTGGCCGGGGCTAAACCTAAAGAGGCTCTAAAAAAACATTTAAAGCGTACACGGGACGAAATCATCAAAGATGCAAAGAGAAAAATGCGTGGGGGAAGAAGAAGAAGCGGGCTGCCCGGAAGAAGAAGGGGTCACGTGGTATTAAACGTAAAAGGCTATCAAAAAAGAAGTGCTGTAAGCGAATGAAACCTATGGTTGACCACTTTTTTGACTGATATAAGCTAAGGACATTGATCTCATGAATCATAGTTTGTTTACCACTTGTCGAGAGAGGAGTCACTATTTCGCCATGGCACGCTTCATCCACCCATGTAGTTCACAATGCTGTAAATCGGAGCTGTCCCTTTTTGAGCTGCCTCCAACCCAAGTTTCTATTGAGCACAGTGACTTTATTACAATTAACCCTTTAAACACAATTAGTTCCCCGAGTGCACCTATAGAATTCGTGATACCCAGCTCAGGCCCTTACTTTTTTGATCCAAGCTGTGTGCACATGTACGCTAAGCTACGTATAGCCCATTCTGATGGAACGGTCTGCGATGACAAATATGCTGTATACCCTGAAACAAACTTTCTGCACTCCATATTCAACCAGTGTGACGTATATTTAAATCAGACCAACATATCGGCAGGCACGGGGTACTATCATCTACGAGCCTATCTGGAAAATGTCCTCAACTTTTCCAAAGAAGCGAAGGCTACCTTTTTAAGTGCGAGGGATATTATCAAACTAAAGATGAAAGTAGTATAAAGGACAAATTTAAAAATTCTAAAAAGAAAATATACGAGTGTTTTGGACGGTTGCACACAGATTTCACTTTCCAGGAGAAGTTGCTTGTAACGGGGTGGATATGAAAATAAAGCTCACCCGCACGATTCCTGAGATCTGCTTAAATCTGGATGCTGATCAAGAGGAGGGTGCAAAGCCCGTTGTGGTTCACATTATGGACACATACCTCCGCGTACGGCGAGTGAAATTAAGTTCACCAAAACAACTAGAAATTGAGAAAAATTTACTAAACGCTACAGTGAAATATCCTATTAACAGAGTGCAAATCAAACTATATACGGTTCCTGCAGGGTTGGCATCGAAGCAGATAGAAAACATTGCCCTGGGAAATCTTCCTAAAAGGATATTAATCGGTATGCAGGACCATGCTTCGGTGAATGGAAAATATAAAAAGAGTGCCTTTAAATTCGAGAATTTCGGACTTAAAAATATAACTCTATACGTTAATGGCACTGCTTTGGGTGGAACAATGGGTACGGACTATTCATCAGACGCTGTGTTACCTCTTTGTGCCAGAGCCTATAGTAATCTGACCCATATTGCAGGTGATTGTGATGAGCTTGGTAATGGGGTAACGCAGGAAGAATTCATTGATCAATTTAACCTTTATCCGTTTGACATTACACCTGACTTATCTGCTAGCGTAAATACCCATTTAACCCCACAGCAGAGCGGAAACATCTCAGTGCGGCTGGAATTCGCCAAGCCTATAGACGCTCCTATTAGTGTACTAGTATATCTCGAATCGCAAGCCCTAATAGAAGTAGATAGATTTAGGAGCGTTATCACTGACTTTTAAAATGGATGCTAATACACTTCAGAAAGTAATGGAACGAGTCACACGTTCCAAATTTATCGGCGTGTTTGCGAAGAATGAAACATTGAGTTTGCCAAGTACGCGAGAATGCGGTAGTCTTATTGTGAACACAGATGTCATCGGTAATGAAGGGATTCACTGGATCGCTGTCTATTTTAAAAATAGACAGCGCCTGTACTATTTTGATTCACTCGGTACTCAACCCTGGAGTGACCCTATTATTGTAAAATTTCTCGCTCAGTTACATATTCCCGAAGTTGTATGGAACCCATTTCGTATACAAGGATATTTTAGTAATGTTTGCGGAATGTACTGCGTCTCATTTCTCACGCATATGTCATGTGATAAAGAATTTATAAATTTTTAAATTTATTTGACCCGTGTCACACTCGCCGAAACGATGAAATGGTATGCAGACAGATAAAAATCCGTTTTCCAATTGTACGTACTCGTTGTATAGTATAATGTTTTTGTTCGTATATTTGTAACGTATATTCTGTAGTTGGTTATTGTACTGATTTCTTTCATTTAATAAATTTATGAAAATATATTGTCTTCTTACCCCAAAAAGATCGAAAAACACTTACATTATTTCGGTGTGACATTGCTGACTGATCAGTATATCCTCCGTATTCATGACACGAGATTCTTCAAAAGATTGTATAACACGTGTCAAATCCTCATCGGACCTTAAAGGAATAATGTTCATTCTTTTAAAACATATACAGAGTATCAGACAGATCCCCATTATGTGAAGATATCTTTGGTTCATTTAAGAGGAATAACATTGATTGCCATAAAAAATTTCGATTTTAGCATAATGGGGATAAGACCAAATAACATTGATTGCCATAAAAAAATTTTTTGGTGAGTATCTATTTGACGAGATACTACAACCCATCCATATATATAAAATCGAATATAGACACTTACATTTCTATGGTAGTCCCTTGCGTCGGATTGTAAGGAGCGTCACTGCAAATATCTTCTACGGTTTGCGTTGGAAATAATTCATCACGGTCAATCGCGTTAAAAAGACTAATTGCCGTTAATGCTGCAGTGTCACTTTCTTCATACAAATCTGGGGAGACGTACAGGTCCATGGTGGAGGATGTGTGACATTGCTGACTGTTCAGTATATCCTCCGTATTCATGACACGAGATTCTTCAAAAGATTGTATAACACGTGTCAAATCCTCATCGGACCTTAAAGGAATAATGTTCATTCTTTTAAAACATATACAGAGTATACAGACAGATCCCCATTATGTGAAGATATCTTTGGTTCATTTAAGAGGAATAACATTGATTGCCATAAAAAATTTCGATTTTAGCATAATGGGGAGGTAAAACCAAATAACATTGATTGCCATAAAAAAAATTTGGTGAGTATCTATTTGACGAGATACTACAACCCATCCATATATATAAAATCGAAATATAGACACTTACATTTCTATGGTAGTCCCTTGCGTCGGATTGTAAGGAGCGTCACTGCAAATATCTTCTACGGTTTGCGTTGGAAATAATTCATCACGGTCAATCGCGTTAAAAAGACTAATTGCCGTTAATGCTGCAGTGTCACTTTCTTCATACAAATCTGGGGAGACGTACAGGTCCATGGTGGAGGGAATGATTATTCACTGACGCGAAAATAGCTACTGTTACTCCCAACTGAAAAATATCCCCTTTTATATGCACAATCGCCAAGCTCCGCCCCAAAAGACCAGATGTTCAGTGATTGGCTGTCGTGTAGCTGGGTGGAGCTATGATGTGTACCAATCCGCTATAACGGGTCCGGACGAGTAACATATATATAAAATCGTGTTTCTTGTGAATAAATTATAGACACTTACATTTCTATGGTAGTCCCTTATATTATATTTTTATTTTTACTTACAAGTTATTAGTAATGTTTTCACAAATTCTTGTGTTAACATAATTTCAATTGTTAACTTATTTTATAATAAAGAAATATATCCTAATTATATTTTTAAAAGAGCATTCGGTTTCCACGTTAAACTGTGGGTCTAAGGCGGAGTGAAAACCTTTCCAATTCGGCGAGAAATTACACTAGGGGACAACGAAAATTATTTGGTGTTTCTTATAGAACTTTTGATACTGATTCCGGTTTCAGAATTTTTCTATCACCCATAGTTTTCGAGAAAATAATATTTCCATTTACTCAGAGTTTCCCGCAGATCTTATAGACAATGCAGGTCCTGAGCTTTAATTATCTCGATGAAATAGTGAGCAATCGACGAGATGTATTTCTGAATCCACGTTAAACTGTGGGTCTAAGGCGGAGTGAAAACCTTTCCAATTCGGCGAGAAATTACACTAGGGGACAACGAAAATTATTTGGTGTTTCTTATAGAACTTTTGATACTGATTCCGGTTTCAGAATTTTTCTATCACCCATAGTTTTCGAGAAAATAATATTTCCATTTACTCAGAGTTTCCCGCAGATCTTATAGACAATGCAGGTCCTGAGCTTTAATTATCTCGATGAAATAGTGAGCAATCGACGAGATGTATTTCTGAATCCACGTTAAACTGTGGGTCTAAGGCGGAGTGAAAACCTTTCCAATTCGGCGAGAAATTACACTAGGGACAACGAAAATTATTTGGTGTTTCTTATAGAACTTTTGATACTGATTCCGGTTTCAGAATTTTTCTATCACCCATAGTTTTCGAGAAAATAATATTTCCATTTACTCAGAGTTTCCCGCAGATCTTATAGACAATGCAGGTCCTGAGCTTTAATTATCTCGATGAAATAGTGAGCAATCGACGAGATGTATTTCTGAATCCACGTTAAACTGTGGGTCTAAGGCGGAGTGAAAACCTTTCCAATTCGGCGAGAAATTACACTAGGGACAACGAAAATTATTTGGTGTTTCTTATAGAACTTTTGATACTGATTCCGGTTTCAGAATTTTTCTATCACCCATAGTTTTCGAGAAAATAATATTTCCATTTACTCAAAGTTTCCCCTTATAGACAATGCAGGTCCTGTACACAATTGTTTGAACACGATTGTTCGAAAACCATAGTTCGAAAAACAAAAAGTATTAAAAAACATTAAAAGTTAAAAATCTTTATTCATACGTTATTCAAAGTTAAAAATCTTTATTAATAAAACAGGATAGAAGCATATGAAAGTCAAGGTAAACTATAGTTGCAAATTATAGTTAGGTTAGGTTAGTTAGGTTAGGCTCTTACATATAAAAACCCATTCACTAAGAGCATTGGCTTTCCTTTCTCACTAGAAACAAACTCTGCCATTTTAAGGGTGGTTTAACTGCAGCACTATAAATGTTATAGTTTAAATGAAGAGGCTAACCTTCTTATTTACGTCTTCGTATTTGCGTCTTGGCAACTAAGATTTTATTTAGTTGGTTGTTCATTCGAACAATTATAACGTCGAATAATTGTTGCTTCGAACAACTGTTTTTCGAACTATGGTTTTCGAACAATTGTGTTCGAACAATTGTGTTCGAACAATCGTCCGTAATTCGATTATTATTTATTATAATTGTGGGTATAGTTAACCTGGAAAAAAGAAAGTAAATTTAAATTAGTACACTTAACGTTATTTGAACAAAACTCTCTCTCTCTCTCTCTCTCTCTCTCTCTCTCTCTCTATATATATATATATATATATATATATATATAATTGTGGGTATATCTAAGAAATGGAGTGAAGAGAGGATTTGTTCAAGCTGTCTGGGAGAAAGGTAAAAATTATAGTCAGAAAAAAATCGCCTCTGGCAAAGGTGAATCGAATGGACACAGAGTCTCTTTTCCTTGTTGTGTGTGTGTGTGTGTGTGTGTGTGTGTATAGATTTGAGAATACGATCGTGTGTTTTGGTTAATTTCAATTGATTAATTTCTTTAGAATTCGTTTTTTTGCAATTTTCTTCGTTTCTTCTTTCGTTTTTCGTATTTAAATAGGAAATAAATGATTTATTGGAACGTGTGTTTTGAATCTTCAATTGATTAACTATATAAATATATTGTGGTATTTTATATGGTTGAACCTTCCAATTGATTAACTATATAAATATATTGCGGTATTTTGATTAATATATGTTTCTTCGTAAGCGCATTGAGAATGTGTTTCATTGTAGAAGTAATTTAGATTTCGGCTTTTTTCAATTTTCTTCGCAGGGGATTGGGGGGGAATGAGACCCGACCCCGTTATAGCGGATTGTGTTTTGGCTAATTTCAATTGATTAATTTCTTTAAATTTCGTTTTTTTTCAATTTTCTTCGCAGGGGAATGAGGCTCTGTGTGTTTCATAATTTTCATTTCGTTTGGAGTGAAGGGAGGCTTATCAGGGATTGGGGGGAAGTCTCTCAACCAGCAGGTGTTCTTCGAAACCGACCCCGTTATAGCGGATTGTGTTTTGGCTAATTTCAATTGATTAATTTCTTTAAATTTCGTTTTTTTCAATTTTCTTCGCAGGGGAATGAGGCTCGTGTGTTTCATAAATTTTCATTTCGTTTCGTGACTTAAATATTTATAATAAAAATTAGGTGTGTAAAATTATTTATTTAATAAACAGAATTTGATTGGATTCATCTACCGTCATATATTGTGGTACACTATTTAAATGGATGATTAATATATGGTTTTTGCTATCTGGAACACATGGCGCTATCTGGCAACTGAATACATGGCGCTATCTGGCAACTCAGCCAGAATAGAGGTTTATAAAAGACCGAGACGACTGACGGAGTCATTCAAGCTCGGCTCCCAGCCGAGCAAGGACCTCTGGTCCTTCTCTTTCTGGCCCTTTGGGAAAACCCCTTAGAGGCCTCTTAGGTTAGGTAAACGAAAATAACTTGGGGGAGAACTCCGCCTCCAAGTTGCATGCCTTGCAATCAAAGGCAACTACTCTCTCTCTCTCTCTCTCTCTCTCTCTCTCCTGCAGGTGTACCCCTCCCCCTTGGCTCAGCCAACTGACTGATTCAGCCAACTGGCTGATTAGGAGCCTATAAAACAACGCCTACTCGGCTGAAGTCTTAATATGCACTTGGCTCCTGCCAGGTGAACACCTCTCCTCCTTTCTCTCCTCCTTTCTCTCCTCCTTTCTCTCCTTTCTGGCCCTTTGGGGGGAATAGCTTGGGGGAGAACTCCGCCCCCCCAAGTTGCATGCCCCTTGCAACCCCGGTTGGCAACAAAGGGCCCTTTGGGGTATTTTTTTTCTTTTTTGCAACACCCCACCCCCCTTTGCAACATTACGTAATAACTTGCAACATTCCTGCACTCTAATCTTTTGCGGCTATACTACTGACCTTCGATGTTACGAAGGCGGTTAAACCATCTCCTCATTACATTTATGACTTGGATAACCTCGACAGGCCCAGGTGGTTTCATGTTTTCCAAATGTAATATAATACCTCAAATTACCCACTGGATTTGTCCCTGCTTGAACTACTTTTACTTTTTATCATTCATCTGGTATTTCTGCATAATTAATAGACCTAGCAAACAAAATAGTTAGTGCCTCAGATAAACTATCCTCCCCTTCTTTGAGAATCTCAGCATATACAGTATATTATCAGGTCCAACAGCTTTATTTGACTTCATTGTATGAATCACTTGCCTAACATCATCCTTCCTTATACGAATATTATCAAGAATGCCTGAGTTTATACAATCTAAAGAATTAAAATCAAAGTTATTAAAATTTTCTTCAGTAAAATTAGAGCTAAAATATGGTTCTAGGGCAATTGCGTCCTGGTCAAGTGCGTCCCGGACAAATGCGTCTCGGTCATTGGCGTCCCTGGACAATTGCGTCCCGGACAATTGCGCACTTCTCCAACTACTATATGAAGTTTATTTATTAGAGAAGTGAATAGGAAGATAGTATCGGAATTTCAAATATACTTTTCATTTTAACCTATTAAACTTGTTATATGTTCATAAGTTCTGTTCGAAACTGTTCTCTAAAACTTTATCCATCATCAGCAACATCATTGTCAAATTTTATGGGTTACGTCCACTTAAGATAAAGTTAGTTTCGTTAGTTTTAACGAAAATATCACAACTTAACCTAACCAATCGTCAAGGGCATACAGTTGACCTAACTGGGCATTCAATTAATCTAACCGGACATTATATCCCATACAAAATTACAATAACAAACATACGCGTCCCTCTGGACAATTGCGTAGGTGAAGTCACAATGAACTTTCTATTCACTTCTCTAATAAATAAACTTCATATAGTAGTTGGGGAAGTGCGCAATTGTCCGGGACGAAATAAAACCGGACGCAATTGTCCAGGGACGCCAATGACGGGACGCATTTGTCCGGGACGCACTTGACCAGGACGCAATTGTCCTGTCACCCTAAAATATCACTGGTCAACAAGGATTTTATTTTCTCAACGAGATTGTGATTCATGTAGATTTTTTAACGATGATTATAGAAATGACCTTGAAATTTCTATATCACGCACTGTTTTCAAGAAGTTTTATATTTCTTCACTTCATCATTTTCAGCTTAACCCCTTCCTTAGCTGCGCTATTTTGACGAGAGTTCGCAATGCAGTGCGGTGTGAAACTCCATATGGAGTTCTCGGCAGTTAAGGGGTTAAGTATTTGTAACATTTTTTTTTTTTAAATAGCAGTTTCACCGTAATAGTCCATATTGCAAAAGAAAATACCATAAGACTTATTACTTTCCAGTTTGAGGTGCTTAAAAAATTAAAATTCATTAGGCGCAAAAATCGCATAATTTGGCAACTGTGCTAGTAGGATGATGCAATAATGACTGCTGCACTGCGTTGTCTGAAAAAACAATGTCGTTAGTCGTTTGTTGGTTGTCATTCAATGCTGTTGTGTCAAAAGCTCTAAAAAGCCATTGTCTCGCAAATGTGTTACAACCCTGAGACTTTTTGTTATGTATGTCGTGAGTTCACTCTCAAACCTCAAAAGAAGAATATCACTTCTTCTCATTAAAAAAGCATACGAGCTCTATTTCGGGTGTAAAATAGGGGACCAAGACTGAGGTGACGTGTGTGTGGAAAAGTCACAAAATGGAAACTAAATAACAACAACAACAAAAAAACACGAAGACGCGGTCTGTTCGTTTATTGGGCTGACCGAAGCAA
The DNA here is from genome assembly GCA_023014485.1 of Bathynomus jamesi. Classification (NCBI taxonomy): domain Eukaryota; kingdom Metazoa; phylum Arthropoda; class Malacostraca; order Isopoda; family Cirolanidae; genus Bathynomus; species Bathynomus jamesi. The sequence goes on along the minus strand of JAJOZX010005537.1, from coordinate 126,128 downwards.
CATGTATTTTTCTATCTGCAGCAATCGTTCATTCTATTTTCTATTTTGGTGATTAGGTTAAGTTGTCTAATTATGTCAGTTAGGAGTAATGTCTATAGCTTCTAAATTAGTAAATTAGGACTGAGTTGGTCGAGGTTGGTTGACGCTGGCACAAATGGTAGGCCCTGAAAAAAGATCTAAATCAAAGCACCTGTAAGTACATTTTATGTCTATTTGCTAACCTAATACCAAACGGGGTCTAACACCCAAATTGGTTTTGTTCGTAGCATGTCGGTGATTGGCCATGTAAATCCCTGCGAAGACTCGGAGGAGGACTTCGAATTTTATACCACTAGGGTGAAGTTATTTTTCGAGGCTAATTCCATTCCCGATGCAAAGAAAGTACCTGCTTTCCTAACTATAATAGGTCCGAAAACTTTTTGCTTAGTCAAAGACCTAGTTGCTCCTAAAGCACCAGAAATTTGCCCCTACAGTGAATTGGTACAGGCCCTAACCAATCGCTACAAACCACTAGTGGTTCATATCTCTGAACGTTATAAATTTTATTCTAGGCATCAGACTACAAATGAAAGCATTGCAGAGTTTGTTACTGGTATAAAGGCCTATGCCGTACTTGTAATTTTGGAGACAAATTAGACGAAATGCTAAGAGATAGGCTTGTAATGGGTCTCCAAGAGGAGTCTATCCAGAGAACCCTATTAGCAACACCGGACCTAACTTTTAGTCAGGCTGTAGAAGTAGCTGTGGGTAGAGAAGCAGCTGTTAAAGATGTTAGAAATTCTGGCAGTCACACTAACAAGGCCCAACAAGTAAATAGCTTTAAATCATCTTGGCCTGGCAGATCTAATGAGCCTGCTAGACAAACTAATAAAAAGTATGCTGCGAATACTACCAAACCTACTAAACAGGAGGAAAAGCTTCCAAGCCATATACTGGGTGTGGAAAACACCACTGTAAGGAGAACTGTCCTTTTAAGGAAGCAGTTTGCTGAAATTGTAGTAAAATAAGCCACATAGCTAAAGTTTGTTTTTCAAAGAAACAGAAGGGTGAAAATTCTAATTATAACACTTCTAGTGGTAATCCTCCAAATGGAAATACTTCGAACATTAGAGTGGAATATCTATTTTATGAGCAGCAAAGTGGTGATAATACGGGTCCCTATATTTTAGATTTAGGTCTAAATGGAATTACAGTTCCTCTAGAACTAGATAGAGGTGCTGCCCGAACTGTCATGTCTAAAACAGTTTTTTAAAAAACTTTCAAAAATACGCCTAAACTACACGAATCTAAAACAATACTAAAAAAATATAGTAACATACAAATACTATTTGTGGAGAATCCTACATCACAGTTACACAACAAGGAAACTTTATCTCATCCCTTAACTCTTTTAGTGGTGGATGAGCAAGGACCTACTCTACTAAGCCATGATTGGATCGATGCTTTGAAATTGCCCGTTGACAAAATTTTGCCAAAGGGTTGGGCAGATGTGCATACACTCGCATATCCATCTGACATAGATTCATTGTTGATGGAGTTTTCTTCTCTTTTTGAGCTTGAAATAGGAAAACTAAAAGACCAGCAGGTCTGTACAGAGGTGGACCTTAATGTAACTGCAAAATTTTGCAAGGCTCGTCAAATTGCACATGCTTTACGGGAGAGGGTAGATTTAGAAATTGATAGACTGCTCAAAGATAGTCACACACGCTAAATGGGCTGCCCCGGTAGTCCCTGTATTAAAACCTGACAAGTCAGTGCATTTATGTGGGGATTACCGTTTAATGGCAAATAAAGCAGTTCTTCTAGATTGCTACCCTATACCCAAGCCTGATGAATTATTTAGCTCTCTTGCGGGTGGTAAATATTTCAAAACTAGATATGTCCCAAGCCTATGCTCAACTACGTTCAGACGAAAATTCTAAAGAGCTATCTATCATAAATACGCACCAGGTATTTTTCAGAGAACGATGGACAAGTTCTAGGTCACATTTCGGGTGTACTTTGTTTTCTAGATGATGTCCTCATCTCAGGTTGATCTAAAAAAGAAAACTTAACAAGATTAACAGCAGTTCTAAAAACAATCCGGGAAACCGGACTTAAGCTAAAAAAAGAAAAGTGTTCTTGGGTCACAAATGAGGTTTCGTATTTGGGGTTCTGTATAATGCCTCGTGCATTCATCCATCGGTGGATAACCTAGAAACCATAAAAAATGCACCTCCACCACAAAATATCACACAGTTACAAGCTTATTTAGGTCTCCTAAACTTTTATAGGAAAGTTTTGCCTGGTGCATCGACTTTTCTTGAACCCCTAAATAAGTTATTACGATCTAGGGAACAGTGAAGATGGGGGCGTGGGGGGGACCCAAAAGTAAGCATTTGAGGCTTCAAAGGACGTGCTACTAAAGTCTACTCTCTCAGTGCATTACGATCCTAAACTTCCTCTCATAGTTTCAACAGATTGCAGTTCTTATGGAATTGGGGCAGTGTTATCTCACCACATTGATGGTGTAGATAGGCCTATCTGTTTCGCTTCTAGAACATTGAGACTGAAAGACGATATGCACAACTTGAACGCGAAGTCTTAGCTTTAGTATTTGCAGTAAAGAAATTTCATTTCTATCTATGGGATCGAATTTTAATTAATCACTGCTCATAAGCCTCTTTTATGTTTATTTTCACCTTTAAAAATATTCCAGTTATGGCCTCGGGTAGGATTCAACAATGGGCACTGATTCTACAAGCCTATAAATTTGACTTAGTACATCGGTCAGGCAAACTTCTAGGTACGGCTGATGTTCTAAGTAGATTGCCCTTAGAAAACCCAAATGAATGCTTACCTATACCTACAGAATGTGTTCACTTGGTGGAGTTTTTGGACTCCACTCCAGTGACTGCAGTACAGATAGAGCAGTGGACCAAATCAGATCCTATTCTGTCTAGGGTCATCCACTAGTGCTTAGTTGGTTGGCCTACTTAGGTTGAGTGTAAATTACAGTCATTTCATCAACGTCAATTAGGACTCTCAATTCAAAATGGCTGTCTCTTATAGGGCCACAGAATGATAAATCCGAACGAAGGCAGGTCGAATTTAGTAAAGGAACTTCATGCTGAACACATGGGTGCAACGAAAATGAAATCAACAAACAAAACACTTTATTTCAGACTCAACAGGTACAAACATTATACAAGAGGTCCATAGAATATTAAGAGGTAGTTGTCTGGAGCAATGACTAAGTAGGCCAGTGAATCACTGGGTATAATGAACATACAATTGCCTACGCCAATAACGAAATTACGAATTAACTGTCGAGAACTTATTTCTGGTGGCCCGGTTTAGATGGAGAACTCGAATCGTTGGTTCGTTCCTGTTAAAACTGCCTAGAGAACAGAGATTTACCAAAGAAAAGTCCACTTCATCCCTGGGAATGGCGTACTCTCTCTCTCTCTCTCTCTCTCTCTATTATATATATATATATATATATATATATACACGTTGGCATAAGATCCATGTCGAGTATGCAGGTTAGGGTGGTCCAAAAAAAATGAAAATGAAAAGTATATTTTTCATGACATTCGTTCATATTTCCCAATCACCAACAATGTTGACAATAAAAAATTGGATTGATTTGTGCATATTTAGAAGTGGCGCAACTCGAAGCCTTAGTATCATTATACAGTTTGAGGTGGCAAATTTCTTCAAATTTGCGCCACCCTTAAATATTAATAAATTTAGCTTACAATCCGGTTTGAGATCTTTTTCCATATAAGGAATGATAAAATGTATAAGGAGTTCTTATTTGTGCATTTAAACTTTTGCCATATATGTGTGGCTCACCCTAATATACAGTATATATACATATGCGCCTCGGTGGTGTAGTGGTTAGCATCGCTGACTACGAATCCATCAGCCCCGGATCGAGGCCCGGTGACGTCAGGCGACGCGCAGCAAAACCCAGCTGTTCAGTAGTTTCGGGAATCTTTTACCATTATGGCGACCTCAATCAAGAGGGCTCGTGTCGCGACCGACTCGTGGCTCCTTTGAATAGATGTCTAATTCTTTTGATAACTTTTCTGACTATTTTTAATAGGTGGAGGCACAACCTCATCGAAATAACTCCATAAATTAACCTTCGGCTTCTTTTTCAAAGGTTTCTTAATCTTCTCGTGAAACAAAATCAGTTGCTTCATCGCCATAGGTTAGATTACGTGCAGGACTAGCGTTAGGTGATGCAGACATAATGATTATCTCAATTTTTACAAACTCAGGCACTGTTATGCAAGCAAATTTGAAACGAGAATCTAAAACGTGAGAAATCTTGCGAGTAATAATAGCAATAATAGCATTTGAAAATATTACCATACATAATATATACAGTCATCCCTCATTTTGCGTCTTTTTGTTTTTAAGTTGTCAATGATTTAGGGAACATTTTTGGTTTGGATTCTAACATCTAGAATTTGCATTATTTTATCTCGCCCCAACTCCCTGAAGTGAAGTGTTTGATTTTTATTTTTTCTTACAATTCAAAAATTATTATCCAATTTCAGTAGTAAATATGATTCAACATTATTCAGTTGTTGTTAATGAACTTCAATTTACTAAAACCTCTCATTTTCTTATAAGGAACAGACCGAGTTCCTACTCAAATATGAATTTGTAGCCCACCAAAGTGATGGAAATATGGAAGGGGAAAATCAGATCTTTTCTGCAAAACTTTTTTTTTTTATTTGCCAACAGTATATTGTAAATCAAAGTGTATTCATTGATGACATAAGAATTTTTGTTTTTTATACTAGGTTCTTACATCTGCCTTTCAAAAGTACTGTAAATCTAGGTGTAGCTATTCACTCATGAAATAAAAAAGTGGGTAGCAACAAGTATATTTCATATGAAGAAAATGATCCATCAATTTGCAACTACCAATAGCATGATAATCTATTAATTTTCAAACTATTCTACATATAAAATGGTATGTATCTGAGAAAATTACAGATGAAAATAAGTAAAATCTCTTTGAAAATTAAATTAAATGACAATCCATTCTCCACATTATTGCTCAACATAGTTTTGACCATCATATTTGTGTGTGACAGAAAGGCTAACCTGTAAACTAACAATTTTACCACAACTAAGAAGAGCAAGAATATTTTTGTTTCACCAATCTTTATCCTCGCTCCGTTTGAGGATTTGATGACAACCAATTTTTTTGCCTTTTCTACTCCTATTCTGTTGCATAGTTTACTGTGTACAAAACCAAAAGTGGAAAACGCACTCAATAGATGCAAAACTTGCTGGTAAAAAACTGATTTGCTTCATGATGGTTTATAAACATAATAAACCACATATCTATGTCATCTAAGCATCACAGGCTTGAAGTATTTAAGAGACCAATAAAACTAATTTTTTGCAAAAAATCCAGGTGGTTTGGGTTTTATTAAAAATCCCAGGGTTGTAAAAAAATCCTGGTTCTTGGATATAGAAAAATAGTACATATGAAGACAACAAACTTCTTTTTTTAGCCATTGTTTTTTTTCCTTTAACAAAGAATGCAGCAAACTGAGAGCGATGAGCGAGACCTTTATTGGACAGGAGACCATAGGCAGGGCCGGATTAAGACCTTTAGAGGCCCTAAGCACTTAAAAGATTTTGGTGCCCCATATATATGTAATTCAAAATATAAACAAAAATAAACCATAAAATAAAATTTTATTTTTTAAATGAAACAAAACTTACAGTAAGATGGAAAATAATGTTTATTTTTGTATACTTCCACTTCATTTATATTTGAAAAGTTTTCTCCTACTTTTTTTAATTGCAAAGTCTTTGATCAGATCCTCAAAACTAATCTTACGTAACACATCTGCTTCTATACTTAGTAGAGATAAGGCATCCAGCCTGCCTTGTTGCATAGTTGTTCTGTTGGTATTTTTAATATACTTCAACTGAGAAAATGAACGCTCAGCTGAGCAATTTGTGACCATTAATGTTAAAAATATACGAAAGGCAATTTCTACATTTGGGAAGGCACACTCAATATTGTCTTCTACAATTATTTTATAAAGTTCAGCATGACTGAATCTTGTTTTTACATTTTTTTTTGCACTGAACTTATGGCACACATATGAGTGAAACTGCTGAAGCTCAGCAGAGAAATTAGTGTTCAAGTCCTCTGGGTAAGCATCAATCATCTTTTTACAACCCTGAGAATACCTTTCAATTTCAGTAGATGATGAAGTGGTGACATTATGTGGCACATCACTTAGAAAAGAAAATCTCTCTGCTATTTCTTTGTATATCTCTCCTCTTCTTCTCATCTCAGTTTCAAGTTTGTCAACAATTGTGTAAAAGGTGGTGATAAGAAATCCGACAATGGAAAATTTCTGTGGTGCCCCCCTTCCCTTGATGCCCTAAGCACGGGCTTATTTTGCTTAATGGTTAATCCGGCTCTGACCATAGGCTATTCTAAGGAAATTTAAAAAACACACCTGTGACAAAGTACAAAAAAAACGAGTCAGACTTTCAAAATTAGTAGTATATTAAAAATTAGAACATAATTTTTGTAGTACTGGTAACAGTTTTTTCAATATCTGACGCTTCTAAAAACATTTACCCATACTATCGTTGTCTCGTACTTTGTTAGTTCTACATTTCTTCTTACTTTGTCATTCAACCATAGCAACACTGCACTTCTTGGATCAAAGTGTGACACAACTGGCATGTTATACCTAATATAAAGATAGTTCATGAGCACATCTGAAGACAGCTGTGAACGATCGGCTGTTTTGAGAACATTATAAGACTTAATAAGTCTTTCCACATTACTACTGAATGCGGTTTTGCTGCAACAATCCGACCAAGTGCAAAGATCAACACATCAAATTCCTGATTTTCTAACTGCAGAAGTTTTCATTAGGTTTGAAATTCCAATACTTGAAACACCGGGTAATGCACAGGCATCTCTGTACTGTAGTGCAAATGTTGCTAAGTCAAGATCCGGAATAATGAAAGCATGGCATTCATTAATTATAAGTCAGTAAGTTGGAAAGTATATCTTTCACCACTAATTCATCGAATATCAGTTAGATATAATGGTAAAACATTTGAATATACTTTCCAGCAAGATGGAGCCCCTGCTCACAGAGCACGCCAAACTATCACATTCCTTGAGAACAAAACACCGGATTTTATCGTACCCAATATATGGCCGGCTAGTAGCCCCGATCTTTCACCACTAGATTATGGTGTTTAGGAAGCCCTGAAGTCCAAAGTTTACATCCCTGGTACCAATATAAGAGACGCCTACTCTAAGTGGTGGAAATTTTTCCAACCACTTCCAAAACTTCGGGTGTTACTATTCGCCTACTCCGTTCATGTTTCGATTGATGCGGTTTACCTGTAGTTCTGGTTTCCGATAATGGTACTTGTTTTCACCAGTGAGGAATTTCGTTCGTTTGTCTACCAATAGGCGTTACCGCATTAGACATGTCCGGTCTAGTGTTTTTCACCCGTCTACTAATGGTCTCGCGGAAAACATGGTTCGTACTTTCCAGTCGGCCTTGTGTCATTCTCATGGGGAGGAAATGCAAGTGGTGTTGGATAAATTTTTGTTTAAAATATCAACTGACACCTCACACGACGACGGGGATGTCTCCTTCTAAACTTATGATTGCCGGAGAATTCATTCTGTTTTGGATCTGTTACGTTCAAATGAAACGATACAACAACGAGTTTTACGCCAACAGGAAAAACAAAGTTGTATCATGACACTAAGAAGTGAGAGTTATAGAAGCGCAACCTAAGGATTCAGTAATGATTTGCAGCTATGGGTCTGGACCAAAATGGGCAGAGCTGGGCAGTATTTAAATACATTTGTATTTAAATACGTATTTAAATACATTTGTGTATTTAGAACTGTATTTATAAATACATTGTTTTTCATGTATTTAAATATAGTATTTAAATACTTTAATGAGTATTTAAATACAATGTATTTAAATACTCAAAATATAAAACTGTAAATACTTTTACTGGTTTAATACACGTTCTGTACTAGCACAGTACGACGCGTCGACAGTGTAGTACAGCATGGTTCATGTTTCAACGTGTCAGTTCAATCAGTTGTGTGCCACTCTTAGTCGAAAGCGGTTGATTTCTTTATCGTGTGCGTGTCATGGCTTCAACAAGCAAATCCGGTGAATCAAACAGTGATATATCTGCAGATAACAATTTAGTGCACCCTCTGTTTGATGGAAAATACTTTAAAAATTAAATCTAAAGCGTAAAAGTAATAAGGTAAAGTGCACCTGCTTGCTGTGTAAACACGAAGTCTCTGCTGCAAGCAATGCTACAATGAATCTGTACACTCATCTGAAGGTAAGTGTTTTTTTAGACATCAAAAAATATCTTGAAATTGACCGAATAATCGTACAAAACGGCTCTGCCTTAAGTGGGCCTGTGTAACTAACTCGTTGCAATCAATCCAATTTGCGATGGAAAATTCATTGATGAAAAAGCTTTTAAAATCGTCTGATCTATCGAGTGGTGTATTTATTTCGAAATTCACCGTGTCCCCTAAAGTAGAAATTTATCAAAACATGAATTTAGTGAATGCATATGTTAAAATTTGTATGTATTTAAAATGTATTTACAAATGTATTTAAATACAATTGATGTATTTTGTATTTAGTATCTAAATACATTCGTAAAATGTATTTAGTATTTAGTATTTAAATACATTTCTCCCATGTATTTAGTATTTAGTATTTAAATACATTCAATGATTTATTGCCCAGCTCTGAAAATGGGTTCCTGCAATAGTGCAGTAGAGAAGAGTCCTGTTTCCTTCAAGTGCCAACTAGAAGATGGTCGTTCTATTAAGCACCATCAGGATCAGATATGGGAACGTGAATTGCATAATAACCAGAGCCCTTCTGAAGGGAGGCCTGACGCTCCTGAAAATGGTTCAACTATCTCACCTAGCCGGGTTGCACCTATTCCTACAATATCAACCCCGCTTCGCAGATCGACTAAGGTCTCCCACCCCCTTAACAGACTCAACTTGTAGGGAGGAGTGAGGTGACGGGCGTATATATATATATATATATATATATATATATATATATATATATATATATATATATATATATATATATAGTCTAAAAGTCACTGAATGGAGAAGTCACTAAAAGTAAAATAAATGGCAACACAAAAACATAAACATTAAGACGCGGCCTAAGTAGCATGTAATTTTCTATCTGCAGGAATCGTTGATTCTAAATCCTACTTGGTGTCTAATCTAAGATGACCAGTTGGTAATTAGGTTAAGTTGTCTAATTATTATGTCAGTAAATAGCTTTTAAATTGGTAAAGTAGGACTGGGTTGATCGAGGTTTGTTGCCGCTGTCGCAAATGGGCACCCAAAGAACGAATGATAGGCCCCCAAAGAAGATCTAAAGCAAAGCCCCTGTAAGTATCTCTTATGTCTAATTGCTAAACCTAATATCTAACGGGGTCTAACACCCTACGCTATTACAATTATCATTGGTCAAAACTATGTATGCCAATAAATAAATATATCGCCATATAACAGAGTAATAGTTTTTTATTTACCCGTTAAAAGCCCTTCAAGACACTCGTTATCACTTCACATGTTTCAATGATAATCTCGCTTAATGTTGAAGGAGCAATAATATCTGAATATTTCATGTCTTCAATGAATCTTCCAGTGGCCAAGAAACGAAGTGTTACAGCCAGTCTTTGTTAAGCAGAAATAGTTTTTCTCATATGTGTTTTGCCTTATTATTTATGGAGCCACTAATTGTAGCACACTTACAGAAATTACAAGAAAGCTGATTGGGAACAGTTCAAAATACAGACTGAGGAACAATTCACCACATTAAATAGCATAACCATCATAAACATCAATACAACACTCAAGACATTTAATCATATCATAAACTAGACCATATTCTTGAGGTTTTCCATGAAGGGGCATTTTTGAGTAGAAGTTGGTATCCAGTATTTTTAGACTAATTGAAGGGTGCTGAATCTAGAAAAACAGGATACCAAGCTGAAATTTTGTTTTTCATGTTGAAAATTGAATAAGAAAATGACTCCGAAAATAGCTTAACCCTTTACCGTCACATGTTGCCTTTAGTTAACTTTTCAAATACACGCATTCATAACTTAACCCTACAAAAAATTCCTGCGTTATAGGGTTAAATTCGAATATTGTAGTGTTTAGAACAAGTAATAAAATCAGTCTTAGTACTGAATATCCTTAACAATATGAGGTATAAGGCATCCCAATATGTAAAGGCAGTTTCAATAATAACACCGGTCTGCATGAAAATCGATTTCTTTATTTTGAGTTGTGATTCTGAAGCAGAGTTCGCTGCGCTGAATTAAAAAATGCTACCAGTTTTTTTCTATCACCCACAGTTTTAAAGTTATTAGCAAAACAATTTTGGGGCGTTTTGTAATTTTTTACCTTTTTTATCTTTAATTAATTTCGTTTTTTTCATATTTTTCAGATAGATAATTCTAACATTATCTTTAAAATTTTAATAATGGCTTCTAGAGGATGTACCCATAGTCCAGACATATTTTGTTATATTTGTGGTCGGTATGTTGTAAAACAAAGGACAAATGTAACGACCTTCATTAAGAGAGCTTATCATGCTTATTTTGGAATTAAATTAGGAGATCAAGACAAAAGTTGGGCTCCACACAAGGTTTGTCTTACGTGTGTTGCGGCACTAAGGAATTGGAGCAAAGGTAAAAAGAAAAGTTTGCCATTTGGGATCCCTATGGTATGGCGCGAGCCTAGAAAACCATACCAACGACTGCTACTTCTGTTCTTGCAATGCTAAAGGTTATAATTAGGCTGACCATACGTACCGTTTTGAACGGGACAGTACCGTTTGTTTTATATTTCCTGGCCGTCCCGTCGTTTTAATAAAAATGTCAATTTTGTCCCGGTTTATGTACTTACTTTTTCATGAATACAGAATATTACATAACCCCGTCCCTTTTTTGCCATCCCAATGTCCCGTTTTTGTCTCAAGGAAATATGGTCAGCCTAGTTATAATGCAAAGAATAAAGAGAGCCTTCAATACCCAAGTCTTCCATCTGCAATAAGACCGGTACCCCATGGTCCAGAAGTTCCTATTCCCCGCCCACCCGAGAGTCTGGATCAATACAATTCAGATTCTGATTCAGCTCCAAATCCAGACAATGATGATGTTTATGAACAGCCAACAGCTGACCGAGATCCTCCTAAACCATTAACCCAAGCCGAACTAAATGACTTAGTCAGGGATTTGAATCTGCCTAAGGACTCTGCAGAACTTTTGGGGTCTAGATTGCAGGAGAACAATTTATTGGCATCCGACACATACTTCGCTTGGTACAGAAATCGTGAGAAAGACTTCGTGCCTTTTTTCGAAGAAGATGGTCCCTTGGTATTTTGCAAGGACATCACAGGATTAGTGTGCAAGCTAGGCATCGAATACCAAACCAGTAACTGGAGGTTGTTTATAGACTCCTCTAAAACCAGTCTAAAAGGAGTGTTACTGCACAACGGTAACAAATATGCATCAATCCCAGTGGCCCATTCTACTCATTTAAAAGAGACCTATGATAACATGAAACTGCTTCTGGAAAAAATTCAGTATCAAAATCACGGATGGATATTGTGTGGGGATCTCAAAGTCCTTTGCATGTTACTTGGGCAGCAATCAGGATACATTAAGATGCCATGTTTCATCTGCGAATGGGATAGTCGAGCACGTGACCAGCACTGGAAGAGGAAAACTTGGCCTCCTAGAGAGAATCTTACCCCAGGATCAAAGAACATTTTACATGAACATCTAGTTGAACCAAATAAAATCCTCCTACCACCCTTGCACATTAAGTTAGGCTTGATGAAAGAGTATGTCAAAGCATTGAATAGAGAAGGTGAGTTTCAAGTACATTTGTTCAAAATATCCAAAGATTAGCTACGAGAAAATAAAGGAAGGTGTTTTTATAGGTCCTACCGTCCTCAGATTAGAAAGTTATTGACAGACGATCATTTCCTGAACACAATGACCAATAAAGAAAAAGAAGCATTGCTTGGTTTCAAAGATGTTGTTGAAAACGTCTTGGGAAACTACAAAAGCCAAAATTATGAAAGACTGGTGGAAAATATGCTTAAAAAGTTTTGCGCCTAAGGCTGCAACATGAACCTGAAAGTTCACTTCTTATTTTCGCATCTTGACCGTTTTCCCGAAAATCTCGGAGATGTCAGTGAGGAACAAGGGGAACGATTTCACCAGGACATCAAAACCATGGAAAGAAGATATCAAGGAAGATGGCATACAAATATGATGGCGGATTACTGCTGGTGTCTGCAACGAGATCAGCCTAACGCACAGCATAAGAAAACATCAAAGAAGCACCGGTTTAGTCGTCATTAGTCAGATCTACCTTCGTAGTCTTAAGTCTTTGGAATAAGTCCTGAAATGTTTGCAAGTAAAGAAGGTAAATATCTTTTTGTTTCTTTCAGTTATTTTTTTATTCTTTCATAAACAAGCAATATGCTTGTCCAGGAGCTAGGAGCTATTTAATTCTGCTTTAATTAGGTTTTACTCTATCACCTAAAGATTTCGTGCTACAAGGGGTGTTGTAATACCTCATCTGTCCCAAAATGTTAACCACCTATGAAATTTAGGATATTGGGAGGGTGGTTGAGAGAGAGCAGAAGTGGTCCTCAGAGGAAATAGATTTGGTAGTCTCTTTAATGTACAATAATTTATGGTTAACAAAGGTATGTGAATAATTGTTCATCATACTGGGTCATATCCACATTAGTAATTTATTACTATGTGGTGAAGGGTGTGCTCGGTGAGATTATCTCCCACCGACAACAACAACCAGCCAACAAAACTGAAGTCAAACACCAGAACCTTGGCTTCAGTTCGTTCTTCCTTTTGATCGCATGAAGAGAGGAACAATTACGGAGTTGGCTTGCGAACTACTACAGAAATAGTGACAAACAAAGGTTGAAGTTAAAAACCAATACAGGCTAGTGTACCCAGAATAGGCCTACTTGAATTAGCTTAACTGAAGACTACGATTTTAAGATTAACTCTACAAGACGCTACATCATCCATTGACCAACTGAGGTGAGTCAATTCTTTCACTTTACCTTTCGGTTAACAGTTAACAAATATCCCCAATTTATTGCATGAACCGTAGTAAATTTTCTATGGTTTTATTTGTGGGAATTGTATCTGTGACTTTAATCATCCTATTTGCTCCGGACCATTTCTGGATTCTCGAGTCCTAATTTAATAGGTTGGATTAATTTTAACCTGCGTTAGGGGTTGGGAAATTGAGGTAGGTTTAATTGAGGTCAATCTCCAACAGTGCAGTTTTTTCACACCACCCATTGATGGGGGGGGAGAGAGTATTTTGCTGGGAACGGGACTGGTTGTTATATATATTTACCCTACATTATTATGTAAGCGTTACTGTAGTCTATAACAACAAAATTTATGGTTTAGCATGTGCAATCCAATGTTGGTCTCGATAAGATGGTTCACATTTGGGGATAAATGGGGGATTTATGACACACCCTGTAGTAAGAAAACCACACGTGATAGGGAAAAACTAACTATACTTTTTAGATCAGCACACTCAAATTATATAGAATCACCAACTAGTTTGTAAAAATCGATCGACAAGTTTTCAAATGTGTACTGGTGTAATTGTTTTATTATGAAACATTGTAACTGGCGTCGCCTTTGCGAAATGGAATGCGTGCTGGGAAGGAGGAGCGAATGCTGTGAAATGTCAGGTGCAGGTGCAGAGAAATTGTGTTGGAATTACAGTTGGTGTTTTGAGGTATAGAGCGACATGTGGGATATATTTGATAGTGGATTCTCTTATTCTCATTCTCAGAATACTGCCCGTATTCTTAATATTATAATTTAAATAAATAAATATTATAATTTAAATATATATTATAATTTAATAATTTAATAATTAATAATAATAATTGAAGGTTATAGGGGAGCACATGGGGAGCTCAGGACTTGCAGAAGCATGGACCGAAGCAGGCATAATCGGACAAAATACTGTGGAAGCTGCAATGGCTGGAAAGAAATACAACAAGGCTATGCGTGCACATAAACTTACGTTGCAAACTTTGTGGTGTCTGTTAGGTCCAAACCTTCTCGCCTATTTGGAAGAATGTGATGCAGAAATGTTTGAACAGATTTCAAAGGCTTCTGTGAACTTCAGTGAGGCACAGATACTGATCACCCTCTTCAGTAATCCAAAATTTCTCACATTCAAGTCAGCATTTGTAGACAGGAAAAAGCTGGAAAATGTAAACTTCTCTTTCTGTTGGGGATACATGGAAATGGTGTCGATTCTTTTGATGTTCACGAGGGCCCAGCGAGATGGAATATGGGATTTGCATCTCCATTCTTTCACCTGCATGTTACCTTTTTTCCTGAGTATGATCACTACAACTATGGAAGATGGGGTCCTGTTTATGTAGCAGACATGTACAACCTACCAGCGGCCGTGCTAGTAGAATTTCAGCAAGGAAACTTTGTAGTAAAACGATCAAAACGTAAATTCAACCAGGTGGACGCAGATCAAGCTCCAAGAGTGGCTAAATGGAACTGGAAAAAGAGGTGGCGGGATTGTTGGCATCACAAACACCAACTCTGCACTAAATCGATGGGCATTGTCATACAATCTGAGGTCGCATATTGCTGCCGATACACAGGAAATGTTTGGAATCTACCCTAAGGATATAATCAGCCACAACGAATCAAAACCAGCAAGGCAACGTCGAGACAATGCAGACGAACAACGGCTGCTTGCCATTCTCCAGCGTTTCGAGGTATTCCTGACGTACAGCCAACAGTTCTTCAAAACACTGCCACAAAAGATCTTGCAAATGACAAAATACAAGAGTCGTTACTTCAAGCCAAAGAACTTGGGAAACAACAATTGAACACATTTTTGAATGGTAGACTTTGACTTCAGACATTGAGTGTCCCAGCACACTAGATCTCAACAACAGCTCTGCATGTCTACCGATAGATGGACAAGCCCGTGTGCTTTCTATTGGAAAGCCAGACGGTGCCAAGACGTTTGGAGATTTAGCTGATATATTCACAAGGTCAATCATCCAGTCAGGAATGGCATATGAACGTATAGATGTCATTTTTTATAGATACCGAGAAGAATCTATAAAAGCAGGAACACGCAACAGACGTACGAAGACTACTTGACCAATCCGACGCGTAATTGATGGCCGAGAGGTATCGCTACCAAAATCATGGCTGAATTTCATTGCCTTACCAGAAAACAAGGCAAATCTGGCTCACTTTCTCTCTGAGGAACTTCTGTTACATGCTCCGAGAGACAAGGAGATAATAGTTGCAGGCGGTTTCGAAGATGAGCAGGATGCCAGGTCTTCTCGTGGCACAACGAATCTGAACCCCATAAGAGCGGCACATGAGGAAGCAGATACCCATTTTGTTCTGCATGCGATCAACTGTCATTTTGACAACATCGTGGTTTCTGCAAGAGACACAGATGTCCTTTTACTCTTGGTATCACATTTTGCAAAAATACATTGTGATAATCTTTGGATGATGGCCGGAACAGCCAAAAGGAGGAAGTACATCCCTGTCCGTGCAGTCTATGATAACCTTCCACCAAATTCACTGGAATCTCTTCTTCCATTTCATGCCCATATTTCTGGGCACACAAAGCAGACAGCATGGAAAGTATTTCTGCAGCATCACCAGCTTCTGCTTGGCTTGGGAGTAGGAAATTTAACACCAAATCAACTGAAGTCAGCAGAAACGTTCATGTGCAGAACTTATGGTGTTGAGGGTGTTGATGCCGCACGCAAAATTATGTTTGAAAAATCCTGCAAACCAGAACTGATGCCCCTCACAAGTGATTCCTGTAAATATCATATACAGCGTGTGCATTATCAGTGTACACTTTGGAAAAATGCTCACCGCCCATTTCCACAACTTTCCGAAGTCACTGAGATGGGATGGAGACAAGACAATTCGGGATTGCGGCCCATACTATTGACACTTGATCCGATCCCTGAGGCTTGTGTTGAGCTTGTGTCTTGCTCTTGTCTTGCTAGGTGTCGAACCATGCGTTGCAAATGCAGAAAAACTAAACTTCCATGTACTGCAGCTTGTGGATGTAGGAAGGCAACTGGGTAGGATGGCTGTCTTAACGACAGCACATAAAGTAACAGTACTTCTCAATCTGCTTAAGTTTACAATGGTTTTGTGCAATATATGTAGCATGTTTTTAAATATAATGTTCGGTGTATATATCCCAGTTATTTTATTGGTTCCATAGACCACAGTCATAAATCATGTGTCTAGACAGAACCAAAGAACAAAACTTGTCCACTTGTAATTGCTCGCTTTCTATCTCCTGCCCCCAACTACGTCACTGTAATAAAAACATTACATTATGTTAGTGGGCCAACTTTTTCCCTAGCAAAGATAGAATGCTGATATTTATAGAAGAGTTTCCACGTGATCCAGTGATGCAAAATGCCAATTTTCGTCAAAATCCGTTAATTATTGACGAAAGTGTAAAAGAAACGCATAGCGCCATTTTACAAAGAATCGACTTTCGGTCATTATGTTTTTTAGCTATTTTGAAGGTAAAAACTAAAAATATAGCTTGGTATCCTATTTCATCATTAAGAGGACCCTTGAAATAGGTCAAAAACACTAGTCACCAGCTTCTACTCAAAAATGCCTCTACAATTTTTTACAGGCCACTTTTCGTGAAAATGGCCTAGTCTATCATCAGTAATGAAAACAAATACATACCCAAGGGCAACATTAGGAAATACAACCCAAATTACACTAGAGAAATAGCCCACCTCATAAGGCAACGTAAAACCTCAAACATAACACACAAACACCACACAAACAAGCCATAAAACAGCAGATACAACAGCCCAACACAGAAATAAACAACAAACTTAAAGAAAAATAAACAGAAACATTTAGGGAATTCATAACAACGCTAAACTACTCCACAGACACGCAGACAGACAAACAGCCAGAAACAAGAAAACCTACAGACACGACACGACCATTACACCCTTCAATACAGACCAGACCACCGAGATCATCAAAAACATTAAGAATTCAAAGGCTACTGGACCAGACAACATATCTAACATACACCTTAAACACTTGGGCCCACAGGGAATATTAGCTCTCATAAACATCAGCACATATTCACACCAACACTGTATTATTCCTGGCATATGAAAACAAGGTAAAATTATTACACTACTCAAACCAAACAAAAATCCAACAGAACCAGCTTCCTATAGACCCATTACTTTACTATGCACACCTTCCAAAGTAACAGAAAGACTAATCTTACAAATCACCAACCCACACATACCACTATCGCCTACTCAACATGGATTCAGACCTCACCACTCAACCACGACATTACTCACTAACCTCACGCAGCACATCATGGATGGCATCAACTCTAGAAGACCAGCTCAACGTACACTATTAGCAACAATAGACATTAGTAAAGCATTTGATGCTATCCCACGCTTCCCTCTCATAAACAAAATACTCAACACAAAAATGCACAATAACACCAAAAGGTGGCTGAGCAACTATTTTTCAGGAAGATACTCACATGTCACATTTAATGGCAAGTCCTCCAAACACAAGTTTTTTCCGAACGGGGTCCCTCAAGGCTCTGTTCTCTCACCAACACTGTTCAACTTATACATGCATGACATTCCAACACCCATAGATAACAAGGTTACCTTATCATCATATGCAGGTGACATCACTCTAACATCCACCCACAATAACATCGACACCGCTACAAATAACCTACAAACATACATAAACAGTTTACAAGACTGGCTCACACACAATAGACTCAAAGTAGCGCCCACAAAATCAACCATCACCTTGCTAACAAGCAACACAAAAGAACACCAAATAACTCCACAGCTTACACTAAACAACACCAACATTCCACACACTCACAGGACCAAAATACTTGGGGTCACATACAACACATCATTATCTTTAGCAAACCACATTCAGGACATTAAAAACAAATGTACGTCAAGACTTAACACGCTTAGGGTACTAACAGGCACAAACTTTGGACACCAGCAGGAAACAACATCACTCATATACAAACAATATATTCGCTCAGTTATGGACTATGCTAGCCCATGCTGGGCACCCATTATCTCAAACACACGCATAAATACCTTACAGACAATACAAAACAACGCACTTCGTATCATTACAGGATGTACTCAAACAACACCAATAGAACACCTGTACACAGAAACAAAAATACTGAAAGTTAGGGAGCATTTAGACATGAGGGGAACACAATTCATGGCAGCAGCGACAACTAACCCACAACACCCTTGCCACTACATGTACAATCATGCACCAACACCTCGCACCATTAAGATAACACCAGAGACACATTATAACCAAATACTCCAATCCATATAACGCTCCACAGACATCACACAGTACAGAAAACACATACCACACACACACACCTAGCCCACAAAGCACTGACACGACTCGGTTTGAATGTGGTCCTAGGTGCGAAGCCGCCACCCATTGACAGGTCAGAGACCAGCCTGAGCAGATCGGATCGAGTTAACTTAGCACGATTCCGATATGGACATCACCCGAACTTACAGACATATAAACACAGATTAGACAACTCCACAGTCGACACCTGCCACTGTGCCAGGACACACCACAAACAATTGAACACATTATGACAGACTGTACCGCTCTAGCACAACAACGAACACAACAAACATCACCAGTACGCTGAACCTCTGGTTCACTCCGGAGAGGGCGATCGGTTACCAGTGGCGGACTGGCTAGGCTGTCAGTCTACCATGTGGTAGATGGGCCCCCCTAGAAAAAGGGAAGTTGGCCCCCTAGACCTGAGGTAAAAAAAATTGGCAGCCAATCTATTATACTCGTATATAAAGTTTAAATAAACATAAGTCAGTTGGTCCTGATGAGATATATCCTAGAATCTTAATTGAGGGTGTTGACAGTATTTCTGTTACATGAAATAGATATAATTTATTTAGATTTTTGTAATTATTTGTTTGTTTTTTTTATTTTGTATTTATTAATATTGTAATTTTTTAATTTTTTTTATTTGTATTTATTAATAGTATATAAAAAGGCAAATGTATTAATAACTTCTTCAATTTGTTAAAATTATTGCAGGTTTTAAACTTTTAGAAAGTAGCAAAAATTAATAAATTTACGTGCCTAAAATGCAGTTTTGCCAACCTGCCTGTCACTGCGACCTTTTTAAATTCATTAGTTTATTTAATAGTTGCCTACATGTTTCATTAAAATCAATTCCAATTTATCAAAGTAAGTCTCTTATTTTTGCTATTGCTGTTATATATGTATGATTATATTTTACCCATTTCTATGTCCATATATAAAAGATATATAGAGTTATGTATATTTTTATATAAAGCTGCCATATTAAAGATAGATATAAAAATAAATAAGAAAATACATGTAATAGTATTGAGAAAAGATTACATTACAATTACATTACAATACACAGAATACATATATATTCATTCATTATAGTATAATTCAAGCATTGTTATTTGTTTTGAAATTTGGTGATCTTGATTATATTAAATGCAATTAGTAAATCAGATTACTTTATTAATTTTTTTTTTTTTTTTTATATTTCAGGTAAGGAAATGGGACACATGAAACGGAAATCTGGAGCACAGAAACGGAAAGATAAACGAGAAGCAGAAAGAAATGATTCATCAAAAAAGTGCAGGCCTATAACAGCATTTATGATATCAACACCTATATCTACATGTCAGAAAGAGGAAAGTGATTTACAGAGAAATTCAACTACAACTGTTCATGCTGATACTGTAGATCTAGGACATAAAGATGTAGGTATGTCTAACGTTTTTGAGACTGTAGATGCTGAGTTTTATGATTCTGAATTAGCTGGTGGAATAACAGTAACTGAACCTGGGCCTGTATGTACATAATCAAAAAGATCTAGTAGCTGATTTAAATAATGATGAGAATCAACCAACATTTAGACAGGATAAGCTCTTTCAATATCCTGCACGAACAGATTTGAAATCTTTTTTCAAAGAGCATCCAATTCAGCCACATGATCATGATCTGCTATTTAATGTAAAGTTATATAAGCGAAAAATTATGGGTGACACTGTCTCACGACACTGGTTAACATGATAAGAAGAATAGATCACTCTATTGTTCATTTTGCTTGGCATTTGAGTCACCAACCTCTTCCAACCCATCTGCTTTTGTGCGAGGATTTAATGATTACAGACGCATTAGCCAGTGTTTATCAGAGCATGAATCAACTGGTATACGTAGCAAGCATGCTCAGGAATATATCAGTGTAGTAAATGATGGTGGTTTAGCTCGTTTTTTCGCTGCATCATTGCAGAAGCGAAAAGATGAAGTACTAAAGCAGAGAAATATTGTTGCCAGAGTTGTAGATATTATGGAAAACTGATGGGTGGGTAGTTGGGAGGTAACGAAAATGGTTCACTGAGTAGGTAGGTAGTTAATCTAACAATTATTAAATTCCTTTTATGTCAATAACTGGGTGGAAGAAACCAATTGGTTGCTCACCAGAGTTATTCTCCACTCTAGTATTTATATACTGTGTGGGAGGAGCGTGCTCGGTAATGGAGATACATTACCGCTCAACCAACCGAGGAATAAACCAAGACACGCTGGTGCAAGAAGCCCGCGAAGTGGAGAACGAAAACGAAGAACGGGGCGAGAGGACGTACCAGCAAAGTACGCTCTCGGCAATTAAACAACCGGAGAAGGGAGAGACTCCAATAACTAAAAGTAAGTGACTAATTGAGTTTTTACACCAGACAGTTAATCACATTAAATTAAGCTGGGTCAGACAAGTTAGGCCTACATTGTGGCCTAAGACCCAGCATCAACTCATAGCTTAACAAAGGTGAAGGTAGATTGCCCTAACCTAATCTTGTGAGGAATCCTACTGTGGACCTCAATTTATCTGCCCGCTCTGGACCATTTCCGGAATCTCTAGGCTGACCCTCTAGGCTAGACTTGATCTACTCTATAGTTAGACTGGAGATATAAGGGGGGGTTAATTGTGGACCAATTCATACAGAGCATTTTTCGCATTGGTGGTCCGTGTGTGGGGAATTTACAAACCTTAACCTTACTTAACAAAAATTGCAGAATTAGGCTAAATGGTCTAGCCTAAGCCTAAGCTAATCAAGCCTAATTAGGTCTACAACCTAGGGCCTAACTAGGAAACATTTACATCTAAGGAGTCTCATTCTCTTATAAGCTTAGACCTGAGTGACACAAGTACTTGGGGGGATTAAACCAAATTTGAACTTGACTGTTTTGTCTGTGCTCTCTCTTCTCTGGTAATTTCTTCTTGTCCTCTATTTCATTACGATCCCCAGTTAAACAATTTTGACTTAGACATGGACAGTGCAGAATTGAAAAAGTTAAAAAAGAAAAGGGGGGCAAAGTTGGGAGCTGTTACAAAGGCTGTGAACACTTTTAACAATATTACACAACCAGGTAAGGAAAATATAGAGAGAGTAATTATTAAATTGGAAATTAAAAAGAAGGAAATAATAGCCATTAATGAGAGTATTTCAGAGTTAGTTGAATCCGAAATGGCTGAAGAACAATTGATAGACCTTTACGCTGATGATGATGATCAGGTAAGCTCAATTGAACAGCAAATAAGGAGACTACGGTCTCGTTTGACTGACTTAACACCAAAAAAACCTAATTCTGATTTTAATCAAAGTAGGGCTAACCTTCAACAAAATTTAAGTGGCATGCTAAACCCTGAGTCACAAGAATTGAGGGCTCAGTTACCCATTTTGCTAGTACCAACATTTGAAGGGGACACGGTACAATTCCCATCTTTCATTGACAAATTTGAGAATTTAATAGGTAATAAACCTTATATTTCAAATGTTGAAAAGTTTAGTTACTTAACTAGTTCCCTTAAAGGCCCAGCCTATAACCTAATAGCCTATTTACCAGCCGTAGGGGATTCATATGAAGTAGCTATTGATCTTTTAAAACGTAATTACATTAATAAAGATTTGATAGTATATGAATTATCTCAACAAATTTTTGAATTTGCACCCATAAAAGATAACCATAGTGATATGGAAATTTTTTATACAAAATTAGAAGCTATTATAGGACAACTGGTTAGCAATGAGATAGATATTAAAACTTCATCTTGGCTTATGCAAAGCATAGTACTTAGGTGCCTTCCTTCGAGGGTTAAAGATATTTTAATTCTAAAGACGGGAGAAAATTATCCTAATTAGAACAAATAAGAGAACACTTCCCCAATATCCTAATTAATTACAAATTGAGAGATTTTCCAACACATAAGACCCAGACTATGGATAAACCAAAGACTGTTCCCAGAGACCAACTAGCTACAGCCAAACAGACAAAACTTGATACTGGAGAATCAAATGTGACCAACTATAATACACGAACACCTACATTACAGAACTTTAATGTAACTGCTGCCTCAACTTACACACCACATTGCAAATTTTGTGCAAGTAATGAACACAGTAGTACTGGGTGTGACAAATATTCAGACTTTAACCAAAGGGCTAAAAGATGTGAACAGTTGAACCTGTGTAAAAAGTGTACTGGCCAGGGACATTATAAGAAAGACTGTAAATCTAGGTTAAGATTCAAGTGTAAGTTTTGTAAAAGTTTACGACATGTCTCATCAATGTGTGATTCACCAAAGTGTCCAAACAATAATACTCAAACTCAAAAGATACCTCCCCCAAACAAAGGTAATCAAGAAAATGCCACTTTCATGGGACATTCTGCTTGTTCAAACAATGTAACAAGAAACACTGAGATTCTTTTACCAACTATTACTTTGGACTTGTGAATAGTGAGGGTAGTACCACTCCAGTGAGATGTCTTATAGACTGTTGTTCTCAACAAACATTTGTTTCAAAAAATGTAGTTAATAAATTGGGTTTGACACCAAACCCGAATGAACAAAACCTCAATATTGCATCCTTTGTTAAGGATAACTCGGACAAAAATAGCTATAAGACAATTGACCTGGAACTACATTTAGAAAGTAAATTCAAGAAAATTGAAGCAGTTATTATTTCTAAAGTAGGACAAAACAAACTGGTTATACCCAAACTAGAACAAACCATAAATCATTTGGGAAAACACTACAAAATAGCTGATAGACATATCACTAACAACACAGTAGCTAACATTGAAATGCTAATAGGGGCAGATTATATTAATCTTATTCATAAGGGCATAGTAGAGATAGGTAATGGTATAGCTATTCAGACTCCATCAGGGATAGCCCCTTTGGGTGACCTATCAGAATACAACCTAGACCTAAACCAAAACAGTTCATGACCAACAAATACTATGTGCCTCAACTCAGTCCTACATAACACCTGTAAGAATAGCAACACTTTGAATAATATTATCTCAACTGAGAACATTAATTCATCATTATCAAATGAAACTTTGGATGAGGCAATTCAAACTTTATGGTTGCTAGAATCTGTGGGTATACATGACACAAATCAAACTTCAGAAGATCAGTTAATGGTAGAAAGATTTGAAGACACCATTCAGTGCAAAGACAATAGATATTTTGTTGAGTTACCTTGGAAAATAAATTGTCCAACTTTAAGAGACAATCTCAAAGTAGCTAAAGGACATTTATATAAAGTAATGAAAAAACTCAAACAAGATAATAATATTCAAACATATAATGATGTCTTCAAAGAACAGCTACAGAAAGGCTTCATTGAAGAAGTAACAAATAACCCTTTTAAAAAGATGGTTGTTATTATTTAACCCACAGGGGGGTTTATCGACAAGATGCCCCACCAACAAAACTCAGAGTAGTATATAACTGTAGCCTCAAAGACAGTGATAAACACAGTTTGAATGATTGCCTGATTGAGGGTCCTAATCTCATTTCTGACCTTGTGAAGATCTTACTGAGGTTCAGGTTAGATAATATGTCGTACAAAGTGACATTTCAAAGGCATTTTTGAGAATAAATCTTAAAAATGAATATGATAAGAACCAACTTAGGTTCTTATGGTTCAAGGATCCATTTGATTTGAATAAAGGGTTCATAACCTATAGATTTAATGTTGTGTTGTTTGGAGCCAATTGCTCACCTAGCCTATTAGCATTGACAATTAGACATCATTTAAACCAGTTTAATAACTCTTTAACATTGAACTTCCTTAAGGAACATTTTTACGTAGACAATCTAATAGGCTCAACGACAACAAAATCTGAATTATCTGAAGTCTATGAACACTCTCAAAACATTATGCAACAAGGTAACTTTGAATTTAGAGAGTGGATTTCAAATGATGAGGATTTAAACAAAAAGATTTTAAAGGATAATAATGGTCTTACTGAGCCATCAGACAGAGTTAAAACTTTAGGTATGAACTGGTATTTGGATGCAACTTCTAACAGTCATGATTCAATCTGTACTAAAGGTTTTAAACTTGATGAGGAAGCAAATACTAAAAGACAAATATTATCAGAGGCTTCCAAAATTTTGATCCTATGGGTCTATTCCTGCCTTCAACAATAAAATCAAAGATTCTCCTCCAAGAAATTTGGAGGACAAATGTTGGGTGGGATGATCCAATAACAAATGAAAATCAAAAATCTTGGAAGAAGTTAGCTACTGATTTAACAAAAGTGCAGAACATTAAAATTCAAAGGTGCTGTGGGTTTAGGGATAAGCCCCAGAGACTTCATGTGTTTGCTGATGCAAGCACACAAGCTTATGGGTGCTGTGCGTATCTTGTAAGCCCTACAGAAAGTCATCTAATTTATGCAAAAGGGAAAGTTGCACCTCTCAAACCTACCCGAACCATACCTCAATTGGAACTATTGGCTGCTACATTAGCCATTAAAACCATTTCATTGCTTAAGGATGCTTACTATGATGTGTTCATAACTCAGATCCACATCTGGCTTGACAGTCAGATTTGTCTTGCCTGGATACGGAATGATAGCATTAATAGTAAGAATATCTTTGTAAGAAATAGGCTAAAAGAAATAGCTGACGCTAATGAAAGCCTACAAGTAAACTTTCACTATGTTCCAACTAAACAGAATCCAGCAGACTTTCTGACCAGAGGTTTATCCTACAAGTTGTTGAAGTCAAACAAAACTTGGTTTATGGGACCTAAGTGGCTCTGTAATACAGACCAATGGCCTGTGGAACAAGTTAACTTGACATTAAATTTAATCTTTTCAAATGAAAAGGTTGAACCAATCACTAATTATGAAAAGTATTCTGATTTCAACAAACTTGTCAGGGTGACAGCCTACTGTTTGAGGTTTGCTCACAACTGTTTAGCTACAATTAACAAACAGCTAAATAAAAACAATCATAATTATACAGAAGTTGCAACTCAATACTGGATAGGCCAAGCACAACAAAAAGAGTACAATAAAGAGTTAGAATTCTTAACTAATGGGAAACAAACAAAAGAACCTGTACCATCAGTAGTTGTGGATCTAAACTTGTTCAGAGATGAGGAAGGCCTTCTAAGGTGTAAAGGGAGATTAGACAAATCAAAACTGTCATACAAAAGCAAAAATCCAATCCTTTTACCTAGATTTAGCTATTTGACAACATTAATCATCAGAAAAACACACAATGATGTATATCATATGGGGGTACCACAGACACTAACTACATTAAGAAAAACTTATTGGATACCCAAGGGAAGGATCACTGTTAAAACAGTCCTGAGTGAGTGTGTCACATGTAGGCGTATTCATGCTAGGCCCTATAGGAAACCAAATCCCCCTGCTTTGCCAGAGGAGAGAGTTACTCTCAACAGACCCTTTGAGACTGTAGGCATTGACTATACAGGAGCATTGACTGTAGGGGTGGGTGACACTGAACAAAAAATGTACATTGTACTGTTTACATGTGCTGCCTCACGAGCTGTTTATTTGGATGTTGTGGAGGACCTTACAGCAGAATCTTTTGTTGCTGTCTTTAAGAGATTCTGTGCACGACATTCAGTACCAAAGACAGTTTGGACTGACAATGCTACATATTTCAAAGCTGGTGAACAAGTCATCCACGACTTGTTAAGCAATGAAATCACACAATTATATATACAAAATACAAACATAAAGTGGAAGTATATTCCGGTTGCCTCTCCTTGGTATGGTTCTATCTGGGAGAGGAATATACAAACAGTAAAGAATTGCTTGAAGAAAGCAATTGGCAAAAAACAGATACACTTATTTGGGTTACTCACTCTCCTGGCTGAGATTGAGAACATCATTAACAATAGACCACTCACTTATGTGAGTGACAACATTAATGACCCAGAACCATTAACTCCAAATCATTTGATTCGGGGAGAACAAGTTAGTCTCCTGCCGGACTACAATATAGCCTCTTCAGAAGACCCAAACTGGACTCAACGACATGATGAGCTCCAGACTAAGTTACAACATTTAACTAGAGTTAAAGCTCATTTCATTAAACAGTGGAAAACTGAGTACTTGATGGGTCTAAGGGAGAGACATAAACAAATGACTAAGAAGGATTGGTCTGACACAATTAAGGTAGGGGACCTTGTTCTCATACATGACAGTACTCCAAGACAATACTGGCCTCTGGCTAGAGTTTCAGAACTCAGACCAGGGGCAGACGGGGTGGTCAAATTAAGGACTTCAACGGGTGACACAACAAGAGACATTTCTCTTTTGTACCCTTTAGAGTCTGGACCCAAAACAATGGACTTTGGAGAACCTTCTCCACTGACAGTAACAACTGGAGACACTGAACTTCCAGTAACTATTCCTTTGACAGTAGGAGTGGTAACGCATCCTACTACAACATTGACAGACACAAGACCTCAGCGACAAACAGCATTAAAGGCGCGACTATTTTTACAACAAAAAATAGATGCTGGGGAATTGTAATTTTATCTTCTAACTTTCATTTTTTCTTTTCTTATGGTAAAGACATAGACAGTTTCATCCTATGGATGTATATTTTCTCTTCTAATTAAATGCTACACCTTCTCCATGAGAAGGTGAGGATAGGCACTGTTAATCAGATTAACAGGCATTTACAGTTAAATAGTTAGCTAGTCTACACTCAGACAAAATTGGTGACAATGACACCAAAATTTTTATCTCCCGGGGCCCCCAGTATATGGAAAACTGATGAGTGGGTAGTTGGGAGGTAACGAAAATGGTTCACTGAGTAGGTAGGTAGTTAATCTAACAATTATTAAATTCCTTTTATGTCAATAACTGGGTGGAAGAAACCAATTGGTTGCTCACCAGAGTTATTCTCCACACTAGTATTTATATACTGTGTGGGAGGAGTGTGCTCGGTAATGGAGATACATTACCGCTCAACCAACCGAGGAATAAACCAAGACAACGCTGGTGCAAGAAGCCCCGCGAAGAGGAGAACGAAAACGAAGAACGGGGCGAGAGGACGTACCAGCAAAGTACGCTCTCGACAATTAAACAACCGGAGAAGGGAGAGACTCCAATAACTAAAAGTAAGTGACTAATTGAGTTTTTACACCAGACAGTTAATCACATTAAATTAAGCTGGGTCAGACAAGTTAGGCCTACATTGTGGCCTAAGACCCAGCATCAACTCATAGCTTAACAAAGGTGAAGGTAGATTGCCCTAACCTAATCTTGTGAGGAATCCTACTGTGGACCTCAATTTATCTGCCCGCTCTGGACCATTTCCGGAATCTCTAGGCTGACCCCTCTAGGCTAGACTTGATCTACTCTATAGTTAGACTGGAGATATAAGGGGTGGGTTAATTGTGGACCAATTCATACAGAGCATTTTTCGCAATATAATAAAGATGTTAGGTAAACAAGCTCTTCCTTTTCGTGGACACAGAAATGAGTCAGCATATTTTCTTCTTGATGAAACAGAAAATCATGGAAATTTCTTGGCTACTGTGCAGTTGATGGCAAAATATGATCCTATTTACTCCAGAATTTAGCAAAATTTGTGAAGGTATCATATAAGCGAATGGCCATCTGGATTGAAGTTGTTGGACATCATCTGGGGAAAGAAAAGATGAAACGATTAAAGCTAATTGGTGAAACCAGGTGGTCAAGTCCAATGCAGCAACTACTATATTTGGAAATTTTGACGAGATATGTATCAGTAATTTTGTGGATCTTCTGACATGTTTATCCATTATTCAAAGCTCTAACAATTTTGATGCAAAAACAAAACAAGAGGCAAATGTTTTACTGTCTAGCCTTCTAGAACTTCAAACAATATTGACAGCATTCACATAATTATATATCTTTCAAACTACAGCCCCTTTGTCAAGCTATCTACAGACAAGTGGCTTAAATATGTTTACTGCATGGAATATGGTAGAAAAATCCATTACAGATTTGAAGAAAAGATCAAGAGAATTTGATAAAGTATATAGTCAGGCTTTGAAATTTGCCAACAAATCCAATGAGCACATTGCACAATTCAATAATGATGAAAATCAAACAGTGAAAATTGATTTTGTAAAAACTGAGTTACCAATCAAGAGGAAACATAAAACAAAGAGAATGGCAGATGAACTAGCTGCTGATGAAAAAAACACATCTGATTCTTTATCAGACTATCGTGTACATGTGTTCAACTTGATAATGGATCGTGTTGTACAATTACTGGAATCCCGTTTCATTGACCATAGACAACTATATAAGGATATGTCATGCCTCGATCCATCAAATTATGAATATATTACTAAAAATGGTCTTGAAGAAGAAGCATTGGAAAGTATTCTTGAGCTTGCTCCAGGGATAAATAGAAGTGAAGTAAAATTAGAATTGCAGTCTTTTGCATCGAACTTTGAAATATTTAAGCTTTTGCTGAATGATGATAATGCAGAGAGCAGCAGTAAAATGAATTCATGCTCTAAATATTGTGACAATTGTCCCTCATGTGTTCTGTATATTCTTGCATCAAACAGATTTAATGACAAGGCATATGATAACACTGGTCAACAAATTTTAAGGAATTTTTTGTATCTTTAATGAAAGTAGCCGATTCTTATGTATTTTTGCATGCTGAATTTGAAAATGATAGTGAAATTGTTTAATTAGTTCGCGTTTTTAAGATATCATGGTAATTATTGTGTAAGTACTGGTAAAAATTTATCCCACAACATATATGTATTTTAAGGAGCACACTCACTTCAATGTCGTTTCCTCTTGGCCTGTCTCTTGTACTCTGACTGTGTAGTGTCTCTTATTACTGACCAGCAGAAATCAGCCAGCATAGATGAATTCCACTTGCCCTGGTAACGTTTCTCAAGAGCTGAAATCTGCTGATGAAAACGTTCCCCATGTTCGTCACTTACTTCACCAAGGTTTGCCGGGAAAAAGTCGAAATGGAAATGGAGGAAATGAATTTTTAGAGACATGTTACATCCCATTCTTTGGTACGCCTTCAACATATTATCCACCAATTCATCTGCATTTGGAGCTCTGTTGTTTCCAAGGAAATTTTGCGACACTGACTTGAACGAGACCCAAGCTTCTTTTCTGCGCCCTCCAAAAGTGTCTCGAAATGTTCATCTTTCATCAGATTTCGTATATGAGGACCAACAAATATGCCTTCCTTGATTTTTGCCTCACTGAGTCGAGGGAACTTCTGGAAAAGATACTTAAATGCCTTTCCATCCTTATTGAGTGCCTTCACAAAATTTTTCATAAGCCCTAACTTAATATGTAACGGTGGTAGAAGTATTTTGCTTGGCTCTACTAATGGCTCGCACGAAACGTTTTTCACACCTGGCACTAAACGTTCTCTTAGAGGCCATTCCTTCCTTTCATAATGCTGTGACCTAGCACGGCTGTCCCACTCGCAAAGGAAGCAGCAGTACTTCGTGTAACCCTGCTGGAGACCAAGTAACATGCCGACCACTTTCAAATCACCACATATGCTCCATTTGTGAGCGTTGTAGTTTGTGGTGAAGCAGATATTGCATATTTTCATATGTCTCCTTCATGTGGACAGAATATCCAATTGGAATGGCAGCTTTTTCGTTTTTGTTATGAAGTAGTACAGCCTTAAGGCTTAGCTTAGAGGCATCAATGAACAACCTCCATTCGTCATCTCTGTATGTTATATTTAGAACATTCATTAAACCAACAACATCTGTACACACCACGAAGTCACCATGTTTGATGAAGAAAGTCTCCAACGTGGATTGCCTAGTGCGGTACATGGATATTTGGACATCATCATGAAGAAGATGCCACTGTTGAAGGCGTGAGGCGAGCAATTCTGCCTTAGACTTCGGTAAGTCCAAATCTCTGATGAGGTCATTCAGTTCGTGTTGGGTGATTTTATGCGGTTCTGTAAACAGTTCACTGGGCACAAAGTCGGTATCTTGTGATGTTGTGGGATGTGCAATGTCTTCATCTGTACTCGTTACAGGATGCTCTTCGTCATCCAAATCGAGGGTGTCTGAGGAGGTAGGAGGATTGGGCACAGGTATGTCTTCGTTATGGGGCACAGGTCGAATGGCGGATGGAACATTAGGATACTTGAGAGTCCATTTTTTCTTCTTACTAATTCCACGTAATGGCGGAACCATGCAGAATAAACAGTCATCCACGTGGTTACTTTGTTCCCTCCACACGACGGGGATGCCGAAGCCCATTGTCCTCGGTTTCCCATTGTACCACTCAAGTAATGTAGTTGCACATGTAATGCAGCATATATGCGGCGCCCACGTTTTGTCCTGATCTCCTAATTTGCACTTAAAATAAAGGTGGTACGCTTTCTTGATGGCAGGTGTTAACGTCTTCTTTTGCGATTTTAATGTTACTTTGCCGCAAATATAGCAAAGGTTATTTGAGTCATTAACGCATTTACGTGGCATTTTGCTTATAACGTCAATGAGAAACTGATCGCAAGATTATGCTTTAACACACACTACACTCTATATGTCATGAAGTAACCACAGGTGCAAATTACGAGGAAACACTACAAAAGCACTATGTCAAAATGTGAAATAACGTGTCACCACAACAAGCGTCACTCTAGAACTGAGCTAAAGGGATTTACGATGTACTCAAGATGGCGCCAGACAACGAGGTTGCCAAACGAGCACATTCTACAGTGTTGCCATATGTTATGCTTCAATGATATATTCATTTCAATTGGGAAATAATGAAAACAGGGCACCCGTGTATCTTCTAAACGCGAACCAATCATGCAAAATGAAGGTCATTTTCGGATTCAGCGACGTCGAATTATTAAAGAAATGATGGTTTCATCGAAGATACATTTTGGCTGTTGATTAGTGTAATCTTTACCAAATGTATAAAGCTATCTGTACACTGTCTGTGACTCAAGTTCAGTGTGAACGGGCATTTTCTA
Source organism: Bathynomus jamesi (assembly GCA_023014485.1). NCBI lineage: Eukaryota > Metazoa > Arthropoda > Malacostraca > Isopoda > Cirolanidae > Bathynomus > Bathynomus jamesi. Next base: position 94,528 of record JAJOZX010005537.1, on the reverse strand, counting down.
AGCTTAAAATAATAAAAACAAGATTATGAAATTCTTTGTCGGAGGAGAATCTGGAAGCATACATGTTGTTAGTAGTATAGCCGCAAAATGGGAGAGGGCAAGAATGCTGCAATGTATTACGTAATGCTGCAATGTTGCAAATTGGGGTGGGGTGTTGCAAAGGGGGGTGGGGGTTGTTGCAAAGGGGGGGTGTTGCAAAAATCCCCCAAAGGAGGGGATGCTGCAGGTGCAACAAGGAAAACTTGGAGGCGGCGTTATCCCCCAAGAGAAAGGAGAGAAAGGAGGAGAGGTGTTCACCTGGCAGGAGCCAAGTGCATATTAAGACTTCAGCCGAGTGGCGTTGTTTTATAGGCTCCTAATCAGCCAGTTGGCTTAGAAGGCGTAAATGGCTAGAGTTGCCACATACCACTTTTTAGCATTGTCAGATACCATTGTATACATTATTATAGACTCCTAATCAGCCAGTTGTCTTAGAAGACGTAAATGGCTTGAGTTGCCAGATAGCGCCATGTATTCAGTTGCCAGATACCACTTTTTAGCATTATTATGGTGAGTTGTCTCACTAAACCATTAAAAGATTTCGTGCCATGTATTCAGTTGCCAGATACCCCTTTTTAGCATCGCCAGATACCATTGTATACATTTAGAATTCCGATAGTAGGTTTAGAAGGCGTAACATGTTATAATTAGAATTAAGTAAAACAACATTGCATCATTCTGTTTATTATAAATATATAGAAAATAAATATACATTTCAATAATAAGAAATATACACACACACAATTATGGAGATATATAGAAAATAAATATATATTTCAATAATAATTGAGGAATATGCATATAATCAAAAAATATACACACACCCAATTATGGAGATATATAGAAATAAATATACATTTCAATAATAATTGAGGAATATGCATAGAATCAAAAAAAATATATATACACACACAATTATGGAGATATATAGAAATAAATATACATTTCAATAATAATAGAAATATGCATATAATCATAACAGTACAGGAGAAATATCAAGCAAAATATATAAATACATTTCACTTTTTTTTCAAAATACTAAACTCGCACTTAATCGAGTTTACAATTACATCATTATTGCTCTGCATTACGCAGTATATGCGGTTTAATAATATTTCACCGCTTAAAGAATAGGGAAACCTGTATTCGATATGAAGGGCTTTCATATCGTTCAGTACTATTTTTGTTCCCACTTTACAACCGGTTGGTAAGTCATCTTTAAATACGTCTAGAATACAATCAAAAGCACGCACAAAGAGTTCATCGTTAGCTACATTATTAAACACAAGTTTATAAACACGCTTTTCCAATCGAGGGTTTATTTCTACCGACTCGAGCTTTTCAATCGTGAACTCACTCAACATAGCGGCAATTGAAATAATCTTCTAAATCGTTACGACAACTGCGCGTTATATAAAGAAATAGTTCTTCAGGGTGAACGGTGTAGGTGAGCTCAGCCTTGTACCGATCAATTGCTTTGTACCAAAGTTCATGGTATTTCAAAGAGTCTAAACTTTTTAAATAAACGTCCAGCTCTAGACCATTCTCACCGTTCAGCCCTACACTCGGTAAACCCATCGAGCAGAGCGGTGTATGCGTATTCAAGTACTGTATCAAAATAAAGCATATCCGTAACACGCGCGTCTAATATAGGTTTCAGCTTGCGGAATCCGACGATTTCAAACATTCTGTCGAGGATGAAACGGTTTCGCGTAGGAACAAGAGCGTTATTATCAGAAGCATTCTTCCACATCAGCCGTATATCAATGCACGGCCGATCGTTATTTATACACAACGTACATACAACGGCGTATGAGGGTGCGTCACTAATCTGCTCTCTTCTTGTACCTACGTTAGCAGGTATTTTATAACGATCTTCACTCCACTTCTCAACTATCACGAAGATTCTATTCATCTCCTCGACACTTAAATAAACCCGTTTGTTTGTTTGTCTACATTCCGTTTCCAGTACATAGCTAACGGTACCGGATTTACGCCTGAACACGCGCAACGATTTCGTCACGGACACATCGTACGAGGCGTTGAGAATGCTGCTCAAAGGAAGTTCCATCGTATTCGAGGAGCGCACGTCCACTCGGTTCAAGCTCTGAGATAACTATGAGCCGTGTGAGGCACGCAGGTAGGCAGGAACGGTTCGACGGGCGGCTGACTCGATGATACGTGAATGGGGTTGTTCGAACTCGTATGATCCGCGAGTCGCACCGAATTGTTGTACATATTTGTTTTTCCGGTACAAGAATTAATTTTATCACTACCAGACTACGCACCAGACAGTTTACCTCAGGATAAGAACTAGGCACATTTTATGTTTTACTAAACATCTTCACACTCCGGCGCACTATTTGAGAGGAACATATGCTCATATTTTTCCTTTCTGCCCATCAAACGATACTCGTCTCTAAAGTCTGTTAAAAACTCACGCAGGGCACTAGCCACAACCTCACTACGAACCTCATCATGATATACATTAATATAGTGATAAAAATACTTAAGATTGTCCATGATCACGAGATTCACATTTTCAGTCGTAGGGTATGAGTAATCGACATGGTGTAGCATGACGTAATACCGCTTGTCACACCACCCATCCGCAAGACTCATTATCCATACCTGCTGCTTCTCTTCTGCACGCGTTGTTTCTTTTACTTCACGGTATATGTGAGACTTTATAAAGTTTAGCTCTGCAGCATACTTCAGCACATCGTCTGTGCAACGAAAGCCTTCAACGGTCTCACCAGAACATCCGTAGAGTATTTGTACATCTTGCAACTTCGCACAATCCAATGTGGTTTTAAAAGAGGCATAGGAGGGGGGAATAGGAAGTTTTTCGGTATCCACCACATCCTGGCACTTTGCTGAATACCATTTCATAAACGTTGTACAAGCAATATTAAAGGTAGCCATTTGAATACACGTCTGATCTTTTCTTCTGAATACACGTCTGATCTCTCGGGCTTACTGCAGTCGACTGACCACGCAGGGACTCCCAGATAGTAGCATGACTCACGGTCTTACAGTGGGCGGAGCTTAGAACTTTCACCTGCGCGCGCACACACACACACACACACACACACACACACACAAAGGAGAAAGTGAAACGCTAATTGAAACATGATTTATTTAATAAACGAGATATTCAAGTTATATATATATATATATATATATACAAATACGATTTAATAAACGAGATATTCAAGTTATATATATTTACAAATACGTGTAATAAATCAATAGATACGATTATATACAAGACAAATACGTGTCAGTTAACAATAGAAGCATCAAACGTTATGGTATCCAAAGGGTACGGTATCATAGGTACCAGGTAACTGGTAACGTTTCCTATAGGTGTTACGGCACACCTTCGTACCCCTAAGTTCCTTCACGCCCCCCAGCTTCTGCGCCCGAAAATTGTGGTGCCTACAATTAGTTGGGGAGGTCGTTCGCCCTCATCATCGTCCAAACACACTAGATCCTTCAACGATTCAAAGTTAACAACCCGCCGATTCGCATGGTTGAGCGTAATACCCTTTGCCTTCACGATATATTTCATTCCTCCCCCACCCTGACCCGTACCCCATAAGTTTTAGGTCCTGTTGAGACAAAAGAGTCGGCGTATGCGTTGTCCCCATACTCATCCTTGATCTCATCAGTGAGCTCGCCGAGGAACTCCCCAATAGCGGGCATGTATTCACCCTCCCTCTCTGTGAATATCACGCTATCTGTATCGGCATACAATACTCTCCGCCCAAGAGAATGCAATAGACCCCAAAGTTTTTACGGGCGTAGGCTGTTGTGAAGCTGGCCACAGGTATGTTTGTAACCCTTGAGGTATCTGTGGCCAATTCAGTGTTGTTGTACTTTATTATGTAAGTATTACCTACATTCACGATCTCCATGACCTCTTTATCGGGAGCATTGGCATAATCCCAGACATCACTATAACTTTGTGCCAAATGAATGTTCCCTTTGCCGGTATTCTGCGCAAATTTTCCCCATAGACTGTTTAGACACAACTTTGCACTAAAGCGCTTGCCAGGATTCTTTGCAATTTGGACACGATCAAGTTGTATACCTTCGCGGTCGCGGTAACGTTGAATATAGGCAGACTTTTCATCTTCGGTATCAACTCCTCGCGGATACCCTGATGCCTCAACCTTATCCTTCAAAAAGGCGTTTATATATGGTGTGAAAAGGTTGGGTAGCTTCTGAAACCTCCACACCTCATGTATCTTCAGTATTCTATAACCATGGCGTACGGCTAGGGCCAGCTCAGGACTTGTATATACGCCTCTGATCTTACGCTGGTGGGGTATATGGTTACAATCGCCGTTATCCTCTTCCGCGCACTTCACGCACAGGGGAAACATGAGCTTGTCGTCGATAACGACAGGTAAGATTGGCATCCATAAATTGCGTGGGGGGAGTACGTCTACGAAAGAGAGCCCAAAGTAACGATCATTCAAATTTTTGAAAATTCATTGATGGAGGGTAGGTAGGTCCCACCAGTTTCTCAGGAGCGCCCACGGGGTACGGATTGTTCTTCATCACGTATGGGTATAAAGAACAGAAATCGTAGTAATGGAGCTTCACGCCCTCCGTAGGTGGAAAGTATAGTCTGAATGGATTTGTACGTCCTCCAAACAAGCTATCACCACATTTGAGAGGATCCAGCACCATTGAACGCTTGATCGTGTTTATTTCCTCACGGTACACCTCGTCTGTCTCCATCCGTGCATCATATTCATGCTCCCACAAGACTTTGTGAGTGAACTGTGATCCTATAAGTTGATCGCGGGTGCGGGTCCATGCAAGACAGTCGGCAGGAGATCTACCGTGGATATCTCCGGCGATTCCGCACTCAGGACGGGGGCATCCATGCCACCAGCATCCGTTAAAGGAGTACACAGTCTTCACACCAGTGACACGGTTTTCACTTAACCCATCAACCCAAAAAACACGTCCATTAATCTTAATGGGTACTTCACCCGTGTTGCGGGCGTGCTTTATGTATACACCTGTCTGTTGCTGTAGGTGTATGAGCCAGTAAATAGCCTTGTGTCCGTAACTGCGGGGTTTGTTTCGGTGAATAATGGCTAAGGTGTCTTTAGGCATGAAGTTATTCTTGAACACCGTAAAACATAATGATGCGATGGTGGTTGCGACTTGCAGGATCGCATTTGAAACGGGCTATGTACATCCTTCTAAAGGCCTGGAAACATACTCTAAGCACGCGCACATCATTCACGCAATAACGCTCACATTCATCAGCTATATTATAAGGGTTACTTTCATTAAAACTGTTGTAGTATCGATCAAAGTCTTCACGTTCATCCATACAGTCATAGTTAAAATAATGTTTGGGTGGTGGTGGGCCTACGTAGTTTAAAGTCTCGCTGGTGAGGAAAGTGTAAGGGAAGTATCCTTTGGAAACTTCAGCTGCTACTCCCATCACCTTGGGTAGCTTTGCTAATTTACAAGGTGTGAATAATAAAGTATCTTTAAATTGTACATTGCCTCTTATCTGCATCTGTATTAATTTGTTGCCTCTTTTCAATGGATCACCTGTAAATATCTCAGAGGATTCGTGTTCAAGCAACTCCTTATAAAGGAACTGCGTGTCAAACTTTGCCCCGTTATGGGCGAGAATATACACAGTCATTTTTTTGAACTTGTCGGCTAACTTGACAATATAGGACACAAATAGTTTCACAGGACTATCGCGGACATTCGTTTTAAAAAGTTTGTCCGTTTACCGCATTTGGGGCACTCGTCACATTCGATACCCATACACTCATCACAGATGGTCTGGCTCACAAGTAAATGTGGAATTACCTCTTTGGTTTCAGCGTTCGTATATGTTTCTATATCGTAGTATACAGTTATACAAGGGTTATTTTTAGGTTTAGCATCTTTCATATAACATACATGCTTTACTCCATCCGCCTTATATTCCTCCTGGCATGTAGGCCAGTGAATGTCGTCACACTTTTGCTTAAATTTTCCCCAATTATCCATTGTGTGAAACATACCACATTCACAGATTCTTCAATAATAACTGCTTTGATTTCCATAAATCAATTGGCACGTGCAGGAAAATGCCAGGAGGAATATAAGGCGGATGGAGTAAAGCATGTATGTTATATGAAAGATGCTAAGCCTAAAAATAACCCTTGTGTCACAACCATGCGATTTACCATTTCTATGGTTGAACAGTATCCATGTTTGTGCCATTAGAAGTTCGCTGTAAACAGCGAATGTCCCTCCCTTATATTGTACGTACAGAGTGAATCACTCTGACGTCATAAAGTAACTTAATTTCCTTCCATACCTTGAATACTGAATCACGTGTTTAGTATGTGGATATCTTTCGTATTCAATGTATGGTAAATTCTTTAATAATAATAATAATAATAACGTCACTCTCTATGAGTCATTATTTATATGTTGTCCTGTCTGGTGTTATGCAACCATACTCATTCATACATCCATGTTCTTTCTTGACCGTTGTCCTTTATTAATTTTATTACCTATTACCTATTTTATTACCTATTACCCCTTTGTTTAGTTATGCTCTATCAACTTATCAGTCTATGTTTACTCGTGTCTATATTACGCACACAACCTATTGTGTGACGAATGATATGTGTACACTACTGTGTGCAGTCGTACATGTCTATTGACGATCATGATTACGTACATGTATTCTTTTTGTTTTATTTTCTTTTTATTATTTCACCTCTCGCAAGTTGTCTGTTGTTGCTGAGACGAAGGCTCGAATTCCGATTACGTCGTCAAAAGCGAGCCTCTGAATTCGAACTCTTCTCTCTTGCCTCTGCTACCAATTTATAACGTTAAGATGTGATGTTATATTATTATAATATACCATATTGTTCCCTGCCAGGCTACTGGTTATTATCTACGTTGGCACATCGTTATCCACGTTCTCATTACCTGTACTTACTACTTCTACCTAATTGTCATTCAAATTCCGTTACTTATGTCTTACGTTATCATTAATGTCCGTGTACTTTCAAATGAAAAGTACACCGTATCTTTTCTCCGCTTTCCTCATCGCTGGCTAATTAGACTTTCAAACTATAATAACCACCCATTTTTCTAATAATATTTGACATAATTTGGCGTAATCACTGTTAACTATAAATATATATAATTGTCGTTAATCCCCTTTAAATTATAAAACAACGGAGAACTCTCCTTCATTATTTAAATTGTGTTACCTATTCAGATTACTTCAGTATTAGATATGTCAATTAACAAATTGCTAAAATTGTAATTAACGGAAATTAATGTATGTAATATAATGTAATTTACGTACTTAATGTACTCTGTACATGTCGGTCCCCCGACATTATGTCGCCACCCAAAAGTGTATACCTTACAAAAATTAGTATATTTTTTTGTGAACTTTTTGCTTAAATTATGCTTAACGTCAGAATTCTTTAGCTCTCCAACTAAAGTGGGAGCTTAACCTTCGACTGCATTCCCCCAAAATTGAGGCTTATTTATTTCTTGTATTGTAAATTAAATCATTCCTGCCTGAGCTCTTGATACCAGAGGTTGCACCTCGCCCCCTTTTAAATTCCTGCCTGAGCTCTTGATACCAGAGGTTGCACCTCGCCCCCTTTTAAATTCCTGTCTGGCCCGTTGTTACCCGAGGTTGCACCTCCCTGACTAAAATAATTCCTGCCTGAACCTTCACCCGAGGAGGCCGAGCCCCCCTCACTTTAAATTCCTGCCGTAACTCTTACTCGAGGAGGACAAGCCTCCTCGCTTTCAATTCCCACCTTAACTATTGTGAAATGGGGTCGAATCTCTACCCCTGTAAATTCCTGCTTGAGCTGTTGTTGTAAGAGGTAAAACCTCTCCCCCTGTAAACTTCCGATTATCAGTGCCTCGTCCTGTGTATATATATTATTTGTAAAATAAAATTTATGAGTGAACTAAAACTCCAATTTTTTTGAAGTGAAGTGTTTCCATTCATCCCTTCGGAAAAAAAAAAAACTTGGTAGAAACTATTTATATTGATACTCGGATGCTCTCGGCCAAGGCCGAGCTTACCCAACAAAGGACCACCTTCGTTGGATTGTCCAAAGTGCATTAACCCTAAAAAGTCGCAAGCGGGCCGAGGCTCGCACAACGTATACGCGACACTGGAGGTCCCACCGAGACTGCTTTAGTTCCCCAACACCGAGACCGTTTCAGTTCCCCAACACCGAGACTGTTTTAGTTTCCCAACACCGAGACCGCTTTAGTTCCCCAACACCGAGACTGTTTCAGTCCCCCACCGAAAAAACCGTCGTCCATCAATGGATGTCCCTACTTTGAACAATTTTTGAAACACTTCATGGATTCACTCATTCGACGTCGACCGCAACCTCTTCAACTTGGACTCCAACCCCACCATCTGCAACCTCAATTTAATTCAACTCATCGTTGACCTTCAATCAACTTTTGTTACTTGGAAATTCCTTCCTTGAAATTCTCTCTTCAATCAACCCCAAATATTTACTACAAAAATTTCCCTTGAACTTCTCTTCAATCAACTTTTGAATTATTGTTCGTATTTTTCTCCAATCAACCGTTCGACCGTCTTCCTGTCTACAATCTTCCTTCAACGTTTGTATGCTCCGTCGTGGCGATCAGATGACGTCACGAGCGGCACACCTAACTGAGCTGAGTGAGGCTGACCTTCAAAGCTTCGTGGAGGCTTCGAGGCACCAGCTCACCAAAACGTTTTTCTTCGTTTATGTGATGAGTTTTAATTATTAATTATTACTTTTAAATCATTTCCTTAATTATCATTTTCTTTAATTTTAGTAATATTAATTCACTTTTATTTTTCCCTTTTTAGTGTGAAACAGTGAAGTGACTTTATAAACACTTAATCATTTTTTTTAACTAATTGATTTTAATTAACTGTTCGATAGTGATACGAAATACAGTACTAATCAGACGTTGTCATTGATTCAGTATTCACGTATTTATTTTTCCCAACAAACTATAAATCTGAATTTTTAAATTCATTTTATAAAATTATCTGCACATTTTGTATATTATTATTGAGGATATTAAATAATATCATTTTAGATTTTGTTGTGGGACGTAAATGCGATCAGTCATAATTCTGATATTTATACCCATAACTCACATTTTTATTTAGTTGAACCCGGTTAGGTTCCTTTTTTTTTATTTCTTTTCAATTTAAACCTTTTTCATTAATTTTAGTGAAAATTCATGTTATTGTTATTATAATGTAACCCTTTTTTCTAGTGTGTGATTTTGACGGAATTTCGACCCTTGCCAACGAGACTTCAGCGTTGGGAGATTCGAAAATTACTCGTCGATTACGGCATCGGAGTAAACGCAGAGTCGCCCATTTTGTTCTACGTTATTTCGTAACTATACAAAATACTTAGACTTTGTTCCATTTATTTTTTTTATTGCTTGTCTCTTACATGGTTATTTTTGTTTTACACACACACTTCCGTGTCAACGACACGTGTTATGATTAACGATGTCCAAACCATTACCCCCCCTGACATGCACTACTGTTAATCTTATAACTCCCTTTTCCGTACTGAAACGTACAGTTGATGTCCCTCACTTTCGCGGTCGCGTTAATAATAGATTTGTAGAACCCTCCTTTAAGGATTGGTTCGGTAAAATTGACGATTCGTTTAGAGGTTGTCTAACTACAGATGCGGATAAAATCAGTTTTGCTTTTGACACTTGTGACCCAAATTTCGGTGACGCCGCGCGCGTCCGTACCTTTCTTATCGATGGGTCCAATGGGCAAATATATCAATGGTCTTGGGTAGAATTTAAAGTTTTTGGCAGGATATATATAACGGTCTGCAGGTAATCACGAAGTACTGTGACAGGCAGGGATCCGTCAAATGGGACGTTGACGTTAAAGGTTTAAACAACGTACACGCCAGTTATTGACTTCCCTTCATTCCTTTATTCATGGATCATGTCATTATCCTTCAGAGATGCGCGAAAACGCATCTCCCGATAATGTTTCGGTAGAGAATCGGAGTGATTCCGTTGACCCTTCTGGTCTGGGTAGAAAGGCGTTGAGTGTACCTTATTCTGACTCACCTTCCCAATCCACTTCCTCTTTGAGTTCTGTACATTCGGAATCCCCAGAAAGTGATATTTTTTTCTCGAAATCGGTTTCAAACTCCGTTGCCCAGAGGAACCCTTTTAGGTCGTTTTGATCCGAAATGTTCGTCCAGTATTGTTCCTGCGTCTTTAGCGGATAAATTGCTGTGTCCTCTCTTTAAGGAACCGCCATCCGTTTCATACGTTCGGGATTCCGAGGGTAACCGTATTCCCGTCATTGCGGAAACCAAACTTGACGTGTGGATTGATTATTGTTTTTTTAGTATAGATGTCTCGTTAGTGCCGTCAGAATATTGTCCCGATTTGATTTAATTATTGGCCCAGAATCCCTACGACCCTACGGATTCCATTTCGACTTTTCGGATGGATGCTTCGTCGCTAAATGGGATAAAAGACGTTATTTCCTTCTCTGGTGCGAGGCACCCGAGCAGAACCTGGATAGTGACGATGAAACGTCACCCTTGGAAGATTTGGGTAATCCTGACCCAACTTTCTTCTCTGACTCAGTTGTCTCTGAACCGTTGGTTCCAGCTTGTTCATCAAATGAATTTCCTTCGAGGCGAGAACTCACAGCCTCTCCTAATGATGATTTTTGTGAAGCATCTTGTGACAGTGTTTGTGATGCTAATGTTGAAAACAGTAAAGACAACAATGAAATTGTTGATTTATATAATTATAAAGGTACTTCTGTTGGAAGTCTTTATGATGAAACTTCCGTTGAAAGTAAGTGTAATACTTACGTTAATAATTGTTGTAATGTAAATGGGGATGTGACCAATTCTTTGTTAAATGTGAATTCAGACAACTTGGATGATTGCTGTGCAACCGATGTTGAAAATCAGAATTTATCTTCTCGCCATGGTCAGGACAACCATGTTGGTCCCGATGGCCATGACTTGTACGATGATTTAGACACTGCTCCTCAAATTGTCAGTAATTTTAGTCATTCGGACATTGATTCAACTGACATAGTTCATTCAGTGAACTTTGGTCGAGAAGACCTCGTTTTTGATTTAGATGGATCAGATATCCATGCATGTCCCAAAAAGGACGCGAATTCTGTTACTGATGTTGTTTTTGGTTTAGATGATGCATGTCCCAAAGAGGACGCGTTAGATGGTCAGGATGACCATGTTTATGATAACTTTTCTCCACAGGACCCGAATTGTTTTGAGTTTACTTCGGCCAACGGCCAATCGGCAATGCCGCCTCGTTTAAGTGGTCTGAAAGATGACCCTGTTTTTTATTTTTTTGGTCATGATGACCGTCATCTTGCTTCAGATGATGCTTTTTCTGCTGTAGTAGCAGCTGGGGAGAATGCCCCACAAGGTCCTGTAGGCGAGTCAGTTTTTATGAATTTTCATAAGCATTGTGATGTTTATGATGACAGTAACAGTTTCGTAACGAATCGATCATGTCCCAGTGACTTCTTTTTAAATTACTATAGTGAGGACCAACCGTCCCTCCGTTTTGTTTTAACTCCGTTAATTCGTGTTCGGAGCAGTGTAGCAAGCAATCTTTTCCTAAAGAGCAAAGTGCTCACGTAGAGACGTATTGTCACTTGCAGACATCATGTCTCTCCAGTTGGTCACCCATTCCCCTGATTGCGATATTCCAAATTTTGGTTTTCCTCCCAATACCCCAACCTCGTGCGAAACCATCGCTGATGCAGACGAAGCATGTTCACATGTTTCGGAGACGCCTTCTTGGACTTTTGAAATGGAGCTTATTGACGAGAGCTCACAAATTTTCATGAAAACTTCTGTTAACAACCAAGCAGTTTTGGCTCTTGTTGAAACTGGCTGTCAGGCGAATTACATTAACCACGATGTATGCGAGAAGTTACTCAAGGTGGCTACGGAAAAATTCGATTTGCATTCTCGTTTGTCCTGCATTGATGATGACTGGGAAGAATACAGTACCGGAGAAATCATCCTTCCTATTGAGTTTGATTCAGTCCCTTATCTGACCCCATTTGTGGTCGTATCTGAATGAATTGGGATGGAGACTTACTCCTGGGGATGAATTTCCTTATTACGCACGATTTTTATTGGGCCGATAGAGAAGCAGGCCTAATTCGAGGAAAGAACTCACTTTTCGAGTATGTTTGTCACCCCTATTCTTCGGTCTTTTCAGCTGAGGGTGAAAGACTCGTTTCAGAGAGCCCGACGGACTCCCTGGAACCAGTTCAAAATAAAAAGGAACTGCTACCAGATGGGGAAGATTCTTCATCAATTGTCAATTGTTCCGTTCTAGTTCCGACGAACGAAGAACTAGAAAACCAACATACTTTTGATAATTTTGAGTACGAAGACTCGAATGTCTTCACAGTAAACCCCTGTGACTCCATCGAGAGCGAGTCACCTCCTTCAGTGACAGTTAGGCCGGAACTTGAAGTTCCCAGTGTTCTGGCTATTCCAAATAAATTTGAAAACTCATTTCCCTTAAGTTCCGATTTGGTCATTTCGCTTAAATCCCTATTTAAGGAAGATGACTTGATTCTGTTTTCAAAGGTAGAGGAATTTACACCTAATTCCGAGGCTAAGCCCATAGGTGCCGGGAGCGAACCCGAACCTACTCCTCCGTCGGAAGTTGTACGCGCGGAAGGGCAAGCGCGGAATATTCCTCACTACCATAATATGATCGTTCCATCGATCATTTTCATTTTTCTTCCGCGAATTCATGTTTTCGCCCTTCTTGCCTTCTACTTTGCAAATCTTTCTCTTTGGCTGTTCCTGGATCCTTTTCTGAAACCAGTGAAAGTCATTCTTCTTAATCCCGATACACCACCTCCTCTTGAGTGAGCAAGGCTCGTATGGTCAGTCCATTGCTTCCTGGCATGTTGCGAAAACCTTTAACCGAATGACCCACATGCCCGATCGCAAGACAACCTAACCATGCAGCTGATTTGTCTGGCTTCGTATGTTCGTGAAATTCACCCGTATGACCGAACATACCCTAATTTAGGTTAAGTTGTTTTTTGTTTTTTATTCTTAATTATACGGAACTTATAACCTACATGTTCAGTTCAGAATAGCTCATAATTGAGTTCTATTTTCAACTTTTTATTTTTGATTTTTTTTTATTCAAATTAGTCTTGAGTAATTGTCATTAAGATGTTCTTATATCGTTTGTTAAGGTATCAACCCAAAATTATAGCCAATTTTGACACACTATACCAGGATGCCATTCCTTTTCCCCTTCTAATAATTCTGTTACACCATTTCCTTATTACTAATTACATAACTGTACCCTCACCATGAATTCCACTAAAACCTGTTGTTATCTATGCCCCTTCAACTCGTCAAATAAAATTCAATTGCTGTACCGATATTGCTGGTCACTATTAATGGTGAGATACTGTTAATATAACGCCATGAAGGTTACTGGTCGAATTGAATTCTGTGCCTAAATTCAGTTCCCAATACCGCTCAATATACTTTAACTAATTTAAAGTCTTTTTAAGTGAGTATTCATTTTAATTACCTTCATACGTGCAACTGAGTTAATTACGTAAAATCTAGAATCCCGATTGAATTTTATTACTTTCGACACCTATTTGAATTCACTTTCCTACTGATTACACTTTCACCCAATTACGCTTACCCACACTCTGAAACACTCTTGATATAGAAACATATACGAACGCTGAAACCAAAGAGGTAATTCCACATTTACTTGTGAGCCAGACCATCTGTGATGAGTGTATGGGTATCGAATGTGACGAGTGCCCCAAATGCGGTAAACGGACAAACGTTTTTAAAACGAATGTCCGCGATAGTCCTGTGAAACTATTTGTGTCCTATATTGTCAAGTTAGCCGACAACTTCAAAAAAATGACTCTGTATATTCTCGCCCATAACGGGGCAAAGTTTGACACGCAGTTCCTTTATAAGGAGATGCTTGAACATGAATCCTCTGAGATATTTACAGGTGATCCATTGAAAAGAGGCAACAAATTAATACAGATGCAGATAAGAGGCAATGTACAATTTAAAGATACTTTATTATTCACACCTTGTAAATTAGCAAAGCTACCCAAGGTGATGGGAGTAGCAGCTGAAGTTTCCAAAGGATACTTCCCTTACACATTCCTCACCAGCGAGACTTTAAACTACGTAGGCCCACCACCACCCAAACATTATTTTAACTATGACTGTATGGATGAACGTGAAGACTTTGATCGATACTACAACAGTTTTAATGAAAGTAACCCTTATAATATAGCTGATGAATGTGAGCGTTATTGCGTGAATGATGTGCGCGTGCTTAGAGTATGTTTCCAGGCCTTTAGAAGGATGTACATAGCCCGTTTCGAATGCGATCCACTGCAAGTCGCAAACACCATCGTATCATTATGTTTTATGGTGTTCAAGAATAACTTCATGCCAAAAGACACCTTAGCCATTATTCACCGAAACAAACCCCGCAGTTACGGACACAAGGCTATTTACTGGCTCATACACCTACAGCAACAGACAGGTGTATACATAAAGCACGCCCGCAACACGGGTGAAGTACCCATTAAGATTAATGGACGTGTTTTTTGGGTTGATGGGTTAAGTGAAAACCGTGTCACTGGTGTGAAGACTGTGTACTCTTTAACGGATGCTGGTGGCATGGATGCCCCCGTCCTGAGTGCGGAATCGCCGGAGATATCCACGTAGATCTCTGCCGACTGTCTTGCATGGACCCGCACCCGCGATCAACTTATAGGATCACAGTTCACTCACAAAGTCTTGTGGGAGCATGAATATGATGCACGGATGGAGACAGACGAGGTGTACCGTGAGGAAATAAACACGATCAAGCGTTCAATGGTGCTGGATCCTCTCAAGTGTGGTGATAGCTTGTTTGGAGGACGTACAAATCCATTCAGACTATACTTTCCACCTACGGAGGGCGTGAAGCTCCATTACTACGATTTCTGTTCTTTATACCCATACGTGATGAAGAGCAATCCGTACCCCGTGGGCGCTCCTGAGAAACTGGTGGGACCTAGCCTACCTTCCATCAATGAATTTTCAAAAAATTTGAATGATCGTTACTTTGGACTCTCTTTCGTAGACGTACTCCCCCCACGCAATTTATGGATGCCGATCTTACCTGTCGTTATCGACGACAAGCTCATGTTTCCCCTGTGCGTGAAGTGCGCGGAAGAGGATAACGGTGATTGTAACCATATACCCCACCAGCGTAAGATCAGAGGCGTATATACAAGTCCTGAGCTGGCCCTAGCCGTGCGCCATGGTTATAGAATACTGAAGATACATGAGGTGTGGAGATTTCAGAAGCTACCCAGCCTTTTCACACCATATATAAACGCCTTTTTGAATGATAAGGTTGAGGCATCAGGGTATCCGCGAGGAGTTGATACCGAAGATGAAAAGTCTGCCTATATCCAACGTTACCGCGACCGCGAAGGTATACAACTTGATCGTGTCCAAATTGTAAAGAATCCTGGCAAGCGCTTTAGTGCAAAGTTGTGTCTAAACAGTCTATGGGGAAAATTTGCGCAGAATCCCGGCAAAGGAAACATTCATTTGGCACAAAGTTATAGCGATGTCTGGGATTATGCCAATGCTCCCGATAAAGAGGTCATGGAGATCGTGAATGTAGGTAATACTTACATAATAAAGTACAACAACACTGAATTGGCCACAGATACCTCAAGGGTTACAAACATACCTGTGGCCAGCTTCACAACAGCCTACGCCCGTATAAAACTTTGGTCTATTGCATTCTCTTGGGCGGAGAGTATTGTATGCCGATACAGATAGCGTGATATTACAGAGAGAGAGGGTGAATACATGCCCGCTATTGGGGAGTTCCTCGGCGAGCTCACTGATGAGATCAAGGATGAGTATGGGGACAACGCATACGCCGACTCTTTTGTCTCAACAGGACCTAAAACTTATGGGGTACGGGTCAGGGTGGGGGAGGAAATGAAATATATCGTGAAAGCAAAGGGTATTACGCTCAACCATGCGAATCGGCGGGTTGTTAACTTTGAATCGTTGAAGGATCTAGTGTGTTTGGACGATGATGAGGGCGAACGACCTCCCCAACTAATTGTAGGCACTCACAATTTTCGGGCGCAGAAGCTGGGGGGCGTGAAGGAACTTAGGGGTACGAAGGTGTGCCGTAACACCTATAGGAAACGTTACCAGTTACCTGGTACCTATGATATCGTGCCCTTTGGATACCATAACGTTTGATGCTTCTATTGATAACTGACACGTATTTGTCTTGTATATAATCGTATCTATTGATTTATTACACGTATTTGTAAATATATATAACTTGAATATCTCGGTTATTAAATCGTATTTGTAAATATATATATATATATAACTTGAATATCTCGTTTATTAAATAAATCATGTTTCAATTAGCGTTTCACTTTCTCCTTTGTGTGTGTGTGTGTGTGTGCGCGCGCGCAGGTGAAAGTTCTAAGCTCCGCCCACTGTAAGACCGTGAGTCATGCTACTATCTGGGAGTCCCTGCGTGGTCAGTCGACTGCAGTAAGCCCGAGAGATCAGACGTGTATTCAGAAGAAAAGATCAGACGTGTATTCAAATGGCTACCTTTAATATTGCTTGTACAACGTTTATGAAATGGTATTCAGTAAAGTGCCAGGATGTGGTGGATACCGAAAAACTTCCTATTCCCCCCTCCTATGCCTCTTTTAAAACCACATTGGATTGTGCGAAGTTCCAAGATGTACAAATACTCTACGGATGTTCTGGTGAGACCGTTGAAGGCTTTCGTTGCACAGTCGATGTGCTGAAGTATGCTGCAGAGCTAAACTTTATAAAGTCTCACATATACCGTGAAGTAAAAGAAACAACGCGTGCAGAAGAGAAGCAGCAGGTATGGATAATGAGTCTTGCGGATGGGTGGTGTGACAAGCGGTATTACGTCATGCTACACCATGTCGATTACTCATACCCTACGACTGAAAATGTGAATCTCGTGATCATGGACAATCTTAAGTATTTTTATCACTATATTAATGTATATCATGATGAGGTTCGTAGTGAGGTTGTGGCTAGTGCCCTGCGTGAGTTTTTAACAGACTTTAGAGACGAGTATCGTTTGATGGGCAGAAAGGAAAAATATGAGCATATGTTCCTCTCAAATAGTGCGCCGGTGTGAATATGTTTAGTAAAACATAAAATGTGCCTAGTTCTTATCCTGAGGTAAACTGTTTGGTGCGTAGTCTGGTAGTGATAAAATTAATTCTTGTACCGGAAAAACAAATATGTACAACAATTCGGTGCGACTCGCGGGTCATACGAGTTCGAACAACCCCATTCACGTATCATCGAGTCAGCCGCCCGTCGAACCGTTCCTGCCTACCTGCGTGCCTCACACGGCTCATAGTTATCTCAGAGCTTGAACCGAGTGGACGTGCGCTCCTCGAATACGATGGAACTTCCTTTGAGCAGCATTCTCAACGCCTCGTACGATGTGTCCGTGACGAAATCGTTGCGCGTGTTCAGGCGTAAATCCGGTACCGTTAGCTATGTACTGGAAACGGAATGTAGACAAACAAACAAACGGGTTTATTTAAGTGTCGAGGAGATGAATAGAATCTTCGTGATAGTTGAGAAGTGGAGTGAAGATCGTTATAAAATACCTGCTAACGTAGGTGCAAGAAGAGAGCAGATTAGTGACGCACCCTCATACGCCGTTGTATGTACGTTGTGTATAAATAACGATCGGCCGTGCATTGATATACGGCTGATGTGGAAGAATGCTTCTGATAATAACGCTCTTGTTCCTACGCGAAACCGTTTCATCCTCGACAGAATGTTTGAAATCGTCGGATTCTGCAAGCTGAAACCTATATTAGACGCGCGTGTTACGGATATGCTTTATTTTGATACAGTACTTAAATACGCATACACCGCTCTGCTCGATGGGTTTACCGAGTGTAGGGCTGAACAGGGTGAGAATGGTCTAGAGCTGGACGTTTATTTAAAAAGTTTAGACTCTTTGAAATACCATGAACTTTGGTACAAAGCAATTGATCGGTACAAGGCTGAGCTCACCTACACCGTTCACCCTGAAGAACTATTTCTTTATATAACGCGCAGTTGTCGTAACGATTTAGAAGATTATTTCAATTGCCGCTATGTTGAGTGAGTTCACGATTGAAAAGCTCGAGTCGGTAGAAATAAACCCTCGATTGGAAAAGCGTGTTTATAAACTTGTGTTTAATAATGTAGCTAACGATGAACTCTTTGTGCGTGCTTTTGATTGTATTCTAGACGTATTTAAAGATGACTTACCAACCGGTTGTAAAGTGGGAACAAAAATAGTACTGAACGATATGAAAGCCCTTCATATCGAATACAGGTTTCCCTATACTTTAAGCGGTGAAATATTATTAAACCGCATATACTGCGTAATGCAGAGCAATAATGATGTAATTGTAAACTCGATTAAGTGCGAGTTTAGTATTTTGAAAAAAAAGTGAAATGTATTTATATATTTTGCTTGATATTTCTCCTGTACTGTTATGATTATATGCATATTTCTATTATTATTGAAATGTATATTTATTTCTATATATCTCCATAATTGTGTGTATATATATATTTTTTTTTATTCTATGCATATTCCTCAATTATTATTGAAATGTATATTTATTTCTATATATCTCCATAATTGTGTGTGTATATATTTTTTTGATTATATGCATATTCCTCAATTATTACTGAAATGTATATTTATTTTCTATATATCTCCATAATTGTGTGTGTGTATATATTTCTTATTATTGAAATGTATATTTATTTTCTATATATTTATAATAAACAGAATGATGCAATGTTGTTTTACTTAATTCTAATTATAACATGTTACGCCTTCTAAATCTACTATCGGAATTCTAAATGTATACAATGGTATCTGGCGATGCTAAAAAGGGGTATCTGGCAACTGAATACATGGCACGAAATCTTTTAATTGTTTAGTGAGACAACTCACCATAATAATGCTAAAAAGTGGTATCTGGCAACTGAATACATGGCGCTATCTGGCAACTCAAGCCATTTACGTCTTCTAAGCCAACTGGCTGATTAGGAGTCTATAATAATGTATACAATGGTATCTGGCAATGCTAAAAAGTGGTATCTGGCAACTCTAGCCATTTACGCCTTCTAAGCCAACTGGCTGATTAGGAGCCTATAAAACAACGCCTACCCGGCTGAAGTCTTAATATGCACTTGGCTCCTGCCAGGTGAACACCTCTCCTCCTTTCTCTCCTTTCTCTTGGGGGATAACGCCGCCTCCAAGTTTTCCTTGTTGCACCTGCAGCATCCCCCCTTTGGGGGAATATTTTTTTTCAACCCCCCCTTTGCAACAACCCCACCCCCCTTTGCAACATTGCAACATTGTGTAATAAATTGCAACATTCTTGCACTCTCCCCTTTTGCGGCTATACTACCGTTGATGTCTATAGAAAAGGTCATGTTGGATGAGTTAGACATGGAAACTATAATAGACCGATTTGCAAACTCGAGTAATGAACTTAAAAAACTACTCCTAGCATAGCATGTATGTATGTATGTATGTATGTATATGCAGGCAGTACTTGTAAAATATTTGTACTTATTGGTAAAATAAATTTATAAAAAAATGTTAACTTTTTTTTATTTAAACAAACTTAACTGATAAATAGGCCTATTAGGATAGGACTGGAATTGAATTATGTAATGGGGTTATGGGCCCCCTGACCCCTTTGGCAGACAAAATTTTATGAGCCAGTCCGCCACTGTCGGTTACCTGCGTGCCGCCGGCTTGCTCGATCAGGGTGGGCTGATCGGCTAACCAACAACAACAAATCTCTTCAAACGTTTTACTGTTCACTCGCAAATAATTTTTTAAATCACTTGGAGCACTAACTCTAATTTCATTTAAAAGATTTATGTGTACGTTTTGCGAGACACTGTTTTACCCATCGCTTCCGCTTGACATCTTTTTTAAATCCTGCTAACCTTACAATGACTATTACACAAGTTCTGTCTTTAGCTGACATTTTGAACCTTCTTTTGTTCAATTGTATCACCAACTGAGAAACATTGTTTAACATTGTAATAGCGTGGGGGCTAGTGACCCCGCCAAGTTATTAGGTTTCTAAACAACAACAAAGGCACTTACCGGTACTTTGATTTAGATCTTCTTTAGGACCTAGCATAGATTTCCAGCGTCCTACAAACCGCCTACCTAACTCTCTGACTTTACTAATTTAGAAGCTATAGACATTATTCCTACCCTTATATACTATGTGACAACTTCCTGCTCACATTCTTACACTTTAGCAACATCACCAAATTAATCTTAGTACCAACAATTTAGTCCGATATGCATGGGCGCCCGCAGGATTTTTTCCAAGGGGGGGCAAAATTTAATGTATTAATAGATAGGGACCGGAGCAAGCAAAAAGCTTTTGACCCCTTAGGAACCAGCAGGTTAATTCTAAGCAAGTTTAGTGTTGCATTTTCTGTAATGGAAAATGCAAATATATATTGTATATACATACAATGCACATGATAACAATCATTTATTTTATTTATAACAGAAACATGATAGAATGAAGAAAAAAGCACACTGAAGTAAATGTTGTACCTAATTTGAAAACGGTGTTTCGAGCATCACCTACACTGCTCATTTGAATAGGAATTGTAGTCGTCTCCGGTCACTACCAAAATTATGAACAACCTTTTCCATAAAATCAGTTTTGTTGGAGTTGATTTTCTCCCGGTGTACACTGAGCATACATAACCCAGAGAGTCGCTCATCAGACATAGTAGACCTCAGCCATGTTTTAACTCGCCGAAGTGTACTGAAGGATCTTTCGACTGTGCATGTAGTTGCTGGTAGAGTCAAAAGAATGAGCAGTGCATGACGTACGGCAGGGTAAAACACAGTACGTGGCAACAACTCAACAAATTCCTGATTACTTGTGTCATGCGATGATGTGGCCCAGTAATCATACCAACTCAATGTATCAAGTTCAAAGTTGTCAATCTGATACACTTGGTTGATGACAGACATCTTCTCACTGAAGTCTGCACGAGTCAACTTGCCCATCTTCGCAGGGTGAAGCAAAGAAAGATTAAATTGTGCATTGTTGTTTTCGGAGAATCGAGTTTGCAGTGAACTGATTAGGGAATCAAGGTATGGAATATAGATAATCTGTCGGAAATAGTCCTCTACATTTGTTGTTTGCACATTGCTTCGATGTGTCTGTCTTCCACATTGCCTTGGCACAGTGAGTTGAATGTTTAGTTTTTCTGCCAGCAAGGATACCTTTTCAAAAACATACATCTTGAAGTGCTTTTCTGCCTTTGTGCGGTGTAGGCGTATTACAGAGGTTGTGAATGTGCTCCTGTACTTGCGGAAGGTCAAGTTGAATTGCTTGAAGTGCCTGGGTGATGGTTCAAGAAGAGCTGAGTAAAAGGAAATAATAACCAGGCAAAATAAAAAAGTAGGTGAGCTGGATGCAGACAACAACTGATGTGCAGACTGTCGTGTATTTCCAGTTTCCGTTGTCGACAGTACTTCTAACTGATCATAGATGTCTTCGAACTTGTCGCTGAATATTCTAATGCTTTTATACTTGCTAGTCCAACGTGTCTCAGACAGGAGAGGAACATTCGGAACTAAGGACCTTCTTTTTTGACTTTCACGGAAGAATGCAATGATTGATTTAATAGTACCAATACTATTGCGGACTGATGAAACAGCGTTGAGATCATTGACAACCAGATTGAGCCGATGTGAGGAACAGTGAACAAAAGCAGCCTTTGGATAAACATTTCGAATTTTGGCTTGAACACCATTATCTTTTCCAGCCATTGTGGAGCATCCATCATATCCCTGACCCAAAAGTTTGTCAAGATTGAGGCCAAAGTTTTTACATTGGTTTATTATGGAGTCCGATATTGCTAAGGCACTCATGTCACTCAGTGGAGTGAATCCAAGAAATTCTTCACGAATCATCTTCTCACTGTACGGATCTGTAGCTTGTTCCTTCTTGCTACTACTTGTATTTGCCGGGAAGAATGAAGGATACGAGAGGCAGGCTATCTCTTTTAGGGGTATCTCTTTTAGGGGCCTCTCGTGTCCTCTTCTCTCCCTGTCGTTTGGAAGGTTGGCGTTTTGAAGAAAAAGCCGGTCACTTTCAGTCTATTGAGTTCTTGGTTGGCTGGGGTAATTTTACAGAAGATTTTGTTATTGTATATACAGCTGAATTAATTAAATATATATATAAAAATTTATGTACAATACTTATTTATAGATTATATATGATTCTTAAAATTACACAATGATAAAATATATAAAATTTGGTAATGCGCAAAATTGGTTTGTCGGTAACTAATATAAAAATAATATAAATGCGGAAAATTAACTGCGCGGCCCCACACTACTGCCCACCCCGAGAAGCGGAGCACGTATATCAAAAGTAGAAATATTCGGGTCTTGATTTGAAGCGGATCCTTCGTCCAGCTCGCGTTGATCCTCGGTCGGCCCCGTTTCCGGTTGTTGCGTTGTCCTGCGCGCTCGTCCTGAGGTCTGTATTTGCTACCT
Source organism: Bathynomus jamesi (assembly GCA_023014485.1). Classification (NCBI taxonomy): domain Eukaryota; kingdom Metazoa; phylum Arthropoda; class Malacostraca; order Isopoda; family Cirolanidae; genus Bathynomus; species Bathynomus jamesi. The sequence continues at coordinate 71,716 of JAJOZX010005537.1, read as the reverse complement.
CCGAGGTGCGTCTTCCATCGTCCTTTTTCCTTGCGTGCTTTTTCTCCGATCCGATGTCGTCCGATTGTGCGCCCGGTACCTGTGTGGGACCTGAAACTATATAAGCCGGTTTCAAACGATTAATCGAAATGGCTTCTGATGATCCGTTGGTTTTTTCTATTACGAAGTACTTATCGTGGCGTTCGAGAACACGGAAAGGTCCTTGATATGGTGCCTCGAATGGTTTTCGAACGCGGTCGATGCGTACCCATACGTGGCTTGATTTGTGGAGTTCCGATGGAATGAATGATTTGGGGGCTGAGTGAATGTTTCCTTGAGAGAGTTGGGCGAAATCGATTTGCGTCATTTTCTTGGCTAATTCGGAGATGAATTTTGAATTGGATTTTGACGACGAATTGGCGATCATTGGCCTCGGGCATAATAGGGTGGTTCCGGTGACGGTGGTGAACGGTGAATAACCCGATTCGTTGGGGAGACTGCGTAAACCAAGGAGAACTATGGGTAAAGCGGGGAGCCAATCTTGTTTTCGAGCGATGATTGCTGTCTTGATGGTGCGATGAGATCTTTCAATTATTCCGTTGGTCTGAGGGCGATACGACAAAGTTCTTAGTCGGTGAAATCCGATGAGAGCTGAGAGTTCCCTAAAGAGTTCGGATTCGAATTGGGATCCGCGGTCCGTTATGACTTGCAGTGGTACATCAAATCTTGAAATCCATACATCGAGAAATGCGTGTGCTATTGATGTGGCTGTAGTATCAATCATAGGATATGCTTCTATCCATCTTGTGGCACGATCGATGCAGGTTAGGAGATATCTATATGGGGAAGGATATGTTTGACCGGGCAAAGTGGTTGGCGGTAAGGGACCGACGATGTCGATATGTACCGTTTCAAATCTTGAACTTGGTAAATCGAAGGGGGTTATTTCTGATTTTGTATGGCGAGAAATTTTTGAGGATTGACATGATTCACAATTTCGGGACCAAGTTCGAATATCCTTATTCATTGAGGGCCAAAAGTATCTTGATTTAATGATACGAAGTGATTGCTTGATGCCTGGATGAGAAATATTATGAAATTGATTGAAGATGGAAGATCGATGCTGCTTGGGAACAAAAGGACGGGGATATGGCGTGGATGTATCGCAATATAAAGTTGTATTTTCTGGAAACGGGAACGGCTTGAGACGTGGGAGAAATTCTTGCGTTTCTTGATCTTTTTGTTGAGATTCCGCGATTGCTGATAAATCGAAAGCGTCGATATGTACTGCGTTTACGTTGCGTGAAAGGCAGTCCGCTACGACGTTTTCGGATCCACAGATATGTATTACATCGCATACGTATTCCGTGATGGCAGACCAATGACGTTGTTGTCGGTCTGTCTTGGCTCGTAAGGGACTCTTGTAGGCAGAAACCATCGGTTTGTGATCCGTGAAGAGTATTACTTGACGACCTTCTAAAAATTGACGGAAATGCAGGACGGCTAGGTATGCTGCGAGTAATTCTCTATCGTATGCGACGTACGCTTGCTGAGTTGTAGTTAATTTCTTGGAAAAGAAGGCGATGGGAACTGGTTTGCTGTCGATTATTTGATGAAGAACTGCTCCAGCTGCTATTTGTGAGCAGTCCGTAACTAAATGAAGGATTGAGCTTGATGGAAGAGGATGACAAAGCGTAACGGCGTTCCGTAGTGCATCCTTGACATCTTGAAAGGCTTGAATTGCTTCGTCGTTCCACTGTAGACTTTTGCTTTTGACTTGAATTCTGACGATTTCACTTAAAGGTGAGACTAAATCGGCGTAACGGGGTATCATATGGCGATAGAATCCCGTCATTCCTAAGAATCTTCTGAGGCTTTGGTAATCTTGCGGTTGGGGAATATCTTGAATTTCGGAGACTTTGTTTACAGGAGGACGAATGCCTGCTGGGGAAACTTCATGACCCAAAAATTCAATTTTGGATTGCTGAAATATGCATTTTTCTAAGGAAATTTTTAAATTGTGTTCTTGAAGGATCTTGAATACGCGTTCTAAGTCTTTCAAATGGTCAACTGCGTTATTTGAATGGACTAAAATATCGTCGAGATACACAAATACGCAGTCAACTCCTCTGAAAATTGTATCCATGAAGCCATGGGCGCCCGCAGGATTTTTTCCAAGGGGGGCAAAATTTAATGTATTAAAAGGTAGGGACCGGAGCAAGCAAAAAACTTTTGACCCCTTAGGAACCAGCAGGTTAATTCTAAGCAAGTTTAGTGTTGCATTTTCTGTAATGGAAAATGCAAATATATATTGTATATACATACAATGCACATGATAACAATCAAAAAACTGATCAAAAACAATGGCTGCCACGCACTGCATGCAGCCAGGTGCTTGAGTTGGCGCTGCCAACTTGGCGGGATAATTTTAAGGGGGGACTTCTGAACAAATAAAAAGGTAGCAACCTTTTATCATGCACACAAATAAATTTTTCACCCTTTAGGAGGCAGTTGGATACTTTTCAGCAAGTTTAGGATATAAATATTTTCTTGGCATTTCCAGGGGGGGGCAAGCGCCCCCCCTTGCCCCTACCTGCGGGCGCCCATGCATGAAGCGTTGAAATGTTGCAGGGGCGTTTCTTAAACCAAATGGCATGTATAAATACTGAAATAAATCAAATGGAGTTGTTACAGCCGTTTTCTCGATATCTTCTGGGTGGACTGGAATTTGGTGATATGCTCTGACTAGATCGATTTTGCTAAAGCATGATTTTCCGTGCAGAGATGTTGACAGACTTCTTATATGAGGAAGTGGATATCTGTCCGGTTTCGTGACAGCGTTTAGGCTTCTATAATCACCACACGTCCGCCATTCGCCTGGTATCTTCTTCGGAACGAGGTGTAACGGTGAGGCCCATGGTGATTTTGAGGGTTCTATAATTCCATCTTGAAGTAAGTTGTTGAAAGTAGCCTTAGCTGAGGATAATTTATCGGGTGGAAGACGTCGAGGGCTTGCAAACACTGCTGGTGCGCTGCCAGTGTCGATGGTATGCTTGACAGTGTTGGTGGAAACTTTCTGTGGTTGAGCTGGTTTCAGTAGTGAGGAGTACTTGTCAAGCAGGTTCCTGATTTCTTGAGGTAATTTGTCGGTAGGGTTAATATTGATGAGGTGAAGGTCTTTGGATTGCACAGGTTTAGTAGTGGCTTGAAGAGTTGTTGCTCTATCCTTCAAAATGCCATGCTTGCAGTCCACAAGGATGTCATAATGGGATAGAAAATCGGCGCCGAGAAGTGGACTGGAAACTTGGGCGACGACGAATGTCCACCTGAATATTCTTCGTAATTTAGGAATTGATATGTCCAGTGTTACTTCTCCGAATATTTCGAGCGGCTGACCGTTTGCGGTGGAAATCTTTACTGCGGTTGGGTGGAGTTGACAATCATTGACACAAGTTGGTGGTAAAATTGAGATGCTCGCTCCTGTGTCAATGATAAAATTGACCTTCAGACTTGCGATGCGAGCTGCGACTGAGATCAGCGGCAGGCCGGACGTCGCGTTAATCACAGCCTGCTTATCTAGTTTTCCGACGTTTCTCTTGATGGTGAGGAAGATCTTGAATTTGGGCGTGACGAGGGGAGCAGCTTGGCGTCATCTTTATTTGGCCACTTGCACCATGGCCTGCAGGTCCTTGCTTGGGGGCCATAATAAAGGTGCGCGCGGCACACCACCGGCCGCTGATTCTCGCTGAAGGGTTTTAGGCCGATGGGGATATTCGTTCTTGGGCTTGTATTGGCTCGAGTTGACGTTGGCGCCGCGTAGCAGCTTTGTTGAGCGAACGGTATTAACTCATCGGCTAGTTTGCCGAGTTGAATTAGCGTCAGCTCCTTTTGTGCTGCTACGACGGGCGCTATTGAGGATGGGAGCGCCTGGATGAATTTATGCTTCACCAAATCATCGCTGACGCCCACCTTCAGTGCCGTTTGGTGGATATCTTGAAGGAATTGGGAGGGCTTTCCAGTGAGAGGAGTGTTGGAGATGAGTCGTTCGAAGAGTTCTGGTTTCGTCTTTTCGTAATGACTCACGATTTTCTTCTTTAAATCGGTGTACGACTTGTTGGAGAGAGTTGCTGCTGAAATTCGTGAGACGACTTCGGGGGTAACGAGGCTAGAACATGAAAAAATTTGGTCTCTTCGGATGTTATTCTGGAAATGTGGAATTGTGCCTCCATGATGGAGAACCATCCTGCGGCCGACGCTTCAGAGAACGTGGGTGGCTTGATGGTGACATGGTGCACTCCTGATTCAACAGATTCCATCTTGCGGGAATGTAATTCGGGTCTGCTGCTGCTTCGGTTCCGACCGGCTACTACGGGTGGGCGGCGAAGAGGCGTGGCTTCGGTTTGTTCCGCCCGGCGACTGAAGGATGCTGCTTCGGGTCATTCCGGGGGTCACCAATTGTAGCTTGTTCCTTCTTGCTACTACTTGTATTTGCCGGGAAGAATGAAGGATACGAGAGGCAGGCTCTCTCTTTTAGGGGTATCTCTTTAGGGATATCTCTTTTAGGGGTATCTCTTTTAGGGGCCTCTCGTGTCCTCTTCTCTCCCTGTCGTTTGGAAGGTTGGCGTTTTGAAGAAAAAGCCGGTCACTTTCAGAGTTTATTGAGTTCTTGGTTGGCTGGGGTAATTTTACAGAAGATTTTGTTATTGTATATACAGCTGAATTAATTAAATATATATATATAAATTTATGTACAATACTTATTTATAAAGATTATATATGATTCTTAAAATTACACAATGATAAAATATATACAATTTGGTAATGCGCAAAATTGGTTTGTCGGTAACATATAAAAATAATATAAATGCGGAAAATTAACTGCGCGGCCCCACAGATCCACAAAACGTACACCAATGGATAATTGTTCTCTCCCAGAAATATCTGCAGTTTTATCTGCTAATATTGAAAATCCAGTGGAATTATTGGCAGCAGTCACAAGATCGTTTCTCAGAACTTCCTCAGATATGCTTATCAGCTCATTTTCTGTTCGATGCGATGTGTATCGTGCATTTTTAGCAGCTGTTTCTAAATGAGTTTTCAAAACAGTATCACCGGCCTCAATACGAAAATCATAAAGCTGTTGTACATTTCCCTTGCCTTCTTCCTTTCCTCGCAAAGCCAGCTCATTTGTTCCACAGAACAAAATTGTTGAAAGAATAGGAAATATCTTTTTCCTGTTTTCTTCAACCATACGTTTGATGGAAGAATCTAGCTGGCATATGATTTCTTTATTTGGATTTCTCTTAACTGCTATAAAGTTTTCAGCATCTTCTTGAGAACCAACATGCCATGCAGATGCAATGTGATTTCGCGCACTTTCATTGAAATCCTTATACTTTGTAAAGGCACAGGTAATGAATGCACCTTGAAAGCCTCGATGAACAGTCTGTGGGAACAAAATGCAATATATACAAACAGCACCTTTCAGCTTTGAAGAGTACGCCAGCCATGGAGCATACTGTGTTAACCAAGCATGTCTAAAACTTCGCTTCCCACTTCCAGACACATCTTTTTTAAAGTCATATGTCTCATGAGGCTTGAATGGTTCTGTAAGCAGACGATACTTGAGGTCATCAGTTATCCCACTTGTCGAATTCACATAAAGTCCAACATCAAAGTCTGACCAATTTTCAGTATTATCAATATTTTTCAATCCACAGTCAGATGTACCAGCTGCCAAATCCAATGTTTTCTGCTTCTTGCTGCTACTTGCTCCATCACCTGGTTCTGTTCCCAAAGATTTCAGATACTTTCGTATGTCCATCTGTAAAAAGAAAAATAGTTGTAGGTTCAACTCCCTCAGCAGTCTATAATTGGCTATACTTTTATTTCGCGGTAATAGTGTAGTTTAGGTGTAGTTTAGTGTAGTTTATTAGAAAAGAGTAGGCTATCCAATTATGTAACACAGACTGAAAAATCCATGTCTATCATAGCACTCAAGCACAGTTTTATGTTCAAAGCACCTTGAACAAATTCTAATAACAATATCAGACACAGAAATTGTAAGGGTCTAATTTTTATTATTACAGACCTTTACATAAATAATTAATTACCAGGGTCACCAGCACCCAAATACTAGATTGGCATCCAGCACTGCGGCGCAAAAATAGTTTTAATAAAAAAGGGAAGGATTGATTATAAAATCATAAACATGAATTTTGTATTTTATTGACAACAATTAATAAACTATATGCAACAATTATTTATAAATGCAAGGGGGATTTTTACCCGTAACAACTTTGATTGACATAAATGCGAAATTAAATAATGGCACCGTTTAGCTAATATATTACAGTCTGCAACTAATACTGATACTAGTAATAATAATAAATATATAAATAATATTGGTAGATAACTAATATTAATATGAATATGCAACTAATAATAATAAACAACTAATAGAACTAATATTAATATACAAATAATAGCCACAATGACAACCTTGTCTGCAAAGAGAGAGACAAGAATACTGTAAGTAATATTCCAGACAAAAATGATACAAAAATGGTAAAAATTGATAATTAAAATATATATGCTATATAGGCCCAGTAACCTGTGGATGGTGAATTACAGTATGGGATTGTGTTAAGTTGAACAGGAAAACTAAAAGGTATGTAGGCCACAAATGACTAGTAGGCCATCTGCTAAGAAAATACATGAAACATAATAGGCTTATAAAGTAAAATATGCTAAGAAAATTAATGGGCAGGCCTATGCCTCTTCAATATAGTGGAGCTGAGGTTAATTATTTAAAACAAAGGCTACGGTAGGCCTCAGCTAGGCTAGAGTTACAATTTGGCTTTTGCCTAAATAGACCTAACGTAGCCTAAGTTAATTTATTGTATGAATCTTACAGTACTACTTATAGTATGAATCTTACAGTACTAATCACAAACAATATAAGGCTTGTCAATATCTGCAGTATGCGGTATTGCATACAGATATGCAATAGTAAAAAAAATAAACATTATAAATAGGAACATACCACGAAGAAACTTTGCTTGCTGGCGCCGTGCTTTCAAATAATAAAATGTGGAAACGGCGTCCCTTGTGTTGTCGTTGCACATAAGTTTGTTTTTACTTCACAATTTTACCAACAAGCTAAAATAATCCTTAAAAGCAAACTCATGTCTAGTCACACCATACCCCCAAAATTTACATTGTTTAAAGCACAAAATATATTTTTATATTTGCTTTAAACTTCTTTAATGATTGCACTTTAATTTTTAACTAAATTACTATACACTGAATGCTTAAGAATTAAAATTAATCACTGGACATGTTTAACTTGTATTTATTTATTTAGACTTAAAATATTTCACTTGTGGCAATTTTCACTAATAAAAGATAATCTTGTGGTGCAAGGCACTACAAAATAATCACAGAAGTCCTGAAAACAGGGTATCCAGTTATGTAACACAGACCACAAATCCGCGTCCTCACTCTCTGAGTGTCGGAAAAAAACTGATCAAAAACAATGGCTGCCACGCACTGCATGCAGCCAGGTGCTTGAGTTGGCGCTGCCAACTTGGCGGGATAATTTTAAGGGGGACTTCTGAACAAATAAAAAGGTAGCAACCTTTTATCATGCACACAAATAAAAATTTTCACCCTTTAGGAGGCAGTTGGATACTTTTCAGCAAGTTTAGGATATAAATATTTTCCTAGAAAATATTTAATATATTTTCTTGGGATTTCCAGGGGGGGGGCAAGCGCCCCCCCCCCTTTACCTGCGGGCGCCCATGCCGATATGAATAACCATGCTGCTAGTCCAGCCAAAACAAACGAACAGACCGCGTTCCGCTGTTTATCCTTTTGTGTTGCCATTCATCTTTCTTTTAGTGACTTTTCCCTTTAGTGACTTTAGACTATATATATATATATATATATATATATATATATATATATATATATATGTATATGTATATATATATATATATATATATATACATACACACACACACACACACACGTCACCTCACTCCTTCCCTACAAGTTTAGACTGTCAGGGGGGGGTGAGAGACCCAAGACGACCTGCGGAGCGGGGTTGGTGTAGTAGGAATAGGTGCAACCCGCATAGGCGGGCGAATTGAACCATTTTCCAGAGGATCGGTTCTCTCTTCCGGAAGACTCTGGTCATCCTGCAATTCAGGTTCCCATATCTGGTCCTGATGGCGTTTAATAGAACGATCATCTTCTAGTTGGCACTTGAAGGAAACAGGGCCCGTTATCTCCTGCACAGTTGCAGGAACCCAGTTTAGTCCAGCCCCATAGTTGCGAATCATAACTGGATCATTAGGGTGCGCTTCTATAACTCTCCTTTTTTTTAGTGTCGTGGTACAACTTCTGTTTTTCTTGATGGCGTAAATTCGTTGTTGTAACGTTTCGTTTGGACGTAACAGATCGAAAACTGAACGAATTCCCCGGCCAATCATAAGTTTAGAAGGAGACACCCCCGTCGTTGTGTGAGGTGTTAGTCGATATTTAAACAAAAATTTATCCACCACTTGCATTTCTTCCCCATGAGAATGACGCAAGGTCGACTGGAAAGTAGGGACCATGTTTTCCGCGAGACCGTTAGTAGACGGATGAAAAACACTAGACCAGACATGTCTAATGCCATTTAGATGGATAAAAGAACGAAATTCCTCACTGGTAAAACAAGTACCATTATCGGAAACCAGAACTACAGGTAAACCCCATCGAGCGAAACACGAACGGAGTAAGCGAATAGTAACACCCGAAGTCGTGGGAGTTGGTTGGAAAAATTTCCACCCACTTAGAGTAGGCGTCCACAATGACTAGGAAATAAATATTATTTATAGGACCTGCATAGTCAACGTGGATCCTATGCCAAGGTATAGTAGGCCATTCCCACGGATGAAGTGGACTTTTCCTTGGGAGATCTCTGTTCTCTAGGCAGTTTTCACAGGAACAAACCAATGATTCGAGTTCTCCATCCAAACCGGGCCACCAGAAATAAGCTCTCGCCAGCTCTTTCATTTTTGTTGCATCCATGTGTTGTTGTGTTCAGCATGAAATTCCTTCACTAAATTCGACCTGCCTTCATTCGGATTTATCATTCTGTGTCCCCATAAGAGACAGCCATTTTGGATCGAGAGTCCAGACTGACGTTGATAAAAAGGCTGTAATTCACTCTCAACCTTAGTAGGCCAACCAACTGAGCAGTAATGGATGACCCTATTCGTTGGATCCTACGTGAGGCCATAACTGGAATATTTTTATTAAGTGAAAATAAACCTAAACGAGGCTGATGGTCAGTAATTAGTTTGAATTCATGACCCCATAGATAGAAATTAAATTTTTTTTACTGCAAATACTAAGGCTAAGGCTTCACGTTCAAGTTGTGCATATCGCCTTTCAGTCTCAGTTAGTGTTCTAGAAGCAAAACAGATAGGCCTCTCTACACCATCAATGTGGTGAGATAACACTGCCCCAATTCCATAAGAACTGCTATCTGCTGAAACTATGAGAGGAAGTTTAGGATCATAATGCACTAGGAGAGTGGACTTTACTAGTACGTCCTTAGAAGCCTCAAATGCTTCCCTTTGGGTTTTCTCCCATCTCCACTGTTCCCCAGATCGTAATAGCTTATTTAGGGGTTCAAGGAAAGTCGATGCATTAGGTAAAAATTTCCTATAAAAGTTTAGGAGACCTAAATAAGCTTGTAACTGTGTGATGTTTTGTGGAGGTGGTGCATTTTTTATTGCTTTTAGTTTATCCACCGTTGGATGAATGTCTGAGGCATTTATGCGGAACCCCAAATATGAAACCTCACTAGTGACCCACGAACACTTTTCTTTCTTTAGCTTAAGTCCGGCATCCCGGAGTCTTTTTAGAACTGTGGTTAATTTAGTTAGGTGTTCTTTTTTAGATGAACCTGAAATGAGGACATCATCTAGAAAACAAAGTACTGAAAAATACCAGGCTATGCTATGTTATTTCATAGCATAGCCTGTTGTACCTATATAGGCCTCGGTGCGTATTTATGATAGTTATCTCTTTAGAATTTTCATGTAAACTTAGTTGAGCATAGGCTTGGGACATATTTAGTTTTGTGAAATATTTACCCCCAGCAAGAGAGTTAAATAATTTATCAGGCTTGGGTATAGGGTAGCAATCCAGAAGGACTGCTTTATTTGCCGTTAAACAGTAATCCCCACATAAATGCACTGACTTGTCAGGTTTTAATACAGGGACTACCGGGGCAGCCCAATTAGCGTGTGTGACTGGTTCAATAATATTATCTTTGAGCAGCCTGTCAATTTCTAAATCTATCTTCTCCCGCAGGGCCGCAGTGCATGTGCAATTGAACGAGCCTTACAAAATTTCGGAGTTACATTAGGGTCTACCTCTATATAGACCTGATGGTCTTTTAGTTTGCCTACTTCAGGCTCCAAAACAGAAGAAAACTCCCTTAACAATGAGTCTATGTCAGACGGATACGCGAGTGTATGCACATCTGCCTGACCCTTTGGCAAGATTTTGTAAATAGGCATTTTCAAAGCATCAATCCAATCGCGGCCTAGTGGAGTAGGCCCTTGCTCATCCACCATTAAAAGAGTTAAGGGATGAGACAAAGTTTTCTTGTTGAGTGTAACTGTGATGGATATTTCTCCACAAATAGGCATTTGTATGTCCCCATATTTTTTTAGTATTGTTTTAGATGCATGTAGTTTAGGTGCATTTTTGAAAGTTTTGTCAAAACTGTTTTGGACCTGATAGTTCGGGCAGCACCTGTATCTAGTTCTAGAGGAACTGTAATTCCATTTAGGCCTACCGCTACAATATATGGACCTGTATTAGCACCACTTTGCTGCTCATAAAATAGGTACTCCACTCCAATATTCGAAGTATTTCCCTTCCTTTGGGAGCCTACCATTAGATTCCTGTGTCCCACAAACAAGACACCTAACTCTCTCTTACATTACCAATTTAGAAGCTATAGACATTACCCCTAACTATACTTAAGTACGGACAACTTCCTACCCCATTTGTCACCTTAGAAACACCACCTAATTACACTCAGCACCAACGATTAGGTCAGATAGGAAAAAACATCTCTATGCTAGCCCAAAACAATACGAACAGCCGCGTTGGTTCGTTTATGCCTTCCTGTTGCCATTCAGCTTAGATTTAGTGATATTTCTCCTTTAGTGACTTTTAGACTATATACATATATACATATATATATATACACACACGTCACCTCACACCTCCCCTACAAGTTTAGTCTGTCAGGGGAATGAGGGACCCTGGACGACCTGTGGAGCGGGGTTGATGTAGTAGGATTAGGTGCAACATGCATAGGCGGGCGAGCTAAACCATTTTCCGGAGGATCAGTTCTCTCTTCCGGAAGACTCTGGTCCTTCTGCAATTCACGTTCCCATATCTGATCCTGATGGCGTTTAATAGAACGACCATCTTCTAGTTGGCACTTGAAGGAAACAGGGCCCGTTCTCTCCTGCACAGTTGCAGGAACCCATTTTGGTCCAGCCCCATAGTTGCGAATCATAACTGGATCATTAGGTTGCACTTCTATAACTCTCCCTCTTTTAGTGTCGTGATACAACTTCTGTTTTTCCTGATGGCGTAAAACTCGTTGTAACATTTCGTTTGGACGTAACAAATCGAAAACTGAACGAATTCCCCGGCCAATCATAAGTTTAGAGGGAGACACCCCCGTCGTGGTGTGAGGTGTTATTCGATATTTAAACAAAAATTTATCCAACACCACTTGCATTTCCTCCCCACGAGAATGACGCAAGGCCGACTTGAAAGTACGGACCATGTTTTCCGCGAGACCGTTAGTAGACGGGTAGAAAACACTAGACCGGACATGTCTAATGCCATTTAGGTGGACAAAAGAACGAAATTCCTCACTGGTAAAACAAGTACCATTGTCGGAAACCAGGACTACGGGTAAACCCCATCGAGCGAAAACCAAACGGAGTAAGCGAATAGTAACAGCCGAAGTCGTGGAAGTGGTTGGAAAAATTTCCACCCACTTAGAGTAGGCGTCCACAATGACTAGGAAATAAATATTATTTATAGGACCCGCATAGTCAACATGGATCCTATGCCACGGTATAGTAGGCCATTCCCAAGGATGAAGTGGACTTTTCCTTGGGAGATCTCTGTTCTCTTGGCAGCTTTGACAGGAACGAACCAATGATTCGAGTTCTCCATCTAAACCAGGCCACCAGAAATAAGCTCTCGCCAGCTCTTTCATTTTTGTTGCACCCATGTGTTCAGCGTGAAGTTCCTTCACTAAATTCGACTTGCCTTCATTTGGAATTATCACTCTGTGGCCCCATAAGAGACAGCCATTTTGAGTGGAGAGGCCAGACTGACGTTGATAAAAAGGCTGTAATTCACTCTCAACCTTAGTAGGCCAACCAACTGAGCAGAAATGGATGACCCTAGATAGAATAGGGTCTGATTTTGTCCACTGCTCTATTTGTACCGCAGATACTGGAGTGGATTCCAAAAACTCCACCAAGTGAACCCATTCTGTAGGTATAGGTACACAATCATTTGGATTTTCTAAGGGCAACCTACTTAGCGCATCAGCCGTACCTAGAAGTTTACCTGACCGATGTACTAAGTCAAATTTATAGGCTTGTAGAATCAGTGCCCATCGTTGAATCCTACCTGAGGCCATAACTGGAATATTTTTATTAGGTGAAAATAAACCTAAAAGAGGCTTATGGTCAGTAATTAGTTTAAATTCATGACCCCATAGATAGAAATGAAACTTTTTTACTACAAATACTAAGGCTAATGCTTCACGTTCCAACTGTGCGTATCGTCTTTCAGTCTCAGTTAGTGTTCTAGAAGCAAAACAGATAGGCCTATCTACACCATCAATGTGGTGAGATAACACTGCCCCAATTCCATAAGAACTGCTGTCTGCTGAAACTGCGAGAGGAAGTTTAGGATCATAATGCACTAGGAGAGTGGACTTTAGTAGTACGTCCTTGGAAGCCTCAAATGCTTCCTTTTGAGTTTTCTCCCATCTCCACTGTTCCCCAGATCGTAACAGCTTATTTAGGGGTTCAAGGAAAGTCGATGCATTAGGCAAAAATTTCCTATAAAAGTTTAGGAGACCTAAATAAGCTTGTAACTGTGTGATGTTTTGTGGAGGTGGTGCATTTTTTATTGCTTCTAGTTTATCCACCGTTGGATAAATGCCTGAGGCATCTATGCGGAACCCTAAATATGAAACCTCGTTAGTGACCCATGAACACTTTTCTCTCTTTAGCTTAAGTCCGGCATCCCGGAGTCTTTTTAGAACCGTGGTTAATCTAGTTAGGTGTTCTTTTTTAGACGAACCTGAAATGAGGACATCATCTAGAAAACAAAGTACCCCTGGAATGTGACCTAGAAGTTGGTCCATTGTCCTCTGAAAAATATTCGGAGCCGATGCTATTCCATAGCATAGCCTATTGTGCTTATATAGGCCTCGGTGCGTATTTATGATAGTTAGTTCTTTAGAGTTTTCATCTAAACTTAGTTGAGCAAAGGCTTGGGACATATCGAGTTTTGTGAAATATTTACCCCCAGCAAGAGAGCTAAATAATTCATCAGGCTTGGGTATAGGATAGCGATCTAGAAGGACGGCTCTATTTGCTGTTAAACGGTAATCCCCACATAACCGCACGGACTTGTCCGGTTTTAGTACAGGAACTACTGGGGCAGCCCACTTAGCGTGTGTGACTGGTTCGATAATTTTATCTTTTAGCAGCCTGTCAATTTCTAAATCTATCTATCTTCCGCAGTGCATGCGCAATTGAACGAGCCTTACAAAATTTTGGAGTTACATTAGGATCTACTTCTATACAGACCTGATGGCCTTTTAGGTTGCCTACTTCAGGCCCAAAAACAGAAGAAAACTCCCTTAACAATGAATCTATGTCAGACGGATATGAGAGTGTATGCACATCTGCCTGACCCTTTGGCAAGATTTTGTCAATCGGCATTTTCAAAGCATCAATCCAATCACGGCCTAGTAGAGTAGGCCCTTGCTCATCCACCACTAAAAGGGTTAAGGGATGAGACAAAGTTTGCTGGTTGAGTGTAACTGTGACGGATGCTTCTCCACAAATAGGTATTTGTATGTCCCCATATTTCTTTAATATAGTTTTAGATGCATGTAGTTTAGGTGTATTTTTTAAAGTTTTGTCAAAAACTGTTTTGGACATGACAGTTCGGGCATCACCTGTATCTAGTTCTGGAGGAACTGTAATTCCATTTAGGCCTACCTCTACAATATATGGGCCTGTATTATTCCCACTTTGTTGCTCATGAAATAGGTACTCCACTCCAATGTTCGAAGTATTTCCCCTTTGAGGATTTACACTAGAGATGTTAAAATTAGAATTTTCACCCTTCGTTTTCTTTGAAAAACACACACTAGCTATGTGGCCTATTTTACGACAGTTTCGGCAAACTGCTTCTTTAAAAGGGCAGTCCTTCTTCCAATGGTGTTTTCCACACCCCGTACATGGCTTGGAAGGCTTAGTAGAATTAGTAGGCTTAGTCGTATTTGCCTCATACCTTTTATTTGCCTGTCTAGTAGGCTCATTAGGTCTGCCAGGCCTAGAAGATTTAAAGCTATTTACGTGTTGGGTTTTACTACTGTGATTGCCAAAAGCTCTAACATCTTTAGCAGCTGCTTCTCTAGCCGTAGCTATTTCTACAGCCTGACTAAAAGTTAGGTCCTGTATGGCTAATAAGGCTCTCTGGGTAGACTCCTCTTTGAGACCCATTACAAACCTATTTCTTAGCATTTCGTCTAATTTGTCTCCAAATTTATACGTACGGCTATGGCTTTTTATTCCTGCAACAAACTCTGCAATGCTTTCGTTTCCCGTCTGATGCCTCGAATAAAATTTGAAACGTTCATAGATGAGAACTACTCGGGGTTTATAGTGATCGGTTAGGGCCTGTACCAATTCATTATAGGTGCAAGTTTCCGGTGCTTTAGGAGAAACTAGGTCCATAACTAAACCAAACGTTTTAGGGCCTATTATAGTTAAAAAGGTAGGTACTTTCTTAGCATCAGGAATGGAATTTGCCTCGAAAAACAACCTCACCCTAGTGGCATAAGCTTCGAAGTCCTCCCCAGAGTCTTCGTAGGGGCTTATATGGCCAATCACCGACATGCTAGAGCAAAACCGAATTAGGCCAAATAACGTGAAGTAGGTTAGATTTGGTTTAAATTTGATCTAGTTACTCCCCAGTTAGGGCTGAATAGTGAATTGTATTAGAGTTAGGGCTGAGTAGGAATTAGTATTAGAGTTAGGGCTGAGTAGGAATTAGTTTTAGAGTTAGGGCTGAGTAGGAATTAGTTTTTAGAGTTAGGGCTGAGTAGGAATTAGTTTTTAGAGTTAGGCCGGCGGGACCTACGCTATAGTACGGTAGCTTACCCATACAAACAAACCAAATCGGACGACCCACTAGGCTACATCCAATTCTCCAAACAACCACTTGAACCCAATAAGCCAAATTAAATCCAATGAGCCAAATTAAATCCAATGAGCCAAATTAAATCCAATGAGCCAAATTTAATCAAATGAGCCAAATTTAATCAAATGAGCCAAATTAAATCCATTGAGCTTAATCGAATCCCATGAGCTAAATTGAATCCCATCCCCGTCGCCAAATGTGATAGCGTGGGGTAGACACCCCAGTTAGGTTACTTAGGTTTTAGCAAACAATCAAAGGCACTTACCGGTGCGTTGAATTAGATATTCCTTTGGGAGCCTACCATTAGATTCCTGTGTCCCACAAACAACCTGCCTAACTCTCTCTTACATTACCAATTTAGAAGCTATAGACATTACCCCTAACTATACTTAAGTACGGACAACTTCCTACCCCATCATTTGTCACCTTAGAAACACCACCTAATTACACTCAGCACCAACGATTAGGTCAGATAGGAAAAAACATCTCTATGCTAGCCCAAAACAATACGAACAGCCGCGTTGGTTCGTTTATGCCTTCCTGTTGTCATTCAGTTTAGATTTAGTGATATTTCTCCTTTAGTGACTTTTAGACTATATACATATATATATATATACACACGTCACCTCAGTCTGCCTGGCCTAGAAGATTTAAAGCTATTTACGTGTTGGGCTTTACTACTGTGACTGCCAAAAGCTCTAACATCTTTAGCAGCTGCTTCCCTAGCCGCAGCTATTTCTACAGCCTGACTAAAAGTTAGGTCCTGTATAGCTAATAGGGCTCTCTGGGTAGACTCCTCTTTGAGACCCATTACAAACCTATCTCTTAACATTTTGTCTAATTTGTCCCCAAATTTACAAGTACGGCTATGGGCTTTTATACCTGCAACAAACTCTGCAATGCTTTCATTCACAGTCTGATGCCTCGAATAAAATTTGAAACGTTCATAGATGAGAACTACTCGGGGTTTGTAGTGACTGGTTAGGGCCTGTACCAATTCACTATAGGTGCAAGTTTCCGGTGCTTTATGAGCAACTACATTTGGCGACGAGGTGACGTGTGTGTGTGTTTTAGGAGCAACTAAGTCCATAACTAAATCAAACGTTTTAGGGCCTATTATAGTTAAGAAGGTAGGTACTTTCTTAGCATCAGGAATGGAATTTGCCTCGAAAAACAACCTCACCCTAGTGGCATAAGCTTCGAAGTCCTCCCCAGAGTCTTCGTAGGGGCTTATATGGCCAATCACCGACATGCTAAAACAAAACCGAGTTAGGTCAAATAACATGAAGTAGGTTAGATTGGGTTTAAATTTGATCTAGTTACTACCTAGTTAGAGCTGAATAGTAAATTGTATTAGAGTTAGGGCTGAGTAGGAATTAGTATTAGAGTTAGGCCGGCGGGACCTAAGCTATAGTATGGTAGCTTACCCACACCCACACAAACATATTGTCGCAAATATTGATCATGTAAACTCAATATTGGAGTAGCAAAAATATTGACAATAAAATATTGTTCTGGCGTTTGGTGCGCATTTAATATAGTTTGTCACTTCATAATAACAGCGTTATAATAGCCTAACGTGTACTCCAGCAGGCTTTTGACTCTATCCTGTCGTCGAATAAAGTTCATGAGAATTTTACTTCCACTTGTAAAGTAGGAACAAAAATAATCCTAAATGAGCTTAAGGGCACATATGTAGAATATAGATTCCCTCATACATTAAGTAGGTCTTTATTTATAAATAGAATTGCTTGTATCGTGCAAAGTAACGAGGATGTGTCTATTTCCGATATAAATTGCGTATTTACAGTTCTCCAAAAGAGGTAGTCCTCACACACTAATAAATATTGTACTGTATTCTAATTTTATGATGCAAGTATTATGTGAAAAAAAAAATTAATTAATTTATGATTATTTGTCCTGCTCATACTCTATTATTTATAAGTATACTGATAAAAAGCGTTATATTGACATGTTACTGAATACTAAATGTATGTATTCTTATTTCTAATTTTATGTTGATTGTATTATATAAACTACGAAAAATGTTATTAAATTTATAATTGTTTGTGTTAGAAAATCTAGAAGAGGAAGAGCCATTGTTGTTCCAAAGCGATATGATGACTAAGCTGATTGATACAACATTGCTCGTATATATTATGTTAAGGTATATATATCCATCTTATAATTGTAAGGTTAGTGAAAAATTCACTTAATTTAGAGCTAGCAATTTTGGGCTCTTGTGGCATCATTGCTTGGCCACTCTTGTGGCATTATTGTTTTGGGCACTGGCGCGTCATTTCTACTCGTTTGTGGAATGCAGCACTTGCAGGGCGTGGACTTATAGAGAGCACTCTTGCAACTCAGTTTGGTTGTTTAGATACAGGATTGTTGCATCGTGCAATGGTGTCGGTTGTGTTGTTGTTGCAGGGTTTAGAAAGAAGACCATAAATAGTGCCCCTTTTGTTTTTCCTTAATTTTATGCAACTGAGACCTAATGTAGGCCCACATTGAGTCAGCAACCCTGAGGTAGGACCTAATAGGACCTCCAAGTCCGTAAGTTTGTTTTAGTCTAGCTTAACTTAGGCTATAAATTAAAGTAGCCTTTCAGAGCTTGGCCGTTCATGGCTCAGCTGGGATTCTGAACCCAATCAAAATAAATAAAATAACAGTTTGTAAGTTTACTAAAAAATATTAATAAACAAAAGTGTACAGATGTGTTCGTATTATCCTTTATTCAATTATGTCTATTGTTTGTATACTAAAAAGAAGGTTATAAAATGACAATAACGTACATAAATGTTGTGAAGAGGAAGTACAGTGTAACGCAGAAGTCTATAATTATGTTATTGCTGTGACATCGTGCTGCTAGTGTTAAAGTCCATAATTATACTATTGATGTGACATCGTGCTGGTGGTGATCACTAAAGTCCATAGTGTGGTTGGTTTCATTTATATATATATATATATATACAGTGGCGGACTGGCTCAAAATTTTGTCTGCCAAAGGGGTCAAGGGGCCCATAACCCCATTACATAATTCAATTCCAGTCCTATCCTAATAGGCCTATTTATGAGTTAAGTTTGTTTAAATTAAAAAAAGTTAACATTTTTTTATAAATTTATTTTACCAATAAGTACAAATATTTTACAAGTACTGCCTGCATATACATACATACATACATACATGCTATACTAAGAGTAGTTTTTTAAGTTCATTACTCGAGTTTGCAAATCGGTCTATTATAGTTTCCATGTCTAACTCATCCAACATGACCTTTTCTATAGACATCAACATGTATGCTTCCAGATTCTCCTCCCACAAAGAATTTCGTAATCTTGTTTTTATTATTTTAAGCTTAGAAAATGCCCGTTCACACTGAACTTGAGTCACAGACAGTGTACAGATAGCTTTATACATTTGGTAAAGATTATCATATGCCTTGTCATTAAGTCTGTTTGATGCAAGAATATACAGAACACATGATGGACAATTGTCACAATATTTAGAGCATGAATTCATTTTGCTGCTCTCTGCATTATCATCATTCAGCAAAAGCTTAAATATTTCAAAGTTCGATGCAAAAGACTGCAATTCTAATTTTACTTCACTTCTATTTATCCCTGGAGCAAGCTCAAGAATACTTTCCAATGCTTCTTCTTCAAGACCATTTTTAGTAATATATTCATAATTTGATGGATCGAGGCATGACATATCCTTATATAGTTGTCTATGGTCAATGAAACGGGATTCCAGTAATTGTACAACACGATCCATTATCAAGTTGAACACATGTACACGATAGTCTGACAAAGAATCAGATGTGTTTTTTTCATCAGCAGCTAGTTAATCTGCCATTCTCTTTGTTTTATGTTTCCTCTTGATTGGTAACTCAGTTTTTACAAAATCAATTTTCACTGTTTGATTTTCATCATTATTGAATTGTGCAATGTGCTCATTGGATTTGTTGGCAAATTTCAAAGCCTGACTATATACTTTATCAAATTCTCTTGATCTTTTCTTCAAATCTGTAATGGATTTTTCTACCGTATTCCATGCAGTAAACATATTTAAGCCACTTGTCTGTAGATAGCTTGACAAAGGGGCTGTAGTTTGAAAGATATACAGGGTCTGTCAAAAAAAACTCAGCCAATTTGAAATCTCTATAAAATGCACAATTTGATAGGATTTCAAATATTTTTTTACACTAAATAAATAAAAGGCTCATAAATAATCTGTCATAATTTTATAACTTTATTTTAAATATTTTGGGAGTTATGCGGTTATTTCTACAGATTGCAAAAATTTCAGTTTTTCTCATTATGTAATATCTTCTTTCTCTTTTTCAGAATTTGTTTAGATTTAAAATTTTTCGTGAATACCTCTAAATATGCCATTCTCACATGAAGATAAAATAATTATAAAGCATTATAGAGTTGAAAAAGGTTATAGTGCAAGGAAATTACTTTCTGAATTCGATTATAAAGGATGGACTAGATCAGGTTTAGATTACTTATTGAGAACTATCGATGAAACAGAAAGCATTGAAAGGAAGGTTGGTAGTGGGCGACCAAAATCAGTTAGAGTAGATGAAAATATTCAGAAAGTGGAGGAACGTATCCTTAGTCAAGAGGATCGACCTGGTAGCCACATGACACCTGCTCAAATATCAAAAGAACTAGAAATATCAGAATCAAGCGTAAGAAGGATTATTAAATCTGATCTGCAATTTAAACCATTTAAAAGAGTGCATGGACAAAGATTGTCAGAAGTAAACTGTCAGAAAAGAGTTGAGAAATCCAAACGTATTTTACGTATAATAACTGAAGATAAACTTTCCAAGACATTTTTTACGGATGAAAAACGTTTTACGGTAGAGCCACCAAGAAACTCACAGAATGACTGGGTTTATTCTGATGTTGCGAAGAAAAATGAAATCCAAGATGAAAGACTACGCAACAAGGAGTCACTTTTCTTCTAGCGTCATGGTTTCTGTTGGAGTGTCCAAGTTGGGAAAAACTTCAATATTTTTTATTGAGCCAGGAGTGAAAATTAATGCTCAATATTATTCAAATACCCTGCTTGAGAAAATGCTTCCAGAAATGAGAAACTTGGCTAGTCAAGGTTACTTTATTTTTCAACAAGATGGTGCACATCACATACTATCAAAACAACCATCGAATATTTGAAAAAGAATGTGCCTGAATTTCTAGAACCGAATAATTGGCCACCTAACAGCCCTGACCTAAACCCTGTAGACTACAATATGGGAAAACTTGGCAGAGAGAGTGTATAGGAACAGGATAAGAGATGTCAATCATTTGCGTGAGTTGATTATCGCAAAATGGGCAGAGCTCCCCCAAGAGCAAATAAATCGAGCAATAGGCGAATTCAGACCAAGATTAAAAAAAGTGATAGAAATGCAAGGGAATCATATTGAACAGTTCTTTTAATTTTATTAAACTAAAAATTATCTAGAGTATATCGTAAAAAAAAAAATTTCATGTTAAGTAGGAGAATCTCACTTTTTAGTTAATTATTAATGAAATTAACAATTCTGAAGATATCGTCATAAAAATTTAAAGGATAATAGGTGATTACCTATACTTTATTGTGTAAAAAATTCAACTTAATTAGATAAATGGTTTTGTTTTAATAAAGGTTTGAATTTGGCTTAGTTTTTTTTGACAGACCCTGTATAATTATGTGAATGCTGTCAATATTGTTTGAAGTTCTAGAAGGCTAGACAGTAAAACATTTGCCTCCTGTTTTGATTTTGCATCAAAATTGTTAGAGCTTTGAATAATGGATAAACATGTCAGAAGATCCACAAAATTACTGATACATATCTCGTCAAAATGTCCAAATATAGTAGTTGCTGCATTGGACTTACCTGACCACCTGGTTTCACCAATTAGCTTTAATCGTTTCATCTTTTCTTTCCCCAGATGATGTCCAACAACTTCAATCCAGATGGTCATTCGTTTATATGATACCTTCACAAATTTTGCTAAATTCTGGAGTAAATTGAAAAAGGAAACTGCTGGTACACAACACTTCGTGGTTTCAGTAACTACTAAATTGAGTACATGGGCATAGCACCATACATGAACATGCTGATCAGCTACATCAGCAATTTTACCCTGTAAGCCATTATATTGTCCATGGTAGCTTGCAGCGCCATCTGTGCTATCTGATAAGCAATTTTTCGGATCTATTTCAAGACATTGTAATGTTTCATTTAATAGGTCAAAAAGTCCCTGCCCTGTACCATCATTGCATGGAACAATTGCAAGTAGTCGTTCATGGATAGTGCCATTTAGTACATATCGAATAACTACTAAATTGATCAATTGATGAAATATCTTGGGTTGAATCTACCAGTTCTACCTGTATGGAATAATACTTGGCCTCAGCAACTTCTTGAGTAATTTTTTCCTGTATCATATTCTTCATAATTTGGGTCAAAGAAGAGATGGTTGTTTTACTGAAGAATGTGATAGACTACCACGACCTTTACTTTGTGCCTTTCTTTGTTTTTCCAATCTTTCACATCGTTGTTCAGACTTTTCCTTCACCATGGAAACATGAGAAGCCATAATAGGATCATATTTTGCCATCAACTGCACAGTAGCCAAGAAATTTCCATGATTTTCTGTTTCATCAAAAAGAAAATATGCTGACTCATTTCTGTGTCCACGAAAAGGAAGAGCTTGTTTACCTAACATCTTTATTATATCTACAACTCTGGCAACAATATTTCTCTGCTTTAGTACTTCATTTTTTCGCTTCTGCAATGATGCAGCGAAAAAACGAGCTAAACCACCATCATTTACTACACTGATATATTCCTGAGCATGCTTGCTAAATATACCAGTTGATTCATGCTCTGATAAACACTGGCTAATGCGTCTGTAATCATTAAATCCTCGCACAAAAGCAGATGGGTTAGAAGAGGTTGATGACTCAAATGCCAAGCAAAATGAACAATATAGTGATCTATTCTTCTTATTATGTTAACCAGTGTCGTGAGACAGTGTCACCCATAATTTTTCGCTTATATAACTTTACATTAAATGGCAGATCATGATCATGTGGCTGAATTGGATGCTCTTTGAAAAAAGATTTCAAATCTGTTCGTGCAGGATATTGAAAGAGCTTATCCTGTCTAAATGTTGGTTGATTCGCATCATTATATAAATCAGCTACTAGATCTTTTTGATTATGTACATGTACAGGCCCAGGTTCAGTTACTGTTATTCCACCAGCTAATTCAGAATCATAAAACTCAGCATCTACAGTCTCAAAAACGTTAGACATACCTACATCTTTATGTCCTAGACAGTGGCGGCTCGTCGGTAGGCACTGCGGAACTGCAGCACCCCTAATTTTTTTATTTACAATTGAAATAATCAAGAACAATATAAGGATGAACTCACTGAATAACTTTTTCAATAACTTTTGAAACTTTTATTCATTGCTCAATGCTCATCCTTTTATTTCAGTAATTATTTCAACCCATTCTTAGAGACAGCACCCCTAGAATTTTTAGTCACGAGCCGCCACTGGTCCTAGATCTACAGTATCAGCATGAACAGTTGTAGTTGAATTTCTCTGTAAGTCACTTTCCTCTTTCTGACATGTAGATATAGGTGTTGATATCATAAATGCTGTTATTGGCCTGCACTTTTTTGCTGAATCATTTCTTTCTGCTTCTCGTTTATCTTTCCGTTTCTGTGCTCCAGATTTCCGTTTCATGTGTTCCATTTCCTTACCTGAAATATAAAAAAAAAAAAAAAATTACTAAAGTAATCTGATTTACTAATTGCATTTAATATAATCAAGATCAACAAATTTCAAAACAAATAACAATGCTTGAATTATACTATAATGAATGAATATATATATGTATTCTGTGTATTGTAATGTAATTGTAATGTAATCTTTTCTCAATACTATTACATGTATTTTCTTATTTATTTTTATATCTATCTTTATATATGGCAGCTTTATATAAAATATATACATAACTCTATATATCTTTTATATATGGACATAGAAATGGGTAAAATATAATCATACATATATAACAGCAATAGCAAAAATAAGAGACTTACTTTGATAAATTGGAATTGATTTTAATGAAACATGTAGGCAACTATTAAATAAACTAATGAATTTAAAAAGGTCGCAGTGACAGGCAGGTTGGCAAAACTGCATTTTAGGCACGTAAATTTATTAATTTTTGCTACTTTCTAAAAGTTTAAAACCTGCAATAATTTTAACAAATTGAAGAAGTTATTAATACATTTGCCTTTTTATATACTATTAATAAATACAAAATAAAAAAAATAAAAAAAATTACAATATTAATAAATACAAAATAAAAAAAATACAAACAAATAATTACAAAAATCTAAATAAATTATATCTATTTCATGTAACAGAAATACTGTCAACACCCTCAATTAAGATTCTAGGATATATCTCATCAGAACCAACTGACTTATGTTTATTTAAACTTTATATACGAGTATAATAGATTGGCTGCCAATTTTTTTTACCTCAAGTCAAGGGGGCCAACTTCCCTTTTTTCTAGTGGGGCCCATCTGCCACATGGCAGACTGACAGCCTAGCCAGTCCGCCACTGTGTGTGTATATATATATATATATATATATATATATATATATATATATATATATGGGGTAGACCTCAGAATGGTTCCCTGAGGTTTTTTATGATACACACAGACCGTGCATGGAACAAAGAACTCTTCTGGTTAACTTAAATCCACTATAGTCCGAATAAGTAATGGTAAATGACGAGCACAATAGTTTTTTCTTTTTCATGTTGTTAGCCCTACGTGGGCAACGGGTCACTCGTAAAGAGGCCCCAAAAATATAGCTTCCCTCACCAGCTATCTTCAAAGCAGATAAGACCCAGCTTTGGGACAGGATCTAGGGTTTAAAGCAGTCTAGCCCCACTATATTTAGGACCTCAATATAAACAAAAGACATAACGTGTCCACTGCACATGTTGTCAAAGAAATTTGTTTACATAATATTATAAAAGGTTGCTGAACATACTGTACACGCACACAATGTAACTTCACGCAAAAGATAACTGCGTGTACGAACTAACCTATTTTTACGCAGTATTATGTTTGACACCAATATTAGCAATCCATCCCATTACATTTCGCTTTCTCTTCATTCAGGGCACAGATCTTCTGACATTCTTACTTCTCGAGTTCATGTCGCAGCTGGTAGTGAAACAAGGAATCTGCAGCACAGAAAAGGATGTTACTGTAAATGTTACTGAAGATGTTGAGTGGCTATCAGTGGTGTAGTGCTAAATAAAGAAGTGAGGGAACGCATTTTGAAAGTGTTACTCAGATGCGGGGGGGACAATGGCGAGCGCGGCGAGCCCATACAGCTGGGGGTCCGGGGGCACTGTAAGCCCCCCGGGAAATCTTTTGAAATCTGACCAATTTCAGGGATATTTTGAGGTCATATGCACTGGATATTAGGATATATTCCAAGGTTGAAGATGCAGTATTTCCAGTGTCATTAGATATACGACATCCAGTACGATCAATAAAAATAGCTAACAACTGGAATGATTAACTAAAAAAAAGTTAACAACTGGTACGCCGTGGTGACTGTTTCACCAGATCTTTATAGGCTAGCATTGCCTCAGTCGAACTAAAAGAAATGAAGCAGTTAATGATTCTTTCTCATATTTCTTCTAGGGGTGGGAATTAAAATTTCATGACGTTAGAGATTTGTAAGTTCGGATGTATTTGAATAGTGAGGGAACGCCGTTCCGTCTACCAAAAAAAGTAAGGGAACGCCGTTCCCACGCGTTCCCACAGCACTACACCACTGGTGGCTATGGATTGTGAATGATCCGCAGTAAAGATTATTTTTTGTTTCTTTAAAAAAATTAGATTCTTTGTATAAGTGCCTGTTCCTATGAACTAAAAAAGAAAATAATTATTAGTTTAGGATGCTAAGAAAATATTGAAAAGTAAATACTTTCAGTCAAGTAGCCAAGATTTCAAAACTTTCCAAGGGGGGGTGTCGAAATGTCGAAATTGTAGAAAGGTGCAACAACTTAGTCACTGCGGAGGGGTTTTAGTTAAGTTTAGAGTAGTTTGTGAAGTTTAAAAAAATGCCAAACAATGCAAGTGTTTATTTACTAAATGATGTTATATATTATAAGATCACTGTTAGAAAATCTAGAAGAGGAAGAGCCATTATTGTCCCAAGGCGATATGATGACTAAGCTGATTGATGCATCATTGCGTGTACAGTATATATTAAGTTAAGGTGTATATATATCCATCTCATAATTGTAAGGTTAGTGAAAAATTCACTTAATTTGGAGCTCACATTTTTGGGCTCTTGTGGCATCATTTTTTGGGGGCACTGGCGCGTCTTGTTTACTCGTTTGTTGAATGCGGCACTTACAGGGCGTGGTCTTATCGAGAGCTTTCTTGCAATTCAGTTTGGTTGTTTAGATACAAGATTGTTGCATCGTGCAGTGGCGCAGGTTGTGTTGTTGCAAGGTTTAGAAAGACCATAAATAGTGCCCCTTTTGTTTTTTATCTTAATTTTATGCAACTGAAGCCTAAGATAGGCCCACATCGAGTCAGCAACCCTGAGGTAGGACCTAATAGCACCTCTAAGTCCGTAACTTTGTTTAGTCTAGCTTAACTTGGGCTGTAGGTTGAAGTAGCCCCTCAGAGCTTGGCCGTTCATGGCTCAGCTGGGATTCTGAACCCAATCAAATAAAATAAAAAAATAACAATCACATCATAAGTTATAACTATCGTTACAAAAGTGGACCTTTCCTGCAGGGCCGCCGAGAGGGCGGGGAAGCCAGGTTAAATCCCGGGGGCCCGGAAAGAGGGGGGATAAAATCTAAAAATATTAATAAAGCAATTGATTAAATAACAGAGGAAATATAATTAATGAACATACATTTTATAGAGATTAACATAGTCAAACTAAAACAGCTAAAATATTATCTGTGGTCCACCAATGCCCAAGACCGACTGACAGATCTGGGAACCATTGTAATTGAAAGCCAGTTAGCCCGTACTTTAAATTTCATCAGAATCATTTACCACTTTTGCTAGAGAGAAGGCAAAGAAAGTACGCTTCTAATTATGAAAATCTTGCAGTAAACAATTATCTTGCCTGCATGGACTGGTACTGCATTTGTAAATTGTATGGTGATAGAATTAATATAATTGATTCGAAAAATAAATGGTCATTTTCTTCTGAGTTGTTTATTTATACCAGTGGTTCCCAACCGGTTTTGGCTTATGGCCCCCTTAGGAACCTTATTTTTTCCTGTGGCCCCCATAAGCATTATTTTCTGTAGGTAATATGCAGATTAACTCTATTTTACAAAAACAAATATATATAAAGGATATTAAAACAACTATTTGTATTCAGGTACAATATTATTTGTCACATAGGACTATAAACATAACAAAAACTAAACAGTGGCTAACAAAAATTTGCAGTTATTTACTTATATTATGTATTAATTATAAAAAAATATAATCAAAAGAAATACTGTACTTATAGCAATCTATTATAAATTAAAAAAACTAGTAAAATTACTACAACTTCGCAATATTAGGGTAAACAAATAAGAGCTACTTACACACTACAGCGACGATCCACGTGGTAAACAGACTGTAAGGATTTCAACCTGAAGTATTTTTATCAAGTCAACAACGCTGCCAGGCGCATAACGATCAAGCGCACAATGGAGTGCGCCGCACAATAAGCTTGTAAGATGCAAAATATTTGTTTACAGATAAATTCAAATTCTATTATAAAATATCTAAAAAAAAGGAAAATATATGTATTAATAATTTTTTAAAATGTAATTCAACTACATAAATTAAAATTATCTATTGGCCTAACTATAATTTAGGCTTCAATAGGTTGAGTCCTGTGGCCCCCTTCATGGAGTCTGTAGCCCCTCTAAATCTTAACATTTTCATGTGGCCCCCTTCAAATGTGCCATGGCCCCCGGTTGGGAAACACTGATTTATACTGCATGTTTTGAATAGTGACTTGGACATGTAATCAGTTTGCTTGTTATGTACAAAAAAAACATTCATAATAAAATACTGAGTAAACAGGGGGCCCATATACCAATCGTTCCCCGGTGCCCGTGGCAGCTCTCGCCGGCCCTGCTTTCCTACCAAGGGGGGGGGGTGTCGTTTGACCATCCTACCCCCTCCCACTGGCTACGGGCCTGTTTTTGATATGTTTTGTAATACATAAAAGGATTCCTCATTCTTTTTTCATTCACGAGACTATTCCATCGTTTTTAATAAGAACTATAAATAATGTTTGTGACGTATTAGCTTATTCATTACTATAATTCAATTTACGTACATATAAACCATTCACTGGCATATATTTGAAAGTTTTAGTTATTGAGGAAACGGGGATACAGTATAAGCAGTAAGTAATTTGGAAAAAGTGGAAATTTAAAATATTTTTGA
This sequence comes from Bathynomus jamesi, assembly GCA_023014485.1. Taxonomy (NCBI): domain Eukaryota; kingdom Metazoa; phylum Arthropoda; class Malacostraca; order Isopoda; family Cirolanidae; genus Bathynomus; species Bathynomus jamesi. The sequence continues at coordinate 43,648 of JAJOZX010005537.1, read as the reverse complement.
AGTTTGTGGTTGAATTTTGTGTACTTCAAAATTAAGTGCCACACTACGTTTATCATGGTTGAAAAGTATATAGACTGAGTTACTTGATGGCACCATTGACATTTCTGAGTAGGTTGGAGCCTGGGAATCTTGGCGTGGACATCCCAGTGTTTCAGACGAAACGGTTGCCAGGTTGCCAACGAAGCCCTTGGACTTCTTCCTGTGGGGACATGTTATGGAAAAACTATACACGCTAACAACATGGTATCGTATGTGGTACCTTTACTTCTTAATTAAATATAAATTATTAATTAATTTAATTAAATATCTACAAAATTGCCTCGGGATTGGCGACATAGTCTATTGGGAATTAAAAAATTGCCGTACAGACATAGAACCCATATGTAGGCATCGGGCCTGCATAACAACAAGAAAACCAAATTTATTATTTCGTGTTCAAAATTTTCCACTTCCACTCATGAAAATTACATCGAGAGACGAGTCAACGAACTTTGCGAAATCAGCAAATAATAAAAATACGAAGACTGTATTATATCGGCTCACTCGGAGCTGCTTATGTTACAGCGATGCTTTAAGCAAGGAAGATGTACTTTGTCTTCCTATAAGTTCTGAGTGAAATCCTCTTGATATAAAACTTAATAACTATAAGAAGGATAGGCCTGTTCCTTCAGGTGTTTAAATAGTGACTGCCTATATTAGTTACATCGAGTCAACTCATTGTATAGCTCCATCTTACCACGGCCCTACATCGAAAAAGATCGTCGCGCCCTAGATCGAAACAGAAGCGAAGCCCAACGAAATAATAAGGTAAGGCAATTCCTTTCTTTACCATTAGGCAGCGCAAATACCGAAGGCAAATAAACAAAGAGGTCCTTTGAAGACCTACATACAGTGGCGGTTCCTCATATGGGCAATATGGGCAGCCGCACAGGGCGGCATTTGTGGAGGGGCGGCATGAGCGCCTGCAAAAAAAATAAAAATAAAAATAAGAATAAATAAATAAAGAAATAAATAAAAATAAATAAAAAATAAAATAAAATAAATAATAAAAGATCAATAAATATATTTTTATTAATAAAAAACCATCTCTTGCATTTTCCATAAACCTTCCCATAAAAGACCTAAACAATGCAAAATGCTTCCAGATTAATATTATTGGGAATAAAGGCCCATACTTTAACATATGTAATGTTATTTTTCTGGGTTTGGTTAAATAGTGAAATGTATATTATGAAGCATCTGATGAGCCCTTGATTGATGCTTTGAAGAAGCTGGAGGTGACATTTTTCAATGCAGTGGTTGATGCTGCAACATCAGCCATTCAGGAAAGATTTTCCACGTTGGAAATTGTGGGAGAGAAGTTTGGAGTGCTGGCACATTTCCAAAATCTCACATTTGAGGAGCTGACAGAACAATGTGTGAACCTTAGTACTACACTACACTTTAAGGGACAATCTGACTTGGATGGCAGAGAGCTTGCACAGGAGCTGAAGAACTTGCCTGACTTGCCATCAAAGACCATATCCTTGCTTGAACTGCTGACATTTATCCATGAAAGGGAGCTCTCTGAAATATATCCAAATTTGTGGACTGCTCTCAGAATTGGTCTTACTCTTCCAGTCACTGTTGCTGAAGCAGAGAGGAGCTTTTCAAAGCTGAAGCTCATCAAATCCTACCTGAGGTCAACTATGTCACAGGAACGCCTTACCGGTCTGGCCATCATCAGTATAAATCATACAATTGCTGAGCAGATTTCATATGATGATTTAATTCATGACTTTGCATCAAGGAAGGTAAGAAGAGGCAGGCTTTAGATGGCAGTTGTGCTGTGGTGCAATTTATTTTGTTTCTTATTCAAAGTGTAGCATAATAATTACCCTCTCTAAGTGTCCTTATTCTATTTATGTGATAGAGCATTTGTACAATTTAGAATTTGATTCTCTAGTTTATTTATGGCAGTTGTGCAATTTAATTTGTATTTTTCCTGTTCATAGTATCATAATTACATTCTCTTAAGTGAGTTATTCTATTTACGTGATGAAGGATTTGTAAAATTCAGAAATTTGAGTCTTTGTTTTGGTTCTGAAGTTCCAACAATTAGTCCAATAAAAAGTTATTTTTGAAAGAGTTATGTCTGTCCTTTATTTTGGGGGATTCGAATGTGTTGTGTTGGCGAACAGGGGGGGGGGGCGCTGAAGGTGAGGTTCGCCCAGGGCGTCATGTAAGCTAGGACCGCCACTGCCTACATATACATAAATCTCTAACGAAAAAACATAGGGCTTTTGTCGTTAACTCTCCACTGAAGTCTGCTGGAAATTTCCAACGGATGAGGGTATCAGGCAATCAACCCATAGCCCTATATAATTTTTTCACACATGTAAAGGATTATGTGTACCATACTCCTATTGCTGACAGTGACACTCTTCGTGCAAGGATTTGCGATGCCATCAACAGTGTCACGAGAGATATGCTAGCGAACGTATGGCGTGAACTCGAATTTCATGTGGATGTACTACCTATAATAATCAAAGGTGGGCACCCGGCCCTCAAAAAGGACCGACGGTCCAGGTCACGGTCCTTTCTGAAGATAGGACCTAGGAACGACTCGGTCCTCGGTCCTTATATATAATATAAGTGAAAAATTTGATTAAAATGAAAAATGAAATTAAAGACACCGGAAATCTTTAATTTTATTAACGTAAATTATAATTAGTACAATACATAAATGACGAAAAAAAGTTAATAAGTTAAATGCTTGAGTTTCCCTTCAAGAAGACTAGCATTTCAAAATGGCTGTCACTGAGCCCTGACCTTTTCGGCTTGAGGACGTCCTTCCCCAAAGAGAAGAGCCTCTCCACGGCGGCACTGGATGGGATAGGCGTGTTAAACTTGATGAACAAGTCCTTCAAGGTTGTTTTGGCTCTTGTTGCTTGTCGAGAGGATGTTCTTGTTCGGCAGGCACAGCAAGCACTTGTACTCCAGGTTCTGCTCACCCTTGGGGCCCAGGTATTCAAAGTATTTGTCCAGGTACGGCCAGGGATTGCCGGGTTCAGTTCTTCCGCTAGGAACTCCAGTTGCTTGACTTGAAGTTGAAGCACTAACATCAGTAGATTCTTCGTCTCCTCCAGGTGTTGAAACAAGTTTCAGTTCAGTCTCAGTCTCTTTCTGAGTCTTCTGGAGGAAACGATCCATCTTCTTTAGAACTTCAAATAATCACCAAACACACTAAAATCACTAAAAAAGACCGTCCGGAATTACTTAAAAATGGACCGTCGACTTTTCGGTTAACCTTCGTAGTTATAGGACGTACCTAGAATTGCTTGAAATCAAAGAGTTTAAATTAGATTACTGAAACAAGTTAGTTTCAGCCTGGTTATACATTTTATACCCTGATAGTGTAACCATCAAACTTAATAATCCACTTTTCTTACATTAAGTGCAGACTCTAAGTGTCACAACAAAGGGCCAGGCTTTGCCTGGCTAAGGCTTGGCCAATTAGGCCTAGGCTCATATACTGAGATTCGTACTTAAAACTTCTATCGATTGATAATTACGATTTAGACTTTATCACTTTTTAATTGTAACCTAGTCTCTGAATAGGATAGGTCCATTGTGTTAGGGGTCCTCGGCTCAGCTCGGGCTTTTGCCTAGCCTGAGTACGGGGATTCGCCTGGTTACGATATGGATGCCAGTTCGGACCTCGAGAGGTTGCGAGGTAAGAGGTTGCATGAGTCTGATTCAGAGGAGGATGTCTCTCTTGCTCCATCGTTCTTCGGGCTCATTCTCCTTCTTTGCGTTCGCCCCCACCAAAGGTTCGGAGTAGAGAGGTGGATGGGCCTTGTGAGCTGGTGTGGTTGGAGGGACGTTTCTCCCCAATCTGGTCTCCAGGGACTGGATAATGTTGGGCCTAGCCGGCCTCCTCCTCCTGCGCCTCTGGCCCCTGTAGATTCGGAGCTCTCAGACCCAGTGAGGGCATCCTTTTTATATAAAATTACTCCCAAGAAACAAGATATCTCTTTTGCGTCAAGACCTTTGGCCTTTAGCATAGGACTAAGGGATTCGCCTTTCCATGGGTTGGGTATGCAGGCACCAATTTTCCAGAGACGCTCTGGCACGGTGCAAATAAAAACTACCTCTGCCCTTCCCTCCCAGTTTTTGGGAACTCCCTGGAAGTTGGGCCCATGGGAGGTGGATTGTTCTTTAGTTAACGATACTCATATTGTGCATGGTGTTATAGGACCTATAGATTTGGAGGAAGATCTACTAGCTATTAAGGATGAGTTAATTCATAATATTATCCAGTTGCAACTGTCAGTAGACTGACAAAAAGAACAGGTTCAACATATATTCCAATTCAACAGATTAAAGTTTCTTTCAATGCACAAGTTCTTCCGGTAAAGATCTATATAGCATATATCCATATAGAGTTCGTCAGTTTATTCCACATCCAATTCAATGTTTTCAGTGCCAGGTATTTGGTCATATGGCTAAGTCCTGTAGGTCAAAAACAGTGAGATGTGTTTATTGTTCTGGAAATCATGTTGTCTCCTCTTGTCCAAAGACTACTAAAATTTGTGCCAATTGTTCAGGTCCCCATACAGCTAGCTTCAGTGGCTGTTCCTATTTTAGAACAGCGCAGGAAATAGAGAGGCTCAAACTTACATCTAATCTCTCTTATAGTGAAGCTAGATCTGTTCTCCGAAATCAGGACCCTACTGTAGTTTCAGAAAGAACATTTAAAAGTAATGACTTTCCTGTTCTACCAAAACCTATTATGTCAAGAGAGGACTCAAGGCTTGGATGTGGTGGATCCCTCTCCCCCCCTTCAGAATTCTTGGAGTGGAGTTGTGAGGGGAAGACCTGGCTCGACTAAGGCAATGTCCCAGGGGCCTTCTGGGGTGGGGGTGGATGGTAGGGCTGTGGTCCCTGAACCCTCTACCCCTTTTGGACCTATGGCTCTGTCATCAGACATCATTAAAGTTCTATGTTTAAGTTTATTCAGCTTCACCCTTCAGAGTGGTGGTAGTCTCTCCAAGAAGACTTTGAGTACATTATCCAATTTTGTTTCTTTATTTAATGACGCTTTTCACACTGACCTCAAAACTGACCAGCTGACGAAATTCCTTGATAAACTGAAACCTAAGCCTATGCCCAAACAGAAACGTCATGTCCAAATTCGCAAACCCACTTAACATTTCATATTCAAAGGTTTCTAACCTCTTGTTGGCTCAGTGGAATGCCCGCAGTCTCCAATCTAACTTGTCAGAATTTAAACTTTTTCTTTATACCAAAAAACCCCATTTAGTGGCAGTTTGTGAGACCTGGTTAACTATAAGGCTCCAGCCTACTTTTATTAATTATACTCAGATCAGAGCAGATAGGGTTGGCCGAGGGGGTGGGGGTTTGCTATTTCTGATTCGTTCAGATTTGTGCTTTCAACCATTACCTCTCCATCCCTTTCCAGCAGGAGTTCTTGAGGTCCTTGCTTTATCTTTAAAAGTGAACAGTGGTACTTTAGATATACTCACAGTTTACAACCCACACCTTTCATTAACCACTATAGAAATTGAACACTATGCTGGTCAACTCGGTCAACAAGCTTTTATTTGTGGTGATTTTAATGGTAGACACAGGGCTTGGGATACAGGTATGTCAGGTTCTCCAACACCAACGGCCTTAAATTTATTTAATTTTATTCTCTCTTCGGATTTTGTATTATTGACTCCAGTAGATCTCCCAACAAGATTTAACATTAATAATGGAAGTTATTCAACGTTGGATCTCTCATTATGTAGAGGTAGGTTTGCTCCTAACTGTGCAGTGGCCATTGGTGGAAGCCTGGGTAGTGACCACTTTCCTGTCCTCACTGCTCTGCAAATTTCACCAGTATCCACTCCTCATAAACGACGTCCGACTTGGAAACTACGTGACATAGATTGGAGAATTTGGTCTAGAGCACTTCCGGATGCCCCTGCTATAGAAGGGACTTTAGATGAGAAAATACAGCACTTTACAGCCTTATTAGTGGAAACAAGTACCTCTACACTGAAGAAGACAACAGGAAATTTTGTTCCAAAATACCACAAATGCTGGTGGAAGGAGGATTGCAGTGTGGCAGTGGCCACCCGCCGTCGGGCTCGGCGTTTTTATTCTCATCACCCAACTCAATATAATAAGATCCTCTTAAATAAGGCAACGCTATAGCTCGTCGTACTATTCGTCAGGCAAAGCGAATTTCATGGAGTCGGTTTTGTTCAAACCTCAGTTTTACTACACCTTCCACTGAGGTTTGGACTCAAATTCGGAAAATCATTAAGGGTACAGATTCACACTTCACTTACCCTATTGTTGTAAATGGTTCCATAGTAAGTGATGTACGTGACAAAGCAGAAGTTTTGGGGGCCTTCTTCCATTCGTTTTTTGGGACTGTAGCAGTTATTGAAGATGAGGAATTTTGCAGGGACATGCAGTCTTCCTTATTTCTTGATTACAATGAAGATTATAACTGGACTTCACATTGCAGGAATTACAATCCTCCTTAAGGCAATGTGAACATACAAGAGGTGGTGCAATGGGACTGGATAATGTACATAAATATTTTCTTAGTCATCTTCCATTGGAGTACTTGCCATTTCTATTATCAGCATTCAATGATAGCCTGAGCACAGGGGTCTATCCTTCATCATGGAAACAGGCAATCATGATTCCTATCCTCAAACCACAGAAAAACCCTTCAAGTCCATCTTCATATCGTCCTATGCTTTATTATCCTGCTTGGGTAAAGTACTAGAGAGGATGGTCCATCAGCGATTGCTATGGATTTTTGAAACGTGTCACGTTTTTCGAGATTCGCAGTGTGGTTTCCGTAAGAAGAGAAGCACAGTGGATCAACTTCTGAGGTTGGAAACTTCATACGCCAAGCTCTCCGACGGAAAAAATATGTTCTTGTTATATTTTTTGACCTCAGTCGAGCTTTTGATACCATCTCCCATACTGGCCTACTTTATAAGTTAGGCGATTTGGGGATTCATGGTCGTTTACTAAGATGGTTGCACAACTTCTTGTCTAACCGCACATTTCAGGTGCTAATTAATGATGTCTACTCAACACCTTTCCCCTTTAAAAAGGGTGTACCCCAGGGTTCAGTTCTTAGTCCATTATTATTCACAGCATATCTCTCCGATATGCCAGTATTGATCCAGTTCAATCATCAGAGTTTGCTGATGATACAGCTTTCTATGTGGCAGCTAACACCCCTTTAGAAGCCCAACAGATGTTGCAAAAAGCAACAGATAAGTTCTCATCTTGGTGCAGAACCTGGGGTCTTTCCCTGAATCAAGAAAAATCAAAAATTATGTTCTTTACACATCAAAAGGTTTCAGTGAATCCTATTGTCCAAATTAGTAACACCCCGTAGCTATGGTCACATCCTACCAGTTTTTGGGAGTGGTCCTTGACAGCCCCAGACTGACTTGGTCTTGTCATATTAACTACCTGGTAACATCTTGTATGAAACGTCTAAACTCGTTAAAATCTGTTGCCTCTCATCGATGGGGTGCAGATCGATCTACGCTTCTCACTTTTTACGATCATTTATCTTGGGTAAAATAAAGTATGCTGATGTTGTTTATGATTCAGCCTCTTTCACCTTGAAGAAGAAACTGGAAATATTGCATAATTCTGGATGCGCCTTATTTTGGGTGCCCGCCCATCAACTCCTATTATTGCCCTGCAGGGTGAGACTGGTCTCCATGCCCTTCAATATGATAGAGATCTCTCTACACTGAGGAAGTACTTCAATATTCTGGCTTCCCCATTTTCCCACCCCTTACGTCAGTCATTTGAGGCGGATTATCCTTTGATCCTTGCAGTGGACTGGACTGTGGCAAATAAGCCGCCATTCTTCTTTAGAGCAACTGGACTTCTTAATAAGTATCAATTACATTTTAAATTTTTTACAGTTCCAGTGTTCCCTTCTTTCCCACCTTGGAGATTGCATTTGGTACCAACCTGTCTCTCTCTCCCATTTTTATATGAACCTCCTGTCCCCAAAGAAGTGATTGTGCAGTGTTTCACAGCATACTTGGAGAGAAGTATCCAGATTACTTGTATATTTATACTGATGGATCTAAGATAGATGTGCCTGGACCATCTTGTTCATCAGCTGTTTTCATTTCAAATCATAAAAGGTGTTTTTCCTGGAAACTATCCCCCAATCATAGTATACAGGCAGCAGAGTTATTTGCCATCCAACAGGCATTGTGTTTTTTAGTATCCAGAAGTAATGCTTGTAATGTCCTAATAATTACAGACTCCCAGACCTCTCTTCACCTGATCAACTCACCCACACTCACTACATATCTGGCTTTAACAACTTCTATCCATTCTTTACTGAAGACCCTCTCTGTTTCAGGTATTCTGGTTTCCTTCCAGTGGGTTCCGAGCCATGTTGGAATTACAGGTAATGAGATGGTTGATACGCTGGCCAGGGCTGCTCATTCCCTCCCTGCTATAACTTCGCTATATTTCCATCCAGGCGAGGGTTTTGCAGTAGCTAAAATGGCAGTGCAAAATGATTACAAAACCCAATGGGAGAGATTACGGCACTCAACTCTCTATGGAATGTTTAAGCCTTCCTGGGGCACAAGAAATTGGCCTGTACCTTCTTCCCACTATAAAGCTTCTATAATATTTAGATTCCGTTCAGGCCATGTAGGCCTTCAGGCTTACTTACACCGGATTGGACTAGCTTTCTCCCCATTATGTGTTAGTTGTAATTTACCAGAGACACTGTCCCATTTCTTTCTTTTTTGTCCATGTTATACTAGGCAAAGGAAAAAATTAAGATTCTCTCTTTTGCAATATGGTGTCAGGAACTTTACTTTATCAGTCCTATTAGGTGGGGATAGTTTTTCACCCCCATTGATACACTTCACTATGGACCAAGTATTCAAGTTTGTAGTGGCATCTGGGCGGTTGAGAGAGTTTTAAATCTTGCATTGTATACCGATTTTCATTCCCACAGGTTTATTAATCTGTTACCTCCTAGTTACTCCATCTGGCTGTTACTGTTGACTTAGTACTTGGTTCCATTTTTATCAGTTCATGTTTAGTAGTACTAACAGGCCCAGGGCCGGATTAAGACCTTTAGAGGCCCTAAGCACTTAAAAGATTTTGGTGCCCCATATATATGTAATTCAAAATATAAACAAAAATAAACCATAAAATAAAATTTTATTTTTTTAAATGAAACAAAACTTACAGTAAGATGGAAAATAATGTTTATTTTTGTATACTTCCACTTCATTTATATTACAATCTAAATTCTTTTATACTGTTATGACAATAGATAAATAAATTATAAAATAAAGATACGTGTATGATAAAATATTGTTATATATACAAATAAAGTACACTTCATAGACTTACCCTAGAGAAGAAGAGAGAGCAAGAGATAAACTTCTTCAACGCTAATTAACTTAGGTCAGTATATCTTATTATTATAATGGCCGTGATAAACATCACTTGATACAACAGCAATATAGAGAGTTTATAGTTTCTTTTATTTTAATATTAATTTATATTACAATTCTATAAACCTAAATCTTTCTGTAAAACAATACCAAATGATTATGTAAAATATATATTTAATATTATATGCACAAATCACACGTTCAGAATAACTTCCTATAGCACACGAAAATATTTAATCTATATGTATTTTTAATATGGCGCTCAAAGATTTGATATAAACAAAATAATAACGCAAAGCGTAAAGTGTGTGATTACAACGAAATATATTATTCTCTCAAAAGGGTTGTTGTTCACTACAAATTCAAACAATGAAAAAAAATAAATACTATATATGAATATATATAATTCAGTTTTCAACAGCTTATAGGCTATAAGCCGCGATTTAATAGTATAATAAATCCATGGTAAATCCGACAATGGAAAATTTCTGTGGTGCCCCCCTTCCCTTGATGCCCTAAGCACGGGCTTATTTTGCTTAATGGTTAATCCGGCCCTGAACAGGCCTCATATTCATCCCTTTCTGAGTGTTCTGGAATTGGCCCCAGAACTGAAAAAGGTAATGGTGTGCTTTCTCTATTGCTCTCTCATCCCAATAATAATAGACCCAGCACTTGATGTAGGAACAGTGGAAGTTCTCCTGGAACAAGGTGTTTTGGTCTTGGAGGATGTAAATAGCCTTATTGGCTGAGCTCCTCCATATAAAACTTCAAACAATAAATAAATAAATAAATGGACCGTCGCTCCTCATTTCGATCCTCACTGAGAAAAGGACCGACTTTCCCGCTCACGGTCCTTAAAAAGGACCGAGTTCCTGGAGTTCGGTCCTTTTGGAACTCGGTCCTGCCCACCTTTGAGTGTAATTAACATGTTGAGATTTAATGAGAAACATAATAAACTTGATGTGTTACGCAACAACATTCAAAACAAAGCAGTGCTGTGTCTTCTTTGGATATCAAAGCTTATAATCGTGAAAAGACTTTGTGTACAGTGTACAGTACCCTGTATACGTACTTAGGTTAATTTATTTATTTTATATTGCCGTTACGATATTTTTCCTTTGTGTACGAATCCGTTGAGTCGTACAAAATTACCGTACGCGTACGAATCTGGTGGTGAATCTGTCGGCCAAAATTTATTACATATGAGTAAAACGTAGTGTGGATGTTCACACCAAAAAGCTATTTCAGTTAAAGTTTGTTTCAGTGTTTTAGTTTTTATTTAAGGAAACTTAGTGTGAATTGGGTAGTAGATCTCACTAGGACTATTAAAGGATGGATGTGAAGTGCAGCGAAGAGTTAAAATCCTTTCAAGTTTTAGGTGAGTTGAAGAGTCGTATGATTCCTGTGCTGTCTTTGTAATTTTATCATTAGTGTCCATTAATAATGTTTCTACACTTTCTAAAGTGGTGTGGTCTTATACATTAAGAATGATTTAACTTCAGTTCAGAATGATAGTATTAAATTAGACAATAGAGTAGAATCAATTTGGGTTGATATCTGTGTTTCAGGCAAAGAGTATATTCGGATAAAACATAGATATGGCGTTAGAGGTCAGAAGTGAGATGGGATATATTGATGAACCTATTATAACAACAAAGGAGATAAAAGAAGGATTAAAAAGTATAAAAAATGGCGAAGCTGCTGGACCAAATGGTTTAAAGCCAGAATTCTTCAAGGCATTGAGAAAGAGTGAAGTGTGCACCCAAGCATTAGCAAATTGCTACAACCAGATCCTGAGACCAGGGAGACCACAGGGAGTCTACCAAGGAATTGGAAGATGTCAAAAACAGTAATGGTGCCAAAGAAGAACAAACCTACAGAGAAAGACCTAAGGGTCAATATGTATTAAATGACATGGGCTGGACCTGTAAATCAAAATAACTTTGTTAACGGTTCAGAATAGGGGCGCCACCTCAATTTTTGTTTTTTCCACCAAAACATGCTAAAACCATTGGTTTCCTGTTTTTTAGGATGAATGTGACCATCGCCATTACAGTAAATTATTGCTTGAAGCGATTTTACCCTCCCCCCCCAACCCCTACTATAATCTGGGGGGACCACCGTGGGAACTGGGGGTTTTGGGTGGGAAAACATAAAACAAGCAATAATTTACTGTAATAGCGATGGTCAGATTTATCCTAAACAACAGGAAACCAATGGTTTTAGCATGTTTTGGAGGAAAAAACACGTGTCATGAAACATATTAAAAACCATGAGAAAAACCTAGGTTTCATGGAAAACCTAACCTAACCTAAAAAATATAAAACCTTATACCGATCAATTTGTGATATGTGATCTTTACGGGGGCTCCGCCCCGGTACCCCCGAGACAAATTATACAAATTGGATACACTACATTTAAAGGGAGAATACCATGCGAGCTCTACTAGCGTCACCGTACATCCGTCATAGACCGAAGCCATTTTCAAACTGAAGTGAATGAATGATACGATAGTAGGGTTGCCAACTCAAAATTTCCTAGATTCATACCCAAAAATATATTTTTCGTAATTTTCTAACTGTTTTTTTGACTATGCGACATATGCAATCAACGTATTTTAATGAGAGAAACAACTTTGTCTCGATGGTATTTTTTGAAATTTTGCTTAATTAAGTGGCGCCTGTATTCTGAATCATTACCATAACTTTTTATGAGGTAGTTTTAGTCGCTTTATTCAAATTTGTCACTCATTTTTTGTGCAAATGCATGTTAATGGTGAACATTGATACTATTATATATATATATATATATATATATATATATATATATATATATGTTAAACACAGACCGTGCGTGGAACAAGGAACTCTTCTAGGAAAATTAAATCTACTATAGTCTGAATAAGTAATGGTAAATGACAAATACCATAGTTTTTCTTTTTCATGATGCTAGCCCGACGTGGGCAACGGGTCTCTTGCAAAGAGATCCCATAAATATAGCTTCCTCACCAGCTATCTGCAAAGCAGACAGGATCCAGCTTTGGGACATGGAGCTAGGGTTTAAAGCAAGCCTAGTCCCTATATTCAGAACCTCTATATAAGTAAAAGACTCGTTGCATTCACGTCGGATTGAATAAACAAAGAAAAAGGGGTAACTATTATATTTTTAGCCAAAAAAACCAAAACTTAACCTCACCGGGACATTGAGCGTCCGTTTTCAAGGCACGTAACACGTCCTTTAATATACAACAAACTTAGAATGGTCCCTGAGAAATTTATGTTAAACACAGACTGTGCATGGAACAAGGAACTCTTCTGGGAAAATAAATCCACTATAGTCCGAATAGTAATGGTAAATGACAAATACCATAGTTTTTCTTTTTCATGATGCTAGCCCAACATGGGCAACGGGTCTCTCGCAAAGAGATCCCATAAATATAGCTTCCCTCACCAGCTATCTGCAAAGCAGACAGGATCCAGCTTTGGGACATGGACCTAGGGTTTAAAGTTCCTTGTTCCATGCACGGTCTGTGTTTAACATATAAATTTCTCAGGGGACCATTCTGAGTTTGTGTATATTAAACGGACGTGTTACGTGCCTTGAATAGTGGATGCTCAATGTCCCGGTTGACGTTTAAGTTTTGATTTTTTTTGCTAAAAATACAATAGTTACCCCTTTTTCTTTGTTTATTCAATCCGACGTGAATGCAACGAGTCTTTTACTTATATAGAGGTTCTGAATGTAGGGACTAGGCTTGCTTTAAACCCTAGGTCCATGTCCCAAAGCTGGATCCTGTCTGCTTTGCAGATAGCTAGTGAGGGAAGCTATATTTATGGGATCTCTTTGCGAGAGACCCATTGCCCACGTCGGGCTAGCATCATGAAAAAGAAAAACTATGGTATTTGTCATTTACCATTACTTATTCGGACTATAGTGGATTTAATTTTCCCGAAGAGTTCCTTGTTCCATGCACGGTCTGTGTTTAACATATAAATTTCTCAGGGGACCATTCTGAGTTTGGTGTGTGTGTATTATATATATATAGATATATATATATATATATATATATTATATATCCCCGCAAGGGGGTTCTAAGCTCGTGCTCTTGAGTGCTCTTTGTGCTCGTTTGTACGTGCTTGTTCCTGGAGGTTTCACGTGCGCCCTCCCGGCCCTAGCAACCCAAGATGATGGGCTCGACCCTGCAGTCCTTGTCATCCTTGGTCTTTTTCCACTTCGACTGTCCCCTCCACCCTTTCTTTTTCCTCTGTCTTTCCTCTCCCTTTTCTTTGTTTTTTCCGCTGAGATATGCCCTTTTAAATAGAGGCGAATCGGTTCTTCCTGAACTTAAAAAAAAAAAAAAAAAATATATAAATATATATATTTTTTTATTTTTTTAGTTAGGAAGAACCGATTCGCCTCTATTTAAAGGGCATATCTCAGCGGAAAAACAAAGAAAAGTGAGAGGAAAGACAGAGGAAAAAGAAAGGGTGGAGGGGACAGTCAAAGTGTAAAAAAGACCAAGACTGCAGGGTCGAGCCCATCATCTTGGGTGCTAGGGCCGGGAGGGCGCACGTGAAACCTCCAGGAACAAGCACGTACAAACGAGCACAAAGAGCACTCAAGAGCACAGCTTAGAACCCCCTTGCGGGGAAATATATATATATATAAATATAAATATATATATATAAATATAAATACACTCATTTTTCGGTCTGACTAGTATAATCTTGGGCTATTTTTTTTGCTACTCTGGGACTTAGTTTGTTTTTCTGTTCTGGCTATTTTTTTTTTTTTCTAATTGGATTCAGTTTCGTGGTATTTGTGATAGAATTATGACGTGCCATTTGTGTGGTTTCGACTTTGAGAACTTGATTCATCATGTGCCCTAGATGATGATACAAAAAGATCAGAAGATATTTAGGTGAAATAACCAATATTAACCTGTTAGGTTAATTGAATGCCTGGTTAGTTAATTGAATGCCTGGTTAGGTTAATTGAATGCCTGTTAGGTTAATTGAATGCCTGGTTAGGTTAATTGAATGCCTGTTAGGTTAATTGAATGCCTGGTTAGGTTAATTGAATGCCTGTTAGGTTAATTGAATGCCTGGTTAGGTTAATTGAATGCCTGGTTAGGTTAATTGAATGCCTGGTTAGGTTAATTGAATGCCTGGTTAGGTTAATTGAATGCCTGGTTTAGGTTAATTGAATGCCTGGTTAGGTTAATTGAATGCCTGGTTAGGTTAATTGAAATGCCTGGTTAGGTTAATTGAATGCCTGGTTAGGTTTTAATTGAATGCCTGGTTAGGTTAATTGAATGCCTGGTTAGGTTAATTGAATGCCTGGTTAGGTTAATTGAATGCCTGGTTAGGTTAATTGAATGCCTGGTTAGGTTAATTGAATGCCTGGTTAGGTTAATTGAATGCCTGGTTAGGTTAATTGAAGCCTGGTTAGGTTAATTGAATGCCTGGTTAGTTAATTGAATGCCTGGTTAGGTTAATTGAATGCCTGGTTAGGTTAATTGAATGCCTGGTTAGGTTAATTGAATGCCTGGTTAGGTTAATTGAATGCCTGGTTAGGTTAATTGAATGCCTGGTTAGGTTAATTGAATGCCTGGTTAGGTTAATTGAATGCCTGGTTAGGTTAATTGAATGCCTGGTTAGGTTAATTGAATGCCTGGTTAGGTTAATTGAATGCCTGGTTAGGTTAATTGAATGCCTGGTTAGGTTAATTGAATGCCTGGTTAGGTTAATTGAATGCCTGGTTAGGTTAATTGAATGCCTGGTTAGGTTAATTGAATGCCTGGTTAGGTTAATTGAATGCCTGGTTAGGTTAATTGAATGCCTGGTTAGGTTAATTGAATGCTGGTTAGGTTTAATTGAATGCCTGGTTAGGTTAATTGAATGCCTGGTTAGGTTAATTGAATGCCTGGTTTAGGTTAATTGAATGCCTGGTTAGGTTAATTGAATGCCTGGTTAGGTTAATTGAATGCCTGGTTAGGTTAATTGAATGCCTGGTTAGGTTAATTGAATGCCTGGTTAGGTTAATTGAATGCTGGTTAGGTTAATTGAATGCCTGGTTAGGTTAATTGAATGCCTGGTTAGGTTAATTGAATGCCTGGTTAGGTTAATTGAATGCCTGGTTAGGTTAATTGAATGCCTGGTTAGGTTAATTGAATGCCTGGTTAGGTTAATTGAATGCTTGGTTAGGTTAAACAAAAATGATGAGAGCAAACTTTTCTGGTTAATTCTGAGGTGTTTTGCACGTTTCCTGTGGTAATGCGTCGTTTATGAAATCTCGTAACATGAACATGTTAGGTTATGCTTTATTGTATAAAATGTAGTCAAAAATACATTTTTCAAGTGTATTTTAGTGTACTTTGAATGACCTTCATTTCTTGCGCAAATGAATAGAAATACAGTTGTCATTGCGTGGCTGAAACACGTATTTCTGTTCATTTGCACAAGAAATGGTCATATTTGAACAGAGCACACCAAAATATACTAGAAAAATGCATTTTTGAATTCAACTTCAGGCCATGTCATTTTCTGCATAATGAATAGACCTAAGACCTATAGCATTAACTGATGTAGCATACAAGCTGTTCATGTCTATCATAAAAGCAAAAATAGAAGAATACTTAACTAGGAATAATGAGGATAAGGACACGCAAACTGGATTTTCACCAGGGAGAAGGATAGAGGATATCTATATCTTGAAATATTGTATAGAAAATAGCTACAGAAATAGAAAACCCTTGATAGTGGCAGCAATTGATTTTGCAAAAGCTTTTGATTTGGTTAAAAGAGAAAAACTAGTGGAAGCTCTCATGAGATATAAGATTCACCCAAACATAATAGAAGTCATAACAAAAATCTATATTGGGGGACAGTACCACAGTGAGGCTAAATGATGAGGGGCATGCAGGGGAGATCACCCAATGCATGTCACCACTCTGACTTGGATTTTGATGAAAATTGACATATGGGGTTCTTCCAGGTACTGATTTCACTGGTCAAAATAAAAAAGTTCTATGACCTATAGTTTTTGAGATATGGGCCCCCAAAATCTTGGGGGCCCCACTTTACCACCTAACTTTAATGGGCAATAACTCCCAAATATCTTACCATATACCTACAAAACTATACATTTTTAGAATCACATGAAGAGATCTTAAATGATCCCCCCCCCCCACCCCCCCCCCCCCCCCCCCCCCCCCCCCCCCCCCCCCCCCCCCCCCCCCCCCCCCCCCCCCCCCCCCCCCCCCCCAGGCAGTGAAACCCAAAAAAAGTTTTCATTTATTAAACTTCTATTAATTGTTAAAAGATACAAACAAAAAACATGGGTATCAAGTTGCAAGATATTTTACAAATTATTGAAAAAATATGTACAGTGCTTACAATAAGTCTTGCGCCTCTGTCTTGTCCCAAGCTAGTTTGTTAGGTATAAAATGGGTGGTCCTTATGGCAGTGGAGGTGTGTTTGGATTGGTGCACATAATTGCTCTAACCCCATCAATGACGTCCACATTATCATTGTGTCAATCACTCTATCTATTTATATATAGAGACATACTGTATATAGATATACAGGGGTTAGACAAAATAATATGAACACCTGCTGATTTCACCGGTTATCTTTATGGACTGCTCGGACACAAAGTAAACGGTCACATGACTGGCAAACCTATTTAAATGCGTAACAGAGAGTGTATACGTCATGTTATAACCCTCACGTTGTTTTTACAGATCTGAGTGAATTATGAATTAGCAGTTATGAAAGACCTGTCAGACTTCCAAAGAGGGCAAATTGTCGGAGCGCGGATGGTTGGTGCATCGGTGACAAAAAACCGCTCAGATGTTCAATGTATCCAGAGGAACTGTCTCTATGGTCATGTCTGCATACCAAAACCATGGAAAGACAAGCACCGACAAATGTAATAGTGGACGCAAGAAGAAGCTGTGTGATTGAGACTGCTGGGTGCTAAAGCGCATTGTGACAAAGAACCATAAGATCACAGCTCCAAAAGTGACTGCAGAGCTTAACCAGCATCTTGCAAGCCCGGTATTGACCAGAACTGTACATCGCGAGCTCCATGGAGCTGGATACCATGGGAGGGCTGCAATTGGCAAACCCTTCCTTTCGCACATTAACATTGAGTGGTGCAGAAAATGGTGTAATGACCATAAGAATTGGTCAATGGACCGGTGGAAGAATGTAGTCTACTCCGACAAATCCTCCTTTACGCTATTTCCATGTTCTGGTCGAGTTTATGTCTGGAGACAGCCTAAAGATGCTTATGACCCCGACTGCCTGACCCCAACCATTAAGCATGGAGGCAGATCTGTGATGGTTTGGGCAGCAATATCGTGGAATACTCTTGGCCCAGCTGTAGTACTGCATGGTAGGGTTAACGCCCAGGTCTATCTGTCAATATTGGCTGACCAGGTCCATCCCATGGTCCAAACGCTGTTTCCCAATGGCAGCGCCATCTTCCAGGATGATAATGCACCAATCCACACTGCTGGGGTCGTTAAAAACTGGTTTGAAGAGCATGTTAGTGAAGTAGAATGCTTGGATTGGCCTCCACAATCCCCGGATCTTAACATTATCGAGCATCTGTGGTGTCAGTTGGAGCAGCAGGTCAGAAGCCGATTCCCACCGCCGGTGTCTTTGGAGGAACTGGAGCAGGGTTTGCTCGAAGAATGGCTCAGGATTCCTCTAGCCACTGTCCAAAAGCTGTATGAATCAATTCCCCGATGCATTGCAGCTGTTATTGCCGCTAAAGGAGGACCAACTCCATATTAAGAATAAAAACTGCCATTTATCAAGGTGTTCATATTATTTTGTCCAACCCCTGTATATATAGAGTATGCAGGGGATAACGTGTCTCAGTCCAGTTATGGTAGTTGTCTTACAATTAACAGTCCCAAGTGCAAGTTACGGTAACACCTCCACATAAACTACCCTGGACTAAAATAACATACGTGAAGCCCTTACCCACAAACCATTTAAAAGGTGTGATTTAAAATCTCTCCTCTCTCTCTCTCTCTCTCTCTCTCTCTCTCTCTCTCTCTCTCTCTCTCTCTCTCTTCTCTCTCTCTGCATGGCAATGTATCCATATAACATTAATAATAACCGAAACTCAAGAAAATATATACTCTGCCTTCCACTTTATCCCAAATCCTTTTCTCCTAGTAACCTCTTAATACAAACTAATCTATCCTATTTTGTGACTTTTTAACTCTGGTAGGATTCAATTCCATTCCTATAGTGTAAGATACTTAAATTCATGTGTGTATTATGCCATATGAAGTGTGTAATAAATAATCATTTTTAAATAGTTGGAGCATTCAAGATCATCTGTAATAATCTATAGACTACCCCTCAAGCCCACTCTCAACACTTAGATTCCCCTAAAACACAGGCATCTTCAAGTAACATGAATGCGTAGAGATCTACAGTGTTAGATTCCATATTATATAATTTATGTGCTAGGTTTAAGAACACTGGCACTGAAGGATGGAAGGAAGGGACAGTAAAAGCGATAATAGGTTTAATGAAGGAAGTGGAATGAGAATGGAGGTAAGCGTTGCTATGTCGAAGGAAATGAGGTTGGGTGGGGAATTACGAAGGGAGGAGGAAAGGGAGCCAGAGATTATTAATCTAATTCTGCCACCACGTTCTCCTGATATGAATCTGATTGAAAACTTTTGGCCAATAATGATTAACGAATGGGAGCAACTTAATGAAAGAACATTTGAAGCACTTTTAGCTCACACGAGGAATAGTTGGGAGAGCTTACGTCGAACACCAAACATTCTCTACAATCTGGCCTCTTCTATGCCGCAACGATTGCAAGAAATTATTGATGCCGGAGGAAGCTATACGAAATACTGATGTTAAAGCCATGATGTAAATGTGTATCGAATATATATTTATGTTAATATAGAATTTTATTATTTTTATGTTTGCCATCTATAAAAGTATATATTGTGACCATGAAAGAACTTTACTTATCCTTAGTTAGAATCTTTTCTTGCAATGTCTATGCTCGTGGAGATGATAATATATGCATTGTTGAAACAAACTATGAGAAGGTAATAGTTTCAGGAAAAAAATAAAAACTGCCAACATCGAGGCCATCACATGTTTATAGGAATTGTCATATGATATGCTACCAATAAACTCTTATATACTACTAAATACAGTATACAGTGGACCCCTGATTTGAGTACGTAATCCGTTCCAGCATGGCGTACTCAATTCGAAATGTACTCAAATCGAACTTAATAACCTATGGGAATTAATTAATTCATTCCAAAACCCAAAAATTTCACCCCACCCTTACTTTTTCTATAGAAATTGGCCTACGAAATTTAGTAATTGTATTAAAAATAGACAGAATAGAATACAAAATACATACCGTACAATATAGACAAAATAGAATAATCCTGTAGGAGTCTTGCTTGATGTGCTGGAAGTTCCAGATGAGGAATGGAGGGGAGGAATTATTGCTTGGAGGGAGAGCCTCCTTCCATGATGATGTCTGGTAACTCATCAGGGCTAGGCGTTCTTAGGCCCACAGCCAATGACATGGAAGAGGTAGAGGGTTGGGGACTTGAGGGCTTGAAATAGACAAACTGAAACGCGTTCGGCGTCACCGACTGGCGTACTCAAATCAAGTTTTCTACTCAAGTCGAGTCAATAGGAGCCTATGGACGAGCGTACTCAAATTGAAAATACTCAAATTGATGCGTACTCAAATCGGGGGTCCACTGTACTATATTACGTAATAATTACAAACAAATCAAGTGCAAATTTTTCTGATTCACGGCCAACCAGTCTTGCTTTAGACTAATGACTTTCATAAGATGGAAAAGGTTTAACATAGTTCGCTTAATAGGTTACCACTTAAAACAATGGATAAACTATCTATTAGTGAGACAACCGTGACTTCCTCGAAATGCGAGCGTGTGAGAGGTTCACTGAGGAATTTGGTCATTAGATTCTTCACGTAGGATATGTATCACAAACAACAATATTGACAACAATTCCCAGCAATTACTTAATATCAATCATTGCATTTGAGCAAATAATTTAGACCTGCGTCAAAATAACTTAGGTATCATGCCATGATTTGGGATATTTGCTGAATTAGTCGTTCTCTATAGTCTACAGTATATATTGAGATGGTATAATGTAATGCCTCGCTAAAATTATGATGACTAGGATTGCTCCATAACCATCCCAACATCCTGAAACTTGGTCATTCTGCTTCTTAATCATTTCTATTTTAAACACTAAAATGTAGCAGAAGTGACGTAATAATGGACGTCATTGATTGGGCTAGAGCAGTTATGTGCACCAATCCGAACACACCTCTGCTGCCATAAGGACTGCCCATTTTATACCTAACAGACGAGCTTGGGACGAGACAGAGGCGTGAGACTTCTTGCTTGTAAGCACTGTACATTGACATTTGTACATTGAAATTTTGACATTTTTACGCAGACTAAAATAGAGAACTACAAATGATATATTTACATCCTATGTATAACTCATATTCATGCAGTCGCTCTCTCAAATGTTTGTTAATTATGCTTATTTTGAGTCAAATCATATAGATCTTATTTTTGAGATTTACAATTGTGTATTTTTAGTAATGAAAAATGGTTAGATACTGTGATGATCCTTTACAAAAACATAAGAAAAAGATACACAAGGATATAAGAACCATCAGCCAATCACTTTGATTGATGTAAATGGAAACTACAAAGGAATAAGTACTGTACTATGTAGCAACTGTAGAAAATTATTGACCCAGAGACCAGAGTTGCTATCAACATCACAAAGTGAAGAGTCTGATCACAATCAGTCTTCTGAGAATGTTATTTCAGAAAGCGATGAATATGATCCAAGTATATCAAGTAATGCCAAAAAAGAGATTTCTCAAGTTCTAGAAAGTCTTACTGTGACTCCAGTGAAGAAGTGTAAGTATTTAATGATAGGTACTTTTTATATTTATAATTTTTTTATTTATATTATTTATTTAGAATGCATTTACTTTCAAGACAGTTTTTCAGTAGTTGCTGAAAAACTTAATGAAATTAATATGTTCACATATTAAATTTATTAAATTAATATGTTGACATATTAATTATTATTGTCCATATATATCAAATGGAGTCAAATATTTATTCAAAAATTTCGGATGGTTTGGGTTCCTCAAGAAAAGAAGCAAAAGCTATTCAAACAATAGAAAAAGCACGTTGTTCTTTAAAATGAAAGCTAGAAACAAGTTTGGAAATTGAGATCCCAAGCCCATCAAAAGCTACAAAGTTGGATCATGAAACTCAAAGGTATGAATTTTAAAATGATATGCTATTATTAAGTAAGAATATACCTAAACTAAAACTGAAGCATAAAAATAAAATATAGGTATTTACCTTTGATAGTAGAAACTAGAAGCACAATTCCCTAAAGATTGGAGATCAATGGGCCCATTAAATCATTTTGAATTCATTTTGTCACAAAATAATTTTTGGTTTAATTTGACTATCTCAAAGAATGCTCATTTTGTTACACTTGAAATCAATATTATAATCCAAAAAATTTAATATGCACATGTAATGTTTTGTTTATAGCTATTATACATTCATGAATTTGTTTCAGGTCAATGATTCATCTCATGAATGAACTGGTTGTTCAAAGCTTTCCATTCTACTGATAGTTATGAGAGGAAACTCAAAATATTGACATTATCTTCATTTACCATATCAAAAACTATAAATCTATATCAGACAACTTGAATATTTAGTTAAGGAAAGCAGAAATATAAAACAAAGACTTGGAATTATTCCTGAAATTGAACCCATGTCAAAAGGAAAAGTAATAACTAAAGGTACTAAAGATTCTGTTCGGAAATTTTTCGAATCAGATGAAATTAGTCATTTGTGCCCAGGTACAAAAGACTGCCTGAGTATCAGAAATGAAAGTGGGTATAAAGAATCTGTGCAGAAAAGACTGGTGTTAATGAACCTGAAAGAAGCTTTGTCTCTAAAAATAATCCAGATACCGTAATCCCCAAATTGGCTTTTCTAGTTTTGCCAGACTTCGCCCGACATTATGTTTTAGCTGGAGCTGCTAGTACCCATTGTGTGTGTGTATGTACATACTGTACCACCAGAATGCCAAAATACAATTCTCAGCTTTGGGTGTCAAAGGGTTGGAATACACAACTCTTATGGAGAAAGCAGTGTGTGATGTTAACAACAGGCATTGCATGATGCAAATACTGTATGTAATCTCTATCCAAAAGAACAAGGTATTAAGAATTTTTTGCTCACTTTTCAAAGTGTTAACAATCTTGAATGTGAGGAAATAAAATATAAACAATGGGTTACTACAGATTGATGCAATATGGTTGAAAAAATAGAATCTGTAGATGATTTTATAAATTCATTAAGCACAAAAATTGTCAAATTGACACGTCATCACTTTATAGCAAAGAATCGGAATGCATTTCTAAAAAACTTGAAGAATAATTTAAATAGCCATACAGCTGTAGTTCCTGGTGACTTTTCAGAAAACTACTCATTTGTAGTATAGGATGCAGCCCAAGGTTTCATTGGGAAAGTACCCAATGCACAGTGCATCCCTTTGTGTTATATTATAAGGAACCAAAAGGTAATGAAACAAAACATTCAAGTTGTTTTTATCTTCAAAACATAACACTACAATGGTTTACCCTTTTTTAAATACACTCATACCTATTATTAGAAAATCCCACCTTCATATCAAAAAATTACATTATTTTATTGACGGATGTGCAGGACAATATAAAAATTGTTTCAACTTTGTTAACATTGTAAACATGAAGATTTTGGGCTGGAATGTGAGTGGCATTTTTTTGCCACAAGCCATGGTAAGAGCGCTTGTGATGGGATTTGGGGTACAGTGGAAAGATCTGTAGCCAGAGCGAGTATGCAGAGAACATTTGCAAATCAAATATTAACACCAGAAGACATGTTTGAATTTTGTTCAAACAATATAAATGACAGCATAAATTTTTTTGTAATAAATTCTGAAGAAATTGAAGCTATGGAAAAATTTTGAAGTGACATACATGAAAAAGTATGCGGCTAACAGGAACACAAATTCCACAGATTTGTATCTATTAATACAAATAACAAAAACATTTGAATTATCTTCTGATGAAGTTGGTGAGGTGAGGATTATAAGCAAAGCTCTTCTGGGTGAAGATAATGTTGAAGTTAATTCGAAAATAGGAGAGTACATAGTTTGTACTTAAATGATAAAAAATGGTTGGGATTTGTACATTTTATAATGAGGAATTTGATGACTTCGAGGTTAGGTTTTTGCACCCATCAGGATATAGTGTTTACTATTACTTTCCACAAATTGGAGATACATGCCACATATCAAGAGATAAAATTTTAGGTTTATTAAGCACACCAACTTTAAAGCCAGGAACAATGCATATTCAATATGTTTTCCCAGAAAATGAGTTGAAAAAACTCGTCTAATTATGAATTAACTTTATGTAATATGTGTGTTCAATTTGTATTTTTGCTGTTTATTTTCATCCATGTGAATATATCATTTGTAGTTCTCTGTTTTAGTCTGCAGGCGTAAAAATGTTAAAATTTTACAATGTACATATTTTTTCAATAATTTTTAAATATCTTGCAACTTGATACCCACATTTTTTATTGTTTGTATCTTTTAACAATTAATGGAAGTTTAATAAATGAAAATTTTTTCTTTGGATTTCACTGCCTAGGCGGGGTGGGGGTCAGTTACTGAAGATTCTCCGATAGGACACGCACGCTTGTTACCTTTAAAACTGTAAATCTTTGATCAATTCGTGTACAATTTTTATTTAAAAATCTTCTGGTACCCCAATCATGTCAAAAACTGTGAAAAGAAAATTAAAGGAAGAGAACAGAGTATTCCATGAAGAATGGGAATTGCAGTATTTCATAGTTGCTGAGAAAGATAAAATGATGTGTTAGCTCTGCAATGCCATAATTGCAACAGTGAAGAAACACAATGCATATCAGCATTATGCAACTCATAAGAACCACAAGTAAGCTATATTGGAAGGAGAACCTCGAAAGTCTACACTTACGAAGATGAAACTTCAAAAACAGCAACAACAGCAAGTATTTAAAACGATGTCAGGCCTATGGACTGAAATCACTGAAGCAACTTATAAAGTAGTATATATACTTGGAAAAAGAGGTAAGCCATATAGTGATGTGGAAATCATAAAAGAATGCATTGTTGAAGTTGTAGCCTCTTTAGATTCAGACAAGGTTAGCAAATACAAACAACTACCTCTTTCAAGGAGGACCCTAACTGATCAGCAACATGAATTAGCCCTCAATGTAACTGAACAACTTCATACAATATACCAAAGCAAAAATACTTATTATTCAATTGCCTTGGATGAGTCCACTGATATTACTGACTCAGTGCAAGTGTCTCTCTTTATTTGTGTTATAACTGTAGATTTTCAATGCTAGGAGGAGTTACTGGCTTTGGGTACCCTTACAGGGAAGACACGTGGAATTGACATCTTGTCTCTCTCCAAAGAAAAATGCTGTGAAGCAAAACTGAATTTATGTAATTTAGTAAGTGTGTGTACAGATGGTGCACCTTCCATAAGAGGAAAATGTGCAGGATTTGTTGCACTACTAAAAAAAGAACTGCCAAATCCAGATAGCTTGATTTCCTCTCACTGTATTTTGCATCAACAGTATCTCTGTGCCAAATCTACTGTTTTAAGTGACACATTAAGTAAAGTTATACGTATTGTGAACTACATTAGAGCAAATGCATCATGACATCGGTAGTTTCACAATATGCTTATGCTTGATGATGAAACATTCACTGTGGATCTTCCGTATCATTCTAAAGTGCGCTGGTTGTCACAAGGGCAAGTCCTTGAAAAACTTTTGTCTTTGTGAAAACAAATCGCAAGATTTTTTGAGGAACTCAATGAACCATATGAATTGTCAAAAAAGGATTTCTGCAGAAATGCTGCATTTTTGTGTGACGTAATGTCAAAGCAAAATGACCTGAATATTTCTTTGCAAGGTAAAACTAAATCCATATATGAAATGTGGCCAAAAATCTAGGCTTTTGGAGGAAGCTGCGCTTTTTCAAAACTATCCTTACCTGATTGGAACTTTCAGCTGAACACTTCCCTGAACTGACAAAGGTAATTGATGAAGAAGCTAAAAGCAAATCATTAAGGGAATGTGATGTGAAAGAATACACAGCTGTCCTAGACTCCCTGATTGAAGAATATGATGAAAGATTTGAAGATTTTGAGAAACATGACTTTACACTGAAACTAGCTTTCCAACTACACCTGATTGATGTCTCCAAAGCACCTGAAGATTTACAGATTGAGTTGATTGAGCTATTAGAAGATAATATCCTTAAGTCTCTATTTGATAGTAAGAAGGATCCTGTTGAAATATGGAAAAATGCCGTTGAACACCCACATCTGCGGCAACATGCTTGTCGAATGTTGTCTTGTTTCGGCACAACCTACTGTTGTGAATCAACATTTTCATATGTGACTCAAATCAAAACATGCTCAAGATCTCAGATGACAAATATTCACCTGGAGGACCAACTAAAACTACGGTCAATGATGTTGGAACCAAATGTATGACTCCTGTCCCGCAATAAGCAGTCGCAAAAAACGTCATTAAATGGTTTATCACTTTTTCACTTAATATTAACATCATTTCACTTATCATTTTTCACTTAATATTAGTTCTATTGTCAATTATTCCCCCCAAAAATAAATGTGCACTTGGTATATTTTTTATTTATTATAAAAGCCCTCACGTATTATCAAGTTTGATTTAAAATTAGTAAATATGTAGATTGTAGACTAAAATATGACATTTTGTTGTACTGTATATATTAAATTCTCAGCATGCGGCCTAATAGGGTCTTGGTTAAATGAAATGCAGCCTTCCAATGAAAAAAGGTTCTCCGCCCTTGTTCTACACATTTGAATGTGGTATCATTTAATAGATCTCTTCATGCTGATTCTAAAAATGTATAGTTTTATAGGTCTCCAGTAAGATGTTTGGGAGTTATTGCCCATTAAAGTTAGGTGGTAAAGTGGGGGCCCATATCTCAGAGAAACTATGGGTCATAGAACTTTTTTATTTTGACCAGTGAAATCAGCACCCGGAAGAACCCCATATGTCAATTTTCATCAAAATCCGAGTTGGCATGGTGACATGCATTGGGTGATCTCTCCTGGAATGCCCCATCTGCAGTATTTACACCGAACTCTATTTGGTTGGTCACTCAATATTTTTGCTTCATCCCATTTAGCAGCTTTAAGTCTGCCACCAGTATGTGCAGGTCTAACTTTAGGCATTATTAAATAGATATTAATTAACTAAAACTGATCTCTGAAAAAAAGATGTTCAAAAATAAGAATAATGTCTACTGTCTAGGCCTGTTAGCAAATTGCAATAAAAATTCAGAAAAACATGCTACTGTGTTGATTCAAAATAGAACAAAAGCCACACTTTGTTAAATGAAAACACAATACATTTCAACAGCACACTGCTACTTTTTCAGTTGAAAGTGACCTTAAAACTGAAACAAAATATATAAATTCTAAAAATCATAGCTATAACTTTAATTTAAATTATGAAACCCAAAAACCCGTGGGCTTTGGATTTTTGGTGAAAAACACAGGTTTTTGCCAACCCTGAAGGAAAGGGATCTTGGCATTATAGTTTGTAGTGATCTAAAATTTTCTAAACAGTGCTTAGAGGCTAGAAATAAAGCAAATAAAATGTTAGGTATTATTAAGAGAAATGTTAGTTACAAGAGTAAGGAAGTCCTCTGTAAATTATATAATTATTATGTTAGGCCTCACTTAGAATACTGCATTCAAGCTTGGTCCCCTCACCAAATGTTCACCAGATGTTCAAAATGTTTTCAGGTTTGGATAATATAGATGTATAACTTTTTCTTACTAGATACTGATGGGATAACTTGTGGGCATAAGAAAAAAAAATTAGAAAACAGACTTGTAGACTTGATCTACGAAAGTACTTTTTCAGTCCTAGAGTAGCAGATTTTTGAAATGACTTACCATATGATGTGGTTAAACAGTAGGGTAGCTCATTAGTTAATTTTAAGAAAAATTTAGGGACTCATGAATGAGAGTGAGTTTGTAGATTGTATATAGTGTATATTCTTTGCTTCAGTTATGTAGGCTATTATGGTGGTAGTAAATAGTTGTATATTAATTAGCTGACTTGAGTTTGACATCTTGCAAGATTTTATTATTATTAAAAAAATGTAGCTCATGACTTGGATTACCTTGATAGTCCTGAGTGGCTTCATGTTTCCCAAATGTAATGTAATGTAATATAATTGCCTTGGTCTGTATCCTATCTCTTATTGTGATACTAGTCCTTGGCCTAGTTAGTAGGCCATCATTAAAAATTAAGAAACCATGGCCTTCAACAGTGGTCGGCAATCTCTGACTCAAGGGTCAATTGTAGTACAGACAGTTCCTGACTTGCATAAGGGTTCCATTCTGGAAGGCTTTCCATAAGTTGATTTTTCCATAAGTTGGAATTGACCCTCCCATAGGTAATCATTGAACACAAGATAAATACTTTTTTTATAAATTAAAAAAAAATGGCTATTATGCAGCTATGGGGTGTTGTGGCTTTATAAATATACACTACCCTTTTTGACTTTAGAAATCTATGTATATCACACTACAATTAATTATATACTGGGAAAATATCATTTTATGGTGAAATTTAAGGAAATTATGTTAGAAAAAATTTGAATTTGCCACTATCACTGCCATGATCAACATGGTGGATGTCACCCAATCACCAAATGACACGTGCTCTCATGATGTCATCCAGCCAATCAAATTTAAACCTGGCTCTATCCCAGGTTTAAAATCATGCCATTTCTCAGTCTAGATTCCAACATGGTGTGCAAAACTTGCAATCTTAATTATATCAAAGTTCATCGTTATTTTTAAAAATTATTGTTGTAATGTGAGCATGTGATAATGCAGTGGGGTAATTCCAGGACAAATAGACAAATGAAAGTGCCAAATGTACACTCTACCATCTCCAAAATTCATGAAACTTGGTGTGAGGGTTGGTTTTGGTCCAAATTACAAAAATCTGAATTTTTTTGAAAATTGGTCATGTTGGTCACATTTTGGTAAAATGAAAAACCAACCATTTTCAAACGTAAATATCTCAGCTGCTGATTGTGGTAGCGTAATAAGTCTTAAATGATAAAATATGTAAAATTAACTGTAGTTTCTAAATATGTATCATTTTTTTAGGGTAACAAAAATAAAATTATGATTTTTTGGAAAGTTTTTTTTTTTTTTTTTTTCCTTGCGATTGCGATTTGGCAGCGAAGATATCATTTTTCGAAAAAAAGACCAAGAATAAAAAATGTTTATTTGATGTATGTACACCATAATAAGTAATAGAAGTCAGCTTTATAGTTTATTATAAGGCTCAAAACTGAGTTTGAAATTAAGTAATAAATTTTTTTTTCAGACGACGAAGATTTATTACAGACTTGTTGGTCCAAAAAAAGACAATTTTCAATTCATATAAAAAATATATGTAGATAAACCAAAGGAGAAAAAATCTCTTAAAATATATGTACAATGTACATACATAACCCCTCTTATATTTAGGAACAGAATATATTGACAATAATAATGTTTAATTTATAAAGCGCTTATCAGAGTATAAAATACTCTTCTTAATACTACACGTACACAAGTCTTTGAGAATGAATTAAGAGACCGTATTCTCATCCAGTGAATCCAAATTTTAGACACTAATAATATAATACAGGGTGTCTCAATATACAATATACATGCAACCCATGTCACTGCTAATAATTCTGCCAATATTAATGTTCTTGTTCTATTTTTTTCAGATTTGAAGAGAGGAGATGATGATAACTAATAATTATCAATCAAAATGCCTTGGACAAAGGAGGAAAAAATTTTTTGCGTCACTACTTATTTGGAGACGAAATCATTCAAAACTGTGCAAGCGAAATTTCGCAGGAAGTTCAACTTCAACAATTATCCTCAGAAAAGCCAAATTTATCGTTGGGCACACAATTTCAAGCCACAGGATCAGTAAACAATCTCAACAAGAAAGCAGAAACACCCAGATCTGGCAGGAAGGTGACTGCAAGATCTCCTGACAATGTGAATGCGGTGAGAGATTCTGTCGGAAGGAGTCCGAAAAAGTCAATCCGAAGACGTTGCCAAGATCTGGGTCTTTCACGTGCGTCAGTGCAAAGAATCTTGATCAAGGATCTTCAGCTGTACCCATACAGGATCCAGATCAAGCATAAACTCACACCAGCTGACATGGCAAAACGTGTTGTGATGTGCCGGTGGTTCGAGAACAAGATCGAAGAGGATCCTGACTTTCTTGATGATGTTTGGTTCAGCGACGAAGCACACTTCTTGCTCAGTGGGTATGTCAATAGCAAGAACAATGTGTTCTGGGGCACACAAGCCCCAGACGAGGTGCTTCAGAGGCCCTTGCACTCTGTGCAGGGTGTCAGGGTGATTGACAACTTCGCTCGTCGGCTTCAAGTGTGTCTGCAGCGCAACGGCGGTCATTTGGAACATGTGCTCTAATAAATGTATCCTTTGATCTAGAGACCTCAAATCTTCAGTTTTTAATTGTCATCATATCAGCTTCCAGGAAATGTAATCTTTTTTGGAGTTTATTTTCTGAGTAATAAATTATTATCATGTCAATGGGTTCCATCTATTTTGAGACACCCGGTAATAAGAAAAAAGAATTTTAAAAGATTTTTATAACTATTAAGTAGATGCACAAATCTTAGATAAAAATTTTAGAAATATTATATAGACAATCTTAAATAGTATACATTCAATAGAATTTATTTTATCTTCTTTGAAAAGTTATTTAATTCTTGAAGCGGAAAAAATGTATTGTATTCTTGAGGATGTAAACTTGCTTCACTACTCCCAAATATATTTTCTGTTGGAACGTGACAAACATCATCTTGTGCAGGAAAAATGTATGAGGGACATATGCCCGAAGGATGGAGAAATTTTATCAGAAAATCATCATATTCACAGTCAAAGGACTGGACTAATCCGAGCCAGAGTTTATTTTCATACATACAACCCACAAAAAAGCCTGTTTCAATTTTGCATTGAGAGACAGTATTATGTTCTTGAACCGAAGCAGAAACTCTAATGAGCTCTCTTATTTCGACTGACTGTGCACTCTGAGAGAGTGGATAAACCTTCAATGAATTCTTGGAAATTGGGACAAAGCAATGTAATTGTTGAGTACCTTTGATAGAAGTAATAGGTTCACTCAGACATTTTTGCAAAGAAAGCTCTACATCTACAACTTCGTAGAAGCCTTTATCTGTTTTTGTCCCGGCTTCAATCCAGCTGTAAAACAAATTCATAAATTTAGGTTGTGTGAAATAATCAAATATCAAATATTTTGTATATATGTATTCAAGTGTGATGCTAATATTTAAAAACAGAAAACTACGAATTTGGCATTAAGAAACAAATGTCCTGAATGGAGTCTCTGGGTCATTCTCTGTCAGATCAACCAGTGCCTAACACCCTCATCTCTCAGATTTTGCTGAAATTTGGTTTATAGGGAGTTTGTGGGCCCTGAATCCATTTCTGAAATTATAAGATCAATCCGACCAATGGTTCAAGAGATATGACCTCGGGAAATTTGAGGTCACTTGCGAGGTCACTAACATTTGGCGACCCATAACTTGGGTAATAATGGTCACAATTATATAAAAGTATATATATTTAGAATCAGAAAATGACAAGGAATCCAAATATGCACGTTTTAGAACTCTAGGTTGAAAAATAAAAAAGTTACACTGTAACCAAAATTTGAGGTCATGATTTGACCTCTGGGGTATCAAATGAGAATTTTTTTTTTAAATGTAAAAAATGAAGGCATAGGCATTGGCTATTAGAATCAGCAAAAAAAGTTTGTTTATGTTAGTATTTTTCATGTAACTAACATATAAGTGAACACCATATTCATAAGTTGTGCGTCAATTCTACCTATTTTTTCACACTTAAGCTCATAATTTGACCTATAGAAATTAAAATTACATTTTTTTATAGATATAAAAACAAAGGCAAAAAATGTAAATTGTATTTCATTGCTAATCTACACTGGCAATAATAGTGAAAGGGGAAGACCTACTTAGAGGATTCATGTGCTAGCCTAATACAATTTTGCATGCTCGATGCTCTCATCAATTTCTTTTTGTGGAAAAATGTATTGAATTCTGCTGCCTCCTCTTAGGGTAGGACAACTCATTACAGTTAATATATGATGTCCTGGCACTGCACATGAATCCTTGTTTGATGGATAATAATATGCACTTGATCCTGATGACCCAGAGGGATGTAGAAAGTTCACAGTGAAATCATCAAACTCTTCACAATATTCCTCCACAATTCCATACCAAACTTGCATGTCATAAATGCAGCCAACATACTCTCCTGGTTTGACACATTTTAGGTTACCAAGCATTGCAGGTTCATTAGTAAAATGACTTTTCCTTATTCTTTTCTTTTCTCCAATGCCACTTGAAATGGGATACACCATCAGTTCTTCCTTGTTTAGGGGAACAAATCTATGATATTTCTGAGTTCCAGGAATAGCCCTACTATCCTTGAATCGATGTTCCAACCATTCTTCTGCATCTTTCAAATCAGCTGTAGTTACAAAAAAAAATTTATCTTCTTGCTCAAGTTTTCTTCACAAAACTGAAACATGTGTTCTGGTGTAAGAATTTGCCTCTCTGTAGTTCTCTGCAAACTGGCACGAGCAGTAGCTCTTTCACTGTTCCTCCAATCCCATCACATGCATTTTTGCCATGGGATGTAGCAAAGAAGTGCCATTCACAAGACAGACCAAAATCCTCTTCATGGTAACAGAGATTTGTGAAGTTGTATCTGTTCTTATATTGGCCAGCACATCCATCTGAGAAATAGTGCACCGTCTTCAATTGTGGGCATCTGAATTTAACATATGTCATAAGCTTCAATATGAATGAGTAAACCATTATAGTGTTGTGTTTTAGTGATGCAGATAAGAAACAGACACTAAAATGGCTAAGTTCCTGGTCTGCAGATGATCTATAATAGATGACAAAAGGGTGAACTGTACACTGTGAATTGTCCCAGTGAAACCCTTGGGCAGCATCCTGGACAATGAAAGAATAATTCTCAGAGAAATCACCTACTATAACTACCTCGCTCTGGGGTGGTAGTGTTTCTTTCAACTGCTTGAAGTACTGTGATTGTTGCTGAGCAACAAAGTGATGACGAACCATGCAGGATATTTTCATGCTTAGGGATAAGTATTCATGAAGTGGCTCCACCTTATCAACCATTGTACAACGGTCAACAGTCACCCATTGCTTGTAAGATATTTCATTTGGAGCTGATATCACACTGTCAAGTAACTCAAGAAAATCCAGGACACCCTCTTCTCTTGGGCAATCATTGCAAAGTTGCATCATGCAAGTCTCTCTTTCTGTACTGCAGACACTGTAATCCATAAGATCCTTGTATGAAAGACCTCTTTCTCCCAATGCAGCCAGCTGCAATTTTGGATTTTGATGGTATGTGCAGACACAGACAGAATGAGTCCCACCACTACCGGCAAGCACACAATATGATGGCCATAATTTTGCAAATGTGGAAAATCCTATTTTGGGATTCTTTTCATCATTTTTATATAGTTCAAACATCTCTCTTAAATTCCCGAGGACCAATCGTTTTTGCACCTTCATTGCACCTTCAGCACTGATAACTTTCACGCAATCCTTTTGGCCAGGACACATACGACTAACCTCTTCTGACTCATAGAATCTTCTAACTATATCTCTGTGTTCTTCAGATATCACTTTTCCTTTGCTCATTAGTGGAATCTTCGGAAGGATTCCATGTTCTGATTTAAGTGAACGGCTTCTTTTCACCATGTATGTTGTAGTTTGAAAGAAACTAGCTGTTTTTTCAATTGTGTATGGTGAGAGTGTCAATATTTGTAGTTTGTGATGGTGACATTTGCTCTCCAGGAATGACTGTTTCAATTCATTCATTAATTTGTCTAGATGTTTTTCAGATTTAGTTTCAGGTTTTGAAGTATCACTTACCTCCTCGGTAATTTGAACACCATAACTGAGTTCTAGCCTCTCCTTCAGGTGTTTCTGAGCAGATGATAGCTTACCACGAGCCTTGCGCTTTTTCTGGCTTAATGACAGCCCTTCTGAAAAGAACAGAAAAAAAGGTTTCACACACCTGAATATTAGTAATTAAATATTAATTATAGTACCTTAAATGCTATATAATTGGCTATATAGTAGATCAAACAGACCTTGTAGTAAAGTATAAGTTATTATATTAATTTATTACTTACTTTTTTAACTGGTGTTTGGTCCAGAAATGCTAGAACTGGTTCAACTGAAGTTGAAGGATTTTCCTTTATCAAGCAATCACTGTCATTGTCCAGATCTTGAATTGAAGAGATGTTACTCAAGCCACTGATAGTAGATGATTCATTTGAATCCTGCTCAGACTCGTTGTTTTCAGTGGTACTAAGTATAGTGGGGTTTTCATTATCAGTGTCCAGCAGTTCACACACAACAATGAGTCTTTTTTCACTCTTCCAGCACATTTTTCAACAAGTACATCAGTCACTTTTCTAAGATTGATTGTTATGCGTTTCTTGTGTTTTTGAATAGGGTCCTGGCAGTATTTCAAGTGCCGAACCATTGTATTTTGATCTGTAAAGATATAGGATTTACAATTAGGTAATATATTTTTTAGAAAATATATAGCTATACACACTTAATATTTTAGGCCTTGATAGTCTCTGAGGCTCATTAAAACACCATACCCACCAGCCACGCACAGTGCTGGCTGGAACTGTACTAACCTGTAGACAAGGAATTTTGCAACTATCTGTGTTGATTCTGCACTTAGACAAGTAGCAACATGTTTCAACAGGTTTGTTTAGGCTACATGTGAGCTTAGTCTTCCCCTTTCACTATTATAACTATTATTGCCAGTGTAGATTAGCAGTGAAATACAATTTTTATTAAATTCCTGGAGCTTGAGGTCAAATTGATAGCTAAGATATAAAAATTCCTTGAAATGACAAGCAATTTATAAATATGGTGTTCACTTATAAGTTAGTTACATGAAAAGTACCAACATAAACAAACTTTTTATGATTGTTTCTATTAGTCAAGAACTCTGACTTTGTTTTTTATATCTATAAAAAATGTAATTTTAATTTCTATAGGTCAAATTATGAGCTTAAGTGTGAAAAAATAGGTAGAATTGACGCACAACTTATGAATATGGTGTTCACTTATATGTTAGTTACATGAAAAATACTAACATAAACAAACTTTTTTTTGCTGATTCAAATAGCCAATGCCTATGCCTTCATTTTTTACATTTAAAAAAAAAAATTCTCATTTGATACCCCAGAGGTCAAATCGTGACCTCAAATTTTGGTTACAGTGTAACTTTTTTATTTTTCAACCTAGAGTTCTAAAACTTGCATATTTGGATTCCTTGTCGTTTTCTGATTCTAAATATATATACTTTTATATAATTATCACAATTATTACCCAAGTTATGGCTCGCCAAATGTTAGTAACCTCGTGAGTGACCTCAAATTGCCCGAGGTCATATCTCTTGAACCGTTGGTTGGATTGACCTTATAATTTCAGAAATGGATTCAGGGCTCACAAACTCCCTATAAACCAAATTTCAGCAAAATATGAGAGATGAGGGTGTTAATTTCAATTTTTTTTGGTTGATCTGACAGAGAATGACCCCTCTATTGTTTTATTACCTGTTTTAATAGGGCTTTCATCAAATAAAGGTAAAGTATTATTGCTGAGCAAATCTTTATTGAATTGCCTGTCTTGAACGACAAATTCTTCCAATAGTGGTGGATTCGTGGAATCGCTACTACTTCGCTCCATAGATTCGTTAAGTATGTCTGGCTCAGGTATTGGTGCAGGTTCCGGCTCTCTGGATGAACGTTGAACATGTTCTAATACAATTGGCTTCTTTTTAATTGTGACATAGCAATTGTTGCATAGTAATTGATTTTCTTCCAAAATTCCATAGCTTGCAGCTGCCATGGCAAGAGTTTACTTTTTTGATATTACAGAAAATTCTTCTTGAGTGTTTTTTCATAGGATCACAACAAAATTTTGTTTTGAGGCATTTTAAGGGTTAGGTAAATTTACATATACTAGAAAATTAGGTATATACTGAAAATCTGGAAAAAAAGCAAAAAATTGTTAAAATGTGGAGGATTTAAATTTTTTTTTTTTTTTTTTTTTTCATAATTGTCAATAAGCTGACTTTTTATTACTTATTATGGTGTACATACATCAAATAAACATTTTTTATTCCTGGTCTTTTTTTCGAAAAATGATATCTTCGCTGCCAAAAAAAAAAAAAAAAAAAAAAAAAAAAATTCCAAAAAATTAATTTTATTTTTGTTACCCTAAAAAAAATGATACATATTTAGAAACTACAATTAATTTTACATATTTTATCATTTAAGACTTGCTACACTACCACAATTAGGAGCTGAGATATTTACGTTTGAAAATTATTGGTTTTTTCATTTGACCAAAATTTGGTCAAGCCATAAAATTTGACCAACTTGACCAATTTTCAAAAAAATTCAGAAATTTGTAATTTGGACCTAAACCAACCCTCACACCAAGTTTCATGAATTTTGAAGAGGTGACTGTGTACTTCATTTGTCTATTTCTCATAGAATTACCCAGTGATAATGCAGTGCTGTGATCTATCTACTTGAGAGTTGCCCAGTTAGGTCAGTTGAATGCCCAGTTTACATGAAGAATGATTTTTATTTTAAAATGTCCCAAAAATAGTGTATAGTAATCCCTTGTTTTATGTGGTTTTGTTAAACATGGTTTTGCATCTCATGGGTAAGCTGCGCTATACCTAAAATGCTAAATTTGAAGAGAAATATTGCATGCCAGTTCCACGTGTAGTACAACTACATACTGTGCAGCACACCTAGTGAGTCAGCTGCCACACAGTTGTTAGTGATGCACCATGGCTGGTTGCCCAGTTTGTATGTCAACCTTCATTGTGTAAGCACATGTAATTATATCTCCAGGATTATAACTTTGTTTTTCGTTAAAAACACTACTTTTTTGATTAATATAGCTCCAAAATGTCCAGCCAGTTCTCCTGCAGAGGGTGAGGCTAAAAGATCAAGAAAAGAAATGACTCGTGCAAAAAGTGGAGTTGTTAGATAAATCAGTCAGATGTGTCAGCAGCAGCAATCAGTAGGTTGTCTGCGGTGAATGAATCAACAGTGCGAACACTCGGGGGGGGGGGGGGGGGGGGATGAACAGAAAATAAGATTCAGTTAAATCATCTACCCAGGGGTGGCCATAAGTACTAAAATTGAACAAATTGTTAGAGATCTTGTGCTAGTGAAAATGGAAAAGGCTTTGAATATTTGGATTGAGGATATGGATTGAAAACATGCGCCATTAAGCAGTGCAATTATCTGTGAGAAGGCCAAGCAGATCTACGACCATTAGGGTGGTTCTTAGCTACATAAGGGCAAAATTTTTTTTTGAATTGTTTTACTCCTAACCTTTAATTTTTTTGGTATTGAGGTAAAACTTCTGCATGTGAAATATTTTTTGAATACATCAAGTTTTAGGGGTTGCACAGTGACCTTAAAGTTTCGATAAATATCACGATTCAGGATACTTTCATAATAATAAACAGGAGAACTTCTGGTGGCCTAAAAATGCAAGCACTCGGGTCCCCCTCCCTAAAAAGGGAGTATTAGCTGCTCAAAGGTGGGGGGTATCATGGTTGCCAGCTAGTCATTGTTGCCCGATAAGTGTTGATTTCCTGGAATCAGGAAACCTTCTGCGATGTTCTGTCACAACTTGAATCAGATACTGGGTTTGCTGTTCATCCTGAGTCAGGAGATGATTGTACTCTTCAATGAGAGCAACTCCACGCTCTGCATGATCATTTGTGACAGTGAGGCTGTTGACAACCTTGAGAGCCTCCCTATAATCCTCTCAAGCTGGCCAAGTGTCTGGATCCTGGTTGAGAAGTCAGTGGACATATGAAGCTTTTCAAAGAAGGATAGAGACCCTCTAGTCACAAGATCAGAGAGCTGAAGCTGCTCAATAGCTGCTGGATTGACTGTGTGTCACTTAGGAGCATCTTCTGTTCCTTCACATTCCTTTGTTGCCCTTGCCATAAGCTTCTTTGTAGAAGAGGACACAGATGGATCAAAAAAGGCAAGGGCCACCAGCTCCTCTGACAGGTACCAGAGGTGTGATGAGAACTTGGCTAAAACAGCTTTTGATACAGCAGTGTTGACAGTGGCATAGGCAGGGAGAGCCTTCAGAAGATTCAGGTCATTGTTTGGTGCTGATGCAGACAAAGGAGCTTCAATCCATGCCTTGAGGTAGATCTTAACTGCAAAGACACACATCTGCTGAAGACCATTCTTCTCCCTGTCTGTCAGTTTAAACTGATGATGAAAAAGCTAGATCTTGAGCGAGTATATTACCTTGGACATCCACTTAGCATGGTGCATGGGACCAGGTGCCATAAAGTGGATGCCCCGTGAAGTGACTCCCATGAAGATCAATGAGAGCTCTATGAATTCCTGGTAGTCATCACGAAGGTTCTTTTGCTCTGTCAGTGACTTTTCAGCCCAAGCCAGTAGCTCTGGGTCATTGATGAGATCAGCTATCTCCTTGTCATCAGCTGCAGTTGCATATGAATTTCTGTCAAACTCCCACTGATCTTGAAACCTCTTAAAAATCAAAACATATGGTCCTTTGGTAGTACTCATGAGTGTGGTAAAAGCTGTCTCAGCAAGAAGCTCCAAGATATGGTGGTGGCATGCCAGATACAAAAGATCCTTCTGCAGCTCCTGTTCTATGAGAACACACACACCTGACTTTCGCCCAGTATTACCAGCTGTAGTGTCAAATGACAATCCTATAACCTTCTCCTTCAAACCCCATTCATTAAGAGCTGCTATTACAGCATTGGCTTGTTCTGATCCTGTCCCATTTGCTAAGTTGGCAACTTCCAGCAGCTGGGAGACCCCCTTGCCAGTAACAATAATTGGTAGGTGGTCAATATGTTCCTTGGTTGTCAAGTCCCTGAGAAGTTTTCCATCCCAGTGGACAATCAAAGGCACATCAGCTTGAAACTCGGCCTTCAGGGTTTCTGTGAGCAATTTCCGGTGATTCTGACACAGGCATTGGATGGAGGAGTGGTTGATGTTGAATTCTTCAGGAATTTTACCAATTGAGCGTACTGTTTCTGTTAGACATAAGTAGCAGCCCTGTCTGACAGCTTTGTCCTGTCAAGAGCCATAGACAGTGATGGAGATATTATGTTCTTTTTGGCTCTGAGACATTTTGAAAGGCTGGCTCCTTCAACAGCAGAACCTTCCTCTTCATTTCCAGATTCATCTGTGCTGCTGGTGGAAGATGACTCCAATTGTACTGTGTTTGAGGATGCTGCATCTTCCTTCTCCCATTCACTTCTCCATTCTTCTTCCATTATCTTCCTCTTCAGAGATTGGTTCTCTTTTGCAGCTTGCTTGGCATCAATTGGTCACATTGTTCTTCTACGGCCTGGTTCCTGTTGAGCAATTAAGAATTCTTGGTCTTCTTGATTTGTCATTATTGTGAGGGCATCAGAGGTGGCTAGGTCAAAAAAGTTGGACATTTCTGCATCAAAGTCATTCTCCTTCTGTATCTGTGAGGCTGATCTTCTGTTTTTCCTTTTCTTCAAACTCTGATAAACTGTGTACAGCTTCTCTACTTTAGTAATTGCATTGTCTTTGCGGATCACTAGAATTCTTGCTTTCTCCCAGAATTCTGTTACACACATGATCACTGTTGTGGCACTTTCCCTAATTGTCTTCCCCTCCTTAATGTGAAGGTGCAGAAAGAATGAAAGAACTTGTCCTTTAGAAGGAAGTTTTGTTCCTTCAATCCCATCATCTGGTTTGCAAAGGTAATCCTTAGAATGAGTTGTCATGATCAATCACTGATAGGTATCAATTATTCTGAAAAAAATACATGAAATTGATTAGAATTTAATAAAAAAAATTACGGTAAATAATAAGCAAATGATAATACTAATTAAATAAATAAATAGATTAATCAATCAATGTAAGATCTGGAGTATAATTGATTTCTTCTTCCCACTGTCAATATGGTCAGAGTTAAACTGATTGTTGGTGGCTTTATGTGGCAGAGAACAGGTTTGTGTATGACTCATTGTCTCCCACTGGTCTGCATACACCAGAGTAGAGCTGTACTGTACACAATTAACTTAGAAACAACTTCAAAATGTGTAATACACAGCAAGGTCAACTGGAATGGTCAAAATCACAAGTATAGCAGTGGAGAATAAATAATCAACTCCAAACATTTATGCAAACCACATATGTGAATTTACAAATTCCGTGTGCAACCCCTAAATTTAGTCCAAATGACTTAAAATTTCACCACAAGGGTTTTTTCATACATACAAAACATTTTAAGGGTTAGGAGCATGACTTTTCTAACTTTCATTTTGAAGAACCACCCTAATGACCATTTTGTCCCATGTGATGCTGTTAGTGCTAGTGCTGAGTTTAGTGCGAGCAAAGGCTGGCTTGAAAATTTCAAGAAAAGTTTTTATCTCAATATTAAATTAACTGGTGAAGCTGCATCAGCCGATAATTTTAAACCTACTTTTAAGAAGATTATAGAAAACAAAGGCTAATGTCCTGAACAAGTTTTTAACACCAATGAGACTGCTTTATACTGGAAGGAAATGCCTGAACATACTTACATAAGCAAAGAAGAAAGATCAGCACCTGGATTTAACCCCTTAACTGCGGAGTGCACATATTTGTGCGCTCGGTCATCAACGAGATATTGCGGAGCGCGCACATATGTGTGCCATGAATTTATCGTGAATAACAGCCTGCGGAAAGCACAAATATGTGTGCTCGTCTATGATTCGTTGATTTTGTTTTAACTCATGATGTCAGTCACACACTGATTGGTTAAAAAATATCAGTACATAAATTAGAACTGTTGTATTTGAGTTATTGCCAGACATTGCATGCGTGTGAAGAGTTTCATGCTCTGTGAAGCCAAAACAGGCTATATATATAACTTTATTATATATACAGGTAAAGGAACACAGATTCCTATAAATGTTGGTGATGTAGATGAAACAAAACAGTCCCATTCAACCAACATAGTCATCTTACTTATGGAAAATATGTTGGATAAAGGGTACTTCCTAGGCCTAGATAATTACTATTCAAGTATATTTCTGTTTGATTATCTTGTGTCACACAAAACAGATGTCATTGGAACTGTGCGAAAAAACAGAAAAGGACTGCCAAAGGAAGTGACATCAGCAAAGTTGAAGAAAGGTGAAACAGCTGTTCGATACAGAAATAAATTGATGGTCATGAGGTGGAAAGATCGAAAAGATGTTTTTGTCATGAGTACTATTCATGATGCGAAAATGGAAACCATAACAGCAAGAGGTGGTATAGAAAAGCAAAAGCCAAAAGTTTGCATAGACTCTAAACATAATATGGCAGGAGTTGATTTGATGGATCAGTTTCTCTTGACTACAAACTGTGCAAGATCTCATCTGAAGAGGTATTATAAGAAGATTTATTTACATTTCTTGGATATAAGTGTACTGAATGCACACATAATTCATAAAAAAACTAGGCAGTAGTCTTACTTTTCTGCAGTTCAAAGAGAGACTGATTACAGCTTTATTTGAAAAATATGGACACAGCATTGACAGTTCCCATTCTAGTAGCGGGCCTACAAACGATCCAACTCCAGCTTGTCTGACTGGCCGTCATTTTTTGGAAGAGTCTTCTATTATTGCATCAGGACACCAAAGAAGGCAATGCGTTGTATGTGCGAAAAGAAAACAAAGAAAAGTAGTACAGTTTTTATGCAAACAATGCAAAGTATTCATTTGCCCTACAAAATGCTTTGAAGATTACCACACAAAAGTCAACTTTGCCTAAAAATAGTAAGTAAATAACTTTTCATTTAAAAATTTTCTGTATTTAACAAATATATTTTCCTCATATATATAGTCTAAATCAAGTTGAACAATAATAAATGTTGATACATCATTGAAAAAAACTATATAAGCAACACAAACAAAATTTCAGTAAACCCCAAATTTACAAAATTTGGGGAACATGACTCCGCACTGTGCGTTCATTTTCGTTTGGAGCCTCATGCAGCTAAGGGGTTAAGGCTGCCAAAGACAGATTAACTATAATTTTATGCAGGAATGCAGCTGGTCATCTAATTAAGCCTGGTTTACTATACAAATCTGAAAATCCACATGCACTTAGTTTACCTTGGCAGTCAAATAAGAAGGTATGGGTGATGGTTTGTCTTTTTGATGATTGGTTTCATAAATGCTTTGTGCCAGAAGTAGAGAAATATTTGAGACTGAAACAGAAGCCTTTTAAAGCTTTACTTGTAATGGACAATGCACCAGGTCACTCAGCTGACTTAGTGGTAGCTCACCCTAATGTTGAAGTGTTATTTTTGCCACCCAACACTATTCATTAATCCAACCAATGGACCAAGGTGTTATCAGAGCCTTTAAATTGCATTACACC
Organism: Bathynomus jamesi; assembly: GCA_023014485.1. Taxonomy (NCBI): domain Eukaryota; kingdom Metazoa; phylum Arthropoda; class Malacostraca; order Isopoda; family Cirolanidae; genus Bathynomus; species Bathynomus jamesi. The sequence continues at coordinate 1,318 of JAJOZX010005537.1, read as the reverse complement.
AAGAGATGGTTTCTCTAAAATTCTTAGCATGATTGAAGTAGACCAAGAAACATCTGTCACTCAATATTTGAAAGAATTTAATATTTTTCATGCTATTACTTATATTGATGAAGCAAAGAAGGAAGTTAGACCTGAGACTGTTAATGCATGTTGGAAAAAATTGTAGTCTGAGTGTGTCATTGATTTCAAAGGCTTTTCTCTTGCTACTGATAAGAAAATAGAAGCTAGTGAAATTGTGACCATAGCAAGACAAATAGGTGGTGATTGTTTTTCAGATATAACAATGGCTGAGATTGAAGAAATTATCGACAACCCAGGAGAAGAATGAAATGAGACTGACTTGGAAGAGATGGTGGCAGAGGAGGAACAGGAGGAAGAAGAAGCCCAGATTCCTGATCTTCAACAACAAGGCTGTACTGTGGATAAGTTTGTTGAACTCTTCAGAGATTTTGGGAGATTCATGGAGAAACTTAAAGATTTTGATAATTCTATGGAGAGGAGCATTAAAACTTGTATAATGTTCCGAAATGCAATGGGTCCTTATGAAACAATGTTTAAGGAAATGAAATCAAAGAAGAAACAACTCCCCATCACCAAGTTCCTTCAGAGATCCAAGTCTCCAGCACCAGCTGTTCCATCTACCAGTGGGGCTGCTTCTCGAGCACTGGCTGTTCCATCTAGCTGCGGGGCTGCTTCTCCAGCACTGGCTGTTCCATCTAGCTGCGGGGCTGCTTCTCCAGCACTGGCTGTTCCATCTAGCTGCGGGGCTGCTTCTCCAGCACCGGCTGTTCCATCTAGCTGCGGGGCTGCTTCTTCAGCACTGGCTGTTCCATCTAGCTGCGGGGCTGCTTCTCCAGCACCGGCTGTTCCATCTAGCTGCGGGGCTGCTGCTCCAGCACCAGCTGTTCCATCTAGCTGCGGGGCTGCTGCTCCAGCACCAGCTGTTCCATCTAGCTGCGGGGCTGCTGCTCCATCTATTTTGTCCAATCCAGATTCTCCACCACTTGCATTGGCATTTGATGACTTTGGGCAGGATGAAGAAAACTAAAGGAGAGCTGTGCTGTGCAGTACAGTACATCTCATCAAGTATTCATCACATAAATAGTACTGCCAGAGATGGGCAGTAATGCATTACATATAATGATGTTATGTAACAAATGTTACAAAAGTAACAAGTAATGGTATTGTCTGAAAGATTTTCAAATGTATCAATGTAATGGTAATGCTTTGCATTTTTTTATAAATGTAACAGATTTTTTTCATTACTTGTTACATGTATAAAGCTTATAAACCCAAGGAAAAGTTGATACACATGGAA